>WAAD01019635.1:121941-231582 GCA_013389945.1 Fregata magnificens
TGAATCCTTACTCTAGAAAAGCAAATGACTTGGATTGTGTGGAAAGGAATTATACTAAATGCCCAGAGCCTCTTGATAGGATACACAAGAAACAAGAAAAACAGGGAACAAAAAACCACACCCCACCCCACCCCCCCGAGTGTTGCTTCTATATCCTACACATCTTTGTAACTGGAGATCTTTGATCATGAAGCACCTGTTGTCCTTTAGTATTGAACATGCAATATTGAAAAGAACGGAACACTTTATTAAATTATTTACTTATGGTCTTTGTGAAATCATTTCATAGTTCGGCTGCCTGGATTGCTTTCTGCCTTAATGTGGCACAGCTTTATCTCACAGCAAAAGGTGCTAAATCATCAACTGTGTTCAGGCACATCTGTGATGTCATACCATATGCAGTAATGATATATTTATTATGTGATGTGGTGTGCATCTGTCCTAGTAGGTCATTCCTAATGTCTTGATCAGCGACACACTTTTTTTTTTTTTTTTTTTTTTCTTTACATGTGCAATGTTTGGTTTTACTTTGAGAGCACAGACAGCTTTGGCAAGGACTCAGCTTTAAAAGTTAGCAGTTGCATGGACCTAACTAGACAAGTGAGCTGATCAAAACCAGGAGATAACAGTGTATATTTATAGGGAGATCCATTTATGCAAACCTATGGGAAAGGCCAGCTTCCTTTTCAGAGAAGACAGAGGTTGTGCATGCTCATTATAGCTTTGGAAAGTTTTCCTGTTACCATTTTTCTTTATATTCTGAGTGAAAATTAATTGCAAATAAATTCCTGTTAATCCTGTCAGCTCCAATGCTCTATTAGGCTTAATTTTAATACTTCGTTGTTGTTCCAAAGTCTTTGGGACAAATTCTCTCCTGGCTTAACTCCACTGACTGCAATGAAGCTATATTAGAATGGATTTGGCCCTACAGTTTATCTTTGGTTTTTTTCAGTGCTGCTTTTGCTTGGCTCTGTACGTGACCAGAATATAAAGACAGCAAGCTTACATTAGAAACAAGTCACTAGAGAAGCTGAGAAATCTTCCTAAGCTATCAAATGTCTTTTCATGGGGTGTAAATGACAGCACAGTTCATTTCCTTTCTTTTCAATATCTTCTGGCAGGAGGACAGTGCTAACTGTCATGTAAACATCAAGTTTACAAAAGATTTCTCAAAAGTAAGTAAAATACTAGTTCGTGTTGCTTAGTTCACTTTTCCCATTGTTTATACACAAACCTGACAATCCCATTATAGAATTACAAACATAAACAATTACAACCCCCAAAAAGGCTCTTTTCAGAGGACATAATCTGTTTCAACATATTCATGGTCTGCATTAATGTTTCAGCTGGTACAGCAGCCTCCTGGGTTTATTGCTGATCTGCTGTGCAGCAGACCCCTAGAAATCCTGCCAGAGAACGCCTGCTCAGTCATCTAGGTTAGCACAGTCTTCCCCTAACACAAGATTTTCCCCCTCTTGCTGTCCCATTTTAAATGACTCGGTGATGAGGCTTCCATGCTTCACACTGAAGTCAATTCCACATTCTAATTAATGGTTTGCTTTTTTATTATTATTTCTTTTCAGGGTTGAAAGAGAACTGCTTTTCTAGCCTTAAGGCACATGGCAGGAAGAGATGGAAACATTTCTCTCATAACCTCTTTCTGATTATAGAGCCCTTTGATCCTAGAAGATTTACATTCAAGTGAAAACCAAAAACTGAAACAAAACAACCATGTGTAACCACTGGTCACTAGTACAACTTGGAGTATCTTATCAGGCAGGCTAGTAACAAATCGGCATAACCTCACAGAGACACATACAGGAATATCTGTCTACCAAATTATTTAAAAAACACAGTGGAGAAGAAACGTTTCCAAGGTTTTGGCTGCATTGTGTATTTGAACGAGAGTGTTATCCTGTTAGCGCAGAAGAATCTGAAGATGATGGAGACTGGAGCACCAGGAGAGCAGCGCTCTTCCTCGTGTGGTGCGCCATGCCAGCAAGCTCTTTGCTTAAGATGACACAGTGACAAAGCAGTGGCTAAAAGTTAGACATTTGCTAAATTGAGAGCTGTTGGAGATCTGCATAGGCGCCTAAGACTACATGAGTATAGGTATCTTAAATGCTATCGGTAGCATTAAAGTAATGGTTCCTTTTACGTTGTCACATAGACCGCAGTCTCACCTAACCTGCACCTATATATCCATGCCAAGATGGTTTGCTCCCCTCTGATGCTGAACCTACTGACTTGGAAACCGAAGCATAACTGTTTGTACATCTTGTCCAATTAAGGGCATGAGGAAGATTGTCATCTCATCTTTGGCAAGTCTGTCTCTTCTGACTAGAAAGTGAGGAAATCAGAAAGTAGAGACACAAATGAGATTTCACACTATTTAACTGTAGTAGATATTTACACAGTTCTATCTGCAAGTGAAAGTCTGAGCAGGATGGAGAGGAAGGATACTGTTGGAGGCTTGGAGGAAGCAACAATCACAACCCAAAATGGAATAGCCCATTGAGTTAGCCTTGCCATTTCCTCGACTGATGCTGCTGTGTTTCAGGCAGTATATTCTGAAGTGCTCTATGCAGTCTGACTTCAAATAGCTGAAAGAGTGGCATGTCTGCCGTTTCCTACCCTGACAGCTATACCTTACTGTTATGAATTTTCTTCTTAGACATTTAAACTGAAGTCTCACATACAATAATAGTAAGAAGAACACCACCACCACCCACCATCACTTACTTTATAGTAGCCTGACACTCTTCACTTACAACTGCTCACAATAATTCTTTACTGACTTGGAACTTGTTTGATATATCTACAGAAGTATCATTCTACTTCTGAAATCTACAGAATATTTACTTATTTATTAGCAAAACATCATCTAGACTGGGATTTTGCCGCCAAATCCTACTGCAGTTCCATGAAGTCGAGTGCTTGATATATTAAGGCTCCCTTAGAAAACCTGATGACTGTTTATTCTTTCCTTATGGATCATTTTCCCAAGTTTTATTTGTTACTTTATAAAAATCCCTTTTTGCTTATATCTTCATCTATACTAACAGAGAAAGAAAAGAAATTCTGAGCAACAACAGATCTTGCCATAAGTCGCCTCATCACATTAGGATTCCCATGGTCTGAAATTCTAATCACCAGCATTTTGGAAGCTCAGTGCAGCACTCTAAAGCTACCTCATCCAGTCAGGCATTCTGCTTTGATGAACTTGGGGAGCTACTGCTTGTTTTAAATGTCAGCTACCAAATTCCCAGATCAGTCACCAATAATTTGTATTCCTAGCTGCAAAAACACCTTTTTCCCACAACACTTGATTGCCAAAGCCCTTTTTATCATTTGCTAGATTCTTAGCTTGAAAGAAGAAAACAAAACCTAATATTTTACTGACACTTGTGGAGCTTCCCCACCCTGCTGGGGAAGCCTAAATACAAGCAGATTGGAGCAGAGCAGGAACAAAGAAGCCATGCTGGAGGAACTTGCTCTAAAAACACAGCTGAGCATGCCGAGTTCCCAACGCACCGGACTCGCAAGCAACAATATAAAGTGAGGATGGAAGCTCTTGTTGTGAAACCTCTTGTCCCTGTGCATCTCTGAGAATATACCCAGCCCAGAAGTATTTATGTGAAGGCCCGTGCAAGGCTGCATGGCTCAGAGATACAGCTGCATAAAGCCTTTTGTGTTTACGAGGGGCCAGTCTTCTGCTCAGGGAGCCATGTCTTATTGTTTACCCACTGGAGTGCTGCCTGCTGCTCCTTATTAGGGCCCCTGCCTCTACAGGCATTTCTTGGTACAGTCAGTGCAAGCATTTTTTAACTATTACTTACAAAATGGCAGTGGCTTCCCCAAGGCCATATCTTTGTTTCTTTGTACAATGCTGTGATTGTGTAAATTGTCTTGCGTAAGCACATCAGCCCACTCTGGAATTCTTTTTTTTTTTTCCCCCCCTTACGGCCTTTCATTGTTCTTTTATGGTGGGATTTGTTCTTTTGCCATCCTGTCACAAACCCATTCCTGTGGCTATGTCACTTTTAAGGAACAGCATGGCCAAGTCTGGCCTTTCAATTTGCCAGAGGTCTGGGGAGCGGCTACTTCTGCTGAGAGAGCTGTTGCCAGCAAACTGAACGGGCTCTTTTGCACTGTCACACAAAACTGCAGAACTCCCAAAACTATGAAGCTCAGAGCAGCCACTTGTAGTTCTTATATCATAGCCCTTTCCTGCGTATAGCTCAACAAATTATCTTCTGAATCTAGTGATGTGACTTGTGACATCAAAGTTCTGGAGTAAGAGAGAGCTTCCTCTGCTAGCATGATCCAGTAAAGCAAGTCCTTGAATCATGAATGCAGACACTGCGAGCCTCAGCATCGCGTACGGATATTTCTTCTTTCATTTGTATACAGAACAAGGGAAAACCAGAGTCTGTGAGGAACTTGCAATTTCCATTTTTGATGATGTGACATTTTGATGATTTTGATGATTAGACAGTGGCACAGTTCTCTGGACTGTCTTTGTTTCCACCTCTGTCTCCATCTTAGCTGTAATTCCACTTCAAGGACAGTGTTAGTAGTGTATGAGATCTGTCTCTGGATCATGGATCTGACCCCTGTTTCTTCAGTTGCTGATGCTGATCTGGCAAGTTATAAAAGAGTGACCTGAAAGCACATGTAGAGGCTTCCCCATTTTCTTTTGCTACAAACAGAAGGGGGTTGGCAGGCCACTGGGCTTTGCTGGCTCAGCACATGTGAGGGCCCATCAGGAGATGTCTGTATGGGGGGAAGCTGCTACAAGACAGACCCTCAGGGTTTGTTACAGGCCATGTCTGCAGAAACCCAGAAACCATCCTGGTCGGCACTGACAGCATTGCACAGGCTGCCAGATATGCCTGCAGGAGCCCCAGTTGGGCCCCAGGAATACAATAGTACACAACTGAGGTTGGGCAGGAAAGAGTTAGCTACCAGGCTTTCTTGGAAGAAAGGAAAATTGCACTTAATTATCATGTGCCACCTAGAAGGATTGAGACTATTTATGTTTTTAGCCAAAGACCCAGTCCAAGGGAACATATAAATCGGGATCAGTATTGTTGATTTGCCATCAAGGATGTAATCCAGATCCCTGTATCCTAAATGTGTTGGTTCATCACTAAAAAACAAGACCCATGGAGGTTACTTCTTACCACTCGTACAAAGGTAACCACATACTCCACTGAATGACCAGTAAGGAATAATCTAAAGCCAGACTGAGGGCAATGGAAAGTCCATTGGCTTCCAGCAAGCTTTGAAATAAGCCTGGATGGATCAGACATACTGAATAGATATAATTTTTACATATGTGCTCGTTTTAATACAATCATACTTTAATGGACAGTGTTGCAAGAATTAAAATATTATGTTCAAATACTCTAAGCTACGTACATGAAATAAATGTCTTCTATTAATCATGGTTGCACTTGCAAATCTATTGTTTTGGCCACATGAAAAAAGAATCAATATCCTTAAGGCTTGAATGCTATAAATGTTCAGATCAGATATCACAGACAAACCACAAAGCTTACTAAGAGATGGGAGAAATGACCTTCCTATAAATGCATCATCTTCAACACTTAATAACTTAGAAAGAGTTTACCTCTTAATGTTAAATTATCTAATATTATTTAACAACTATACTATCTGAATGATGCTAGATGAATATAGGGTTATGCTGCCGTTGTCAAGAAGAATTAAGGAGCTTGTGGGTTAGAAGTATTTTCCTTTTCTTTGAATGGCATGACCTTGATATCATTCCTGAGTCTAACATTAGTTTTTACTCAAATAGAATCAATTAGCATAAAGCATAAATGCTGCAGATAAAGTGGAAGCTGCCTTTGTAACAGTGATTCTCCAGGTCTGCCTCGCTCCCTGTTTCTCCCCCTAAATGTACACAAAACCGCTTGCGTGCATTTCTGATGAGCTGAAAGAGCCACAATCCACATTTCCTAAAAACACTTACGGAAGGCTGCGAGTTTCAGTGATCCAGAATGAAATACTCTTTTGCCAGCATAGTGAAGAACAACTGTACCAGCTCTTTCTCTTGACATGTGTCAGCCTCATTGCTCATGTATAAATATCAGAGCTAAATGTTTTCAATTCAGAATTGGATCTGAAGCCTCAGCTGAGTGAAGAGATGTTATATGGGCTAAGACATTATTCCTGAACCTTGGCTTATGCTTCCGAGGCTGTGTCTGGCATGTGAAACTTGAGTTCGGTCCTTGGCTAAAACGCTTCATGTTTACTGCTATTAGTATTATTCACGTTCATACTGTTTGTGTGACCCAACACACCCGATGACTGAATTTCAAAGGAAACTTAAAGGAGAACTATGGTGTTGGGTGCTGGCTAAAGCTGACGAGCGCCTGCCTTTATCCTCTGCTGTTGCGGTCCCCCTGCTAGCATCGGGGCACAGTCTCTTCATCACTGCCTGACTTTTCTGCTAACAATAACAAGAGGGGAGTGTTGGGTTAAAAACATTTAGGTTAATTTTCATCTCTCTCTATTTGTTTGAAGCTTGGCCTAGCAAACAAGAGCAAGATTTCTGTTGTGTTAGGAAAGGAAAATACTGAAAATCATTAAAAATGTGAAATAGCCCATTTGGAAATGACCTGATTGGTCATATTGTTTATCCCATAATCTTAGGAAGCTTAGTAACACTCATTCTGCCTATACTTTGGCTTCAGCTGCAGCAAAAAGTATTGGCTGTGCTGTTCATCTTGGTCTAAGCAAGTAATCGTGGGAACAAGTTTAGTTGCAGAACTAAAATACATAGAGGAAGCAGGAGATAGTCCTTGCTTTTTTCTTTTTTCTTTGAGAAAATCCTGAAATACAGGTAGTTAGCATGAAGAGGTCTCAAGAGAAGGCGTGCAGATGATCTGACTGCAGAGATCAAGTATATGTCAAGAGACAGAAGGCAAAGATCACCAGAAAGGTAGAAGTTCACTGCTATATGCAGATCATAGCAAAAGGGAGAATTAAGCCCTTATTAATCGAAACTTTCAGTATACTAAAAAACAACAAAAAAAAGACGTACAGCTTTATCCTTCAGTAGCAGTTTTCTCCCTGCCTGCCCGGGTTGGTGCCAGTGACCGAAGGTGCTCTGCACCATTTGATGTGCAGAGCAGGCAGGGAGCCAGGAGGCTGGCCAGTGGATGGATGCAAAAGGAAAAGTACGAGTTAATCCAGGGGATGATGCTTTTGGAATGAATCTAGCGCATATTTTATATTACTGATCAGAGGAGTTCAAATGGTTTGTGTTACATGGAAGGAGATGAGTAGTAAGGAATTTTTTGGAAAGGTGAGGAACTACACTTTTGTTTTCTTCCTGGCAAACAGGCAAAACAGATTTGCATGTCTCTTGCCAGGAAAACTAAGAGGGAATTAAGCTATAAAGCAAGTCCTCTTTTTCCAGGGTGCTCAGTGAGGATACTACGCTTGAAATTCCCATGAAGTAAAATTTTTAGATTTTCAAATGGTGTTTCTGACAGTGCATATTTAGAAATGGGAGTCGAACGTGGCATGAAAAAGGCCCAACTACGTAAAGCCTTCAGATATTCACAGCGCTCTTCTATTTCCTTTCATTTCTGTTTTTCATGAGGCTGTCCTATAAGGAGACATTTCTGTCCTCTTCAAACTGAATGCTAAGGACTCCAAAGTTAGGAGGAAAAGATAATCACCATACAGACCAGTATAACAAAAACTGCTGTTGAGGGTCATTGAACTAGACCAAGAACAATTTCAGTGGCCATGCTTATGTGCTGCTGAGCCTATTTAGAAATAGCATCTCAAAACTGTTCACTTATACACCCTGTAGCTTAAATTTTCAATAGTTAGTTAGGTGCTTAGCTCATTGAAATAACTATTAAGTGACTATTGATATATATTCCCTTCCCAAAATACACGACCTGGAAATCAGTGTTCTACTAGGAAATCCAGATGCATCCAAAGAACTGATTCAAAAGCCATCAACCCAGTCACCTATCACACAGAAGATGCCTGCAAAGAATTTCTGCTTTCTGTTTATTGTGGAATTGCCTGACTTTGGAAGGATGGCAAAGGGCAAGAAGTCATGATGTGGATCCGTGCAAACACAGACCTAAGTTTCCAAAAGGAGCTTCTTATTTTGGAAAACAAAGCCCAGACACATCCCTCCAAGTCTTCTTAGGCACTAAGTTCTTTGAGGTATCACCCAGAAGAGACAGGATTTCAGTACACTTGTACAAAAAGGAACCAAAGATCCCATCCTTTAGGTTGCAATCCTGAAAATAACTCGTGCAGTGTGGATTTTTAGTTTTCAAAACCTGATATGAAGCAAACGTGGGCTGTTTGGAGGCAGAGGGATGGTTTTTCTGCCCTCCATGTCCCAGTTATTTCCCCATCTGAACAGGGAAACCTGTAGATGGGGGTAGGTAGATGCCTGCAGGCAACTCAGGGCTGTGCACAGCTTTGCAGGCTCTGCTACAAACATCCTATCACTTTTGCTAGAGAGCAGCTAAGAGGGCAGCGTGCTAGCAGGGAGTGATAAAACAGAATAGCACATACACATGGTAAATTCTTTTCAAAACTCTGTTACAGTTCTTAAACACTGAGAGGGACCAGTCACCAGGTATGTATCACCTGTGAGAAAAAAGGAATTTCAGTTCTTTGAAGTGGTTGAGAGTGAAATCAACCTGTACCTGTGCATATAGGTGAGAAAAATGAATACATAAAGCTGACAGTTTTCTCTATGTCTTCAGCATAAGTGCAGGCAAAGGAGCTACAACTTCTGTTCATACACAGATGAAGATTGCTCAGTGTTCCCCACTCCTTTCACAAGTTTCATTCAGTACCTTCACACCAGCTTTTCTCCAGAGTCTGCATCAGCAAAGCTAACACAGAGCAAAGAGGAGCTCAGAGCTGCACTAAAGGAGACTCCAGTTGTCCTAAGAACTTTTCCCAAACACAAATCTTGGCCTGGCCAGAGTGCAAAGAAGGCTATGGGAAAAATATATACAGCATGCAGGGGGCCAGGAAGGCTTGACACGTAGTAGTGTCCTATGGTCTATCACTGCCATGACTTGGAGAGCTGCTCACTTAGAGGGGCTAATGAGGTCACTTTGAAATTGTGGTCTAAAAGCTTTTTTCCCCTCTTTCTGCTTCTGAGCCCAGACTTCCTTCCAATAACATTTCATCTTCCAAAAGAAATAGTCAAAACCTCCAGGTTTAAAGGAATATATCATACATGAAGGTCTATAGCCCAACTGGAAAATGAATTATATATTTTTTAAAGAGATTAACTTGATACCAACAAATCTTTAATTATAAGCCTAGGGTCACAAAGCCTGAAACGTGTGCGAGGGTCCCACTAACTCCAACCGAACTGAGGCACAGGGCTTTCCATCTGCATTAACCTTCATCACAGCCCCTGCCTGACGTGGGTAGCGCATCGTCCCTGCCACAAACTACTAAGTGGCACACGGAGGAGTAAGGCTTGAACTGAGAAGCCAGGTTCAGTCCCAGGCATCTCCCAGGAAGGCAGCCCTTCCCAGCCCTGTCCTCAACCACAAAGCTTTTGCCCCAGCATGATCTCCCCTATGCACAGACTTCAGTGTAAAAACAGCATTTGAAATGAATATCACAAAAGCTTCTGTTCTTTGAAAATTACGTCCTATATCAGCCTACTGGCAAAATGCATCAAGTGCAGGCAGGGGAGAGGGGGAATACAAAGCGGAGGATGTGATCTTCCACAGAGCTCGATAGGAGAATTGTTGTTATCGTTGGCCTAGGCATTGTGGCTTTAAATTACAAATTACTTCAAATTGTAAAAACATCGATAGCAAGCCCTGGAGAAGAATCCCCCAAATGGCAGTAAATAAAGAGCATCCTGTCCCTCTATGCCACAGTTAATGTGGGAGGTGATACAAAATCCTAGCTTGGCAACTGCTGCACGTCAGAGTTGATGAGTTGAAAGGATGTGCATGCACACAGACCCAAACAAAGAACTTCTAGCACACAGAAAGATTACTGCAGTAATTACCTTAGATGTTGAACAGTGCAACAACATTTGCTCTTATCCTTTGGACTAGTTCTCCTGCACTTCTACACAGGCTCCTATTACCCTGAAGTGGCAGGTGGCTTTGCAGGGATCCTTGGGGCTGGCGTCAGGGAGGAAAGTTAAGCTCACAAAGTACTTCCTTGTCAGACCCCTCACCACCCTGTGAAGAGGACAGATTTCTCTTTCTGTTTTGTCCCCGGGTCTGGAGTCCTTGCCTGGGAGTCCCACCTGCTCCTGCAGCTCACATCCCCTGAAACCAGACCCCATCCAGCAGCTGCATAAATCATTACGAACAGGGCTGCAGCAGGGTGTCGAGCAGTTGGCAGCACATGGTGGAGTGACTCCCTTCTCCCTTGCACGCCTCCATCTTCCCCTAAAGTAAACAACGGCAGTCCCCACTGTGAACCCGGTTGCGAAACCGCACGGCACTGAACTTTATCTCTGCGCCGAATGGGCCTCGTAGGGGCCGCGCAGCCGAGAGCGGCTCTGGTCTGTGTTTTCCTGCCGCCTTCCAGGCTGCTGCCAGCCAGGGAATTCTTTCCATAGCTCCTGCGGCCGCCCTGGGAAAGGAAGCTTGCTTGCAAACATGCAGATGAACGTGGTGGTGTGGGCAGCTTAATGCCTCCTTTTTCTAGGGCCGAGTCAGGTCTGAAAATGCATTTAAATAAATTGCTAATAGCCATTTACATGCAGTTAGTTCCATCAACATTTATCCCATGTCAGGTAGCTTTTATTTTCCCCTAGAAGCTCTTAGCATAAAAAAGCAATGCAAAAAAGCAGGCCAGTCAAGTTGCAAAGTTCAGTCGCAGATCAGCATAGGAACTTCCCTCTGACTAGATAATGCAAACACTTTTTGGTTCAGACATAATTATAACAGCATGTTATAGACTCTGATGCATTTTTTTTCAAGCTGGAATTTCAAAAACTGGCAAAAGCTACCACATCACAAATGAGGAAACCACTCCCTTGGTGAAGAGAGGATGGTACATCATCAAATCAGGGGAAAAGAAAACCCTCAAAAAGCCAATATATTCATTGAAGCTATCCATACGCAGAAGTGGTAGCCCAGGGATCTGAGCAGTAATACTCTGCAGATGCCTCGTGATCCAAGTCATGTTTAAAGGAATTCTTAAAGTCTCACCCACACAAGAGATTCTGGTTTAAAGCCAGCTCCAGGAAATGGCACTCTGCAGTGTTTCTTTCATATAATGAGGACTTTTTCGGGTTCTCTTTTTCATTGTAATGATTCTAGCAGCCAGATAAAGAATCAGGACCCAGCTCTGCATGCCGAGAGCAGGTTTATCCCTCTCCCTCTAAAGATTGCTCTCCTACCAATATTTTGGTTAGACTCATTTATCTTTTGTGCCGTGACCTAAAGGAAGGATACTGTCTTGAATTTTTTTAAGACTATCTGCAAGCATGGAATCTCCACTCAAGTTATTTATATGAGTTCTTACAAAATAGGAACAACGGCTCTCATCTTGATTCAAGTTTTCTAACTTAAGGGTTTCATTATAAAAGGCTAAACCACTGTTTTGGTTGAAATTGAGCTTTCAAGCTGAATTTGAACTTTGTTACTTGGGCCTTTTCTTTCCCATCTGTCTAGAGATATAGATATGCCTGTGTATGCCCAGGCTTTAAGAAGTAAAACTAATCTGTGTGTGTCAAGGGGGAGAACCTGACAGGAAGAAAAAGAGGGCTCTAATTGTGATTAGAACTGAAAGTGTATTAAAACCAGGAGAGAAGGAATCAGCTTCAGGAGAGGAGGTCGTTCTACCAGAGCTAAGCCGTGTTCAGCGCACAGGCTCTAAATCTCGCTGTAGCTTACCAAGTCTCAGGTTTCAGAGCCCTGGAAGATTAGCAGGCTAAGCGGTGGTGAGATGTACTGTTCACAGCATGTTTGTTGGGCCCTTGGGAGAAAAATCTCAGTTTAGTTCTGTTTTTGTAGTAGACTTTTAGCTTTTTTCCATCACTTTGGCTGTGAAAGTATGTAAATTTATTACTAAAGTAAATTGAACCGGGCTCTGTTTTTGTAGCAGAGGGCAACCGGCAGACGGCAAATAACCTGCTATGGGTGCACATAGACACGTAAAATGTCCGAGTGAAATCTGAGGTGACTCACCAGTTTAGTGTATTTTGTAGGCCATATTCCACAATGCCAGCTGTTATAATGTGCATAACCCTTCTGTAACTGCAATCAAGCCAGTTTCTGCTCACTAACTATTTGAAATTACTATCACTGCCATCATGCCAGTGTTGTTCTACCAGTACGCTGTTTTGCTCAATCGCTTATTTCCTCTCCTATTGGCCATTTCACTAGTAAGGATGGGGAGGCATTAGGTGCCCCAGGCCTTTCCACTTCCCTAAAATCCAGAAACTTCCCAGGAACATCTGCTCCTGCCTGTGCTTTCCTGCCGGTTCCAGAGGGAACTGTTTCATCCCACACACATCATCTAGAGAGAGAAGAAAAAAGGAAAAGATATTTCCTCTCTTTCTTCCTTTCTTTCCGCAGCATTAAAAAACCACTAACTGGGATGGATAACTTTTCAGGTCTCCCTTGTGCAAATATACCTAAGCAAACCACCCTTTGCAGCTGTGTAGCCCTGACTTATGTCAGCGGGGTGGCTGGCATCTTTGGCTAAAATGCATCTTCACAGGAGTATTTTTTTTTATGCCTCCATTATGTATCTTCTTTCAGTTAGATATACTCCAAATGAGTACAGATATGTTGGATATATTCCAACAGAAGAACACTCTACTTGTGCAGTCAAGCTGAAAACCTGGTTAGCACAGGACTATGTACTTTCAATGCATGGCTTTCCCCAGCTTCTAATGTATCATTAAAAAAAAATCAGCTCTTTTTGGAACACAATCTGGTGCCAGAGGTTATAGCAAATTCTAGCAAGTGGACAGAAATTTTCCTCCCTAATTTTGTTTTCCTCAGGGAGTTGTGGTTTCCACGTAAACACTTCTATGAGCAGGCCCTTTGAGACATGCTTGGAAGAATATATATTCTGCCTAACACATATCCACCATATCTTAGCAGCTAAGAAAAATAATTCTGTGGTCTCACTACACTTCACCACTATCACCTCAGCCTGGCTGAGTAAAAAACTTAGAATAAAGAACAAAGTAGTGTAGGTATGTTGAGAGAAAGCTATGGCTGCTAACTTCACTGTTGTTTCTGGATTTTGTCCCATCTTTCATGCTAGATTTCTACCTTCAGGAAATAGTGTTTGAAACCCATGAAATATGGTAAAGAAGGATAGGGATAACATAACCCGATATTCATTCACTTCTCATTGCAGCGTGGAGCAGCAAGCAGCACTAGCCTGTGACATCCAGAGAATTCACGCTAAAATTTAGGTCATCATTTCAAAACATACAAAGGACTTCTTCTCTGTTCTTGTGTAGGGTCTGATACACATTGTCTTACTATAGAAGATCCCCTTTGATGTCCATGCATGTTCCATAAGCCAAGAGCAATATAGTTAGGCCCCTGGAGGACAGGGGGAAAAAATGTAAACGTGAGTTATTCTTGGAAATAATTTGGATCCCCAACTCCAGACCAGAAAATCTTTGAACCTGCCTGAGCAAACTGTTCAGTGTCTGAGCCCAGCCCAACTCTGGATTTGCAGTTATAAAAAGGACAGAATCCAAACTGTGGACCTGGGTGCTCATAAGCTCCTGGGCATTCAGTATTTCTGGATTCAATTTTTTTTATCCTGAGCCCACTCCTAATTATTCATACGAGACATCTCTGCATCTTTTGGTTTGGGCTTTTCCTCATGTGCGCTCACTTATAATGTTGGGATGCTATTAAATATTTGTAATGCTTACTAAGCAAAGCCCTGTGTAGTGAGTCTGGATCAGAGCACCCAGAGATTTCTTCCACAAATTCCAAGCGCAGGCTCAAGAAAAAAAGGCAGTTCTGGGATTTACAATTACAGGATGTTTATCTTTAAGGTGTGCACCTCCAGTAAGCAGGTTCTGAATTCATCTTGCACACAATCATTGACATTCTTCCCTCTCAGGAAAATAATAATTCTTTATCCCAGTGGAACAAAGGGGGAGGCAAACAGCAGAAGAGTATGTGAGTGTGTGTGGAAGAGCTTGCAGTCTGGTCACTTGGTGAGTCAAGGACCGCAAAACAGAAACTGAAGTTTAGCACGGCAGGATGGGAACAGAAGAGGTTTGCATCCAAGGGGTGAAATTCCAAATGAGTTGGGGGGATTTTTGTTGTTGGGTTTTTTTTTTCCCCCCTTCAAACAAAGCATTTCTCTGGGAAAGTCCACTTCCCTAGTGAAAACCCAAGCCCTGAAGTAGTTCAAACAGCCTTTTCTCTCACCAGTTGGTTTCTGCTTTGTGGCATCCTGGAAAGAAGGATTTTTGAGCAGGAAGTCATGTTGGTTAATGGCACAGGGCAGAGCTTCCAGAAGAAAATTCACCTACAGCCATTTTTAAGGTTGGTGATGAGGTGGTTTGTGGCCCTTTCTTTTTTCCCCCCTAGAGAACAAGAGTGAAAACCAGATCCTGATACAACTCCTGTAGCTCTTAGGTTTTAGACAGCTGAGCACTCCTTATTCCCCACAAAGCCTCCAAGAGATGCTGGGTCTCAGAATGATGCTACATGCAATAAACTTCCCATACTTCACTAAAATTTCCAAAGGAACCTTACGGAACTGGACACTTGAGTCCCACTGTTTCCCACAACTGTTGTCTTGCTTTCAGCTTGCAATTCTTTCGGTTTATAGGCACACCACATCTGTGTCTTATGCTTTGTGTTCAAGCAATACATCTCCATTTTCTTGTACTGCCCTAATACATAGTAAGTAGTAAGCAAAACGGTACGTGTGTTTTTGCAGTTGCTGCTGATTTTATATCTGAACCTTGCAGTTCCAGAGAGTATTACAACAATCTGCAGAGCTTTAAAGAAGTAGGGTAGATTGGGATGTTAACACACCAATTGGCCCCTTATCTATAATCTAGGTCTTTTCTCTAGATGCATATCAGTAAAGACCCGGCTCAACAGCCATAAACTTCTACTTTCAAGCAGTGCATGTATCCTGCTGTGTAACAACCCTCTTGATACTAAAGATATCTCCTGTCATGTTTTCTTCACTGCCAAGCATTGATTGTTGACATAAGTGTTTCATTTAATAAATATTACCAGTGTGTATGAGCATGAGGGGATGATTCAGCAGTGTCAGGGGCCACGTGGCAGCAGTCCTAACAGGAAGACAAAAGTGATTGCTTCATAGCAAATAAATCAAGCCCCAAATCTAGATGACTTAGAGAAATATCGTTTTTGCACTAAATTGTCCTGCCTTGGGGTTGCATTAATAATGACAACATATGCATAAGAAGCAATTTGTCAGGACAGGCATTTGCATGTCTGTCTGTTAAAAGGAAACATACAATGCCCAAAATCAGGAACTGAGCCCAGAGCCAGGACACCTGGGTTCTCCTCCCAGGCCTGCTCCTGCCCTGCACATCTTTTCCATCCATCTGTGCCTCAGTTTCTCCTCTGTAAAATGGGGATCATGACATTCACCTCTGTAAAGCAGCCTCTGGGTCTGTGTAAGCTCATTATAAGACGACTAATCAAAAAACCTTTTCCATGCACTGTCCTATCAGCCATACCTTTTTAAAGCCTTTCTTTAGAATCAAAATTATTGAAACCTACCAACTGTGCCACCTATAGCTGCCTTTACTTGGCAACCAGTTAAACACATCAAGCACGTGACCAAAAACTCATAGCCAGTCTTGGAGAACTCACTGTGATCCTATTCATTCCTCTTTTTTTTGATGTAGAAAATTGATAACAGACTTCCACAGTTAGTTAAATTCATAAAATCTGCTCATCCTTGAACTGCCATGCCAAAAAAGATCAGCCTTTTGTAGCAAAAATGCTGCATGTGTAAAGACCAAATTGAGCAAATAGAAGTGTGTGCTACTGTTCCTTACTTTGGTACCTGAGGACTTTAATTCAGCTGTTAGGCTGTCATAGCATTTTATCTAACACACAGAGTTTCTGTGAGGTATAAAAAAAAATAATGGAGAGACCACAGTTTTATAGGTGCCCACAGCTGAAGATAAACGATGAGACATTTATTCATTCAGGAGGACCACATGCTCAAAAAATAATTGCATTTGCGTCCTTGTGGTTATTCATGAATGAAAAAGCATTCCGTGAGAGAAATGAATGTTCACAAAACTTCCCTAAAGAAATCCAAATGTTTCAAAATTTGTTTGTCAGCAACAGATCGATTTATGGTAAGAGTCTCTTTCAAATTCATGAAAGGTAAGTTTGCCACATTACTACTGGATGAATTCCAGGGAATCTTAATTTGAGGCTGGTTGAAGAATTAAATGGTATTTTAATTATTAACCATCTGTGTAAATCTAGTGTAAATCATAAATCCTGTCTGTTCCATGTAATTTTTCTAATAGACTTGGGTTATAGTTACTATTAGTTTCCATAATGTGCACTGACTAGGTGTTGTACTGTTAAGTACTGTGAAAAGTGCCCTTTCTTTTACCGGACGCAGACAGGACTGACCCCACTGTAGACCCCAAGTCTTTGAACATTAAAATCTGTCCGGGCCAGGAATGCAGCCTGAGCAAATAGCAGAGCCAAGTTAGACCTGCAGGATTACTGTGTGCTCTTGCTGGATAAAAATTCTGTTTTTAAATTGACTCTGAAATAAATATTTAGCTATAGGCCTTTGAGAGTCCTGGTTTGTTTGGGTTTATGTTCTACACCAGCACGTCACAGTATTTGGTAATTTGCATCCCTTGGGGTGGCTTCCTACTTAGAGCATTACACAAAGAATGCATTTTCAGGCTAGATTTCCAGTAAATAACCCTGCAGTTCCAGGAGTTGGACTAAAATAGCAGCATGCCTGCAGCTCAATGCCACTTTAGTTAAGTCCAGATCTCTCTCTATTATTCTGATTACATCCTCCTCTGTCCCTCCCCCAACACTAGCATCTTTGTCAGTGTCCTCTTCCTACAAGCATCTTGGTTTTCACTAAGTTCTCCACAACCCCATCTTTGCTTGCAACTATACTCTCACGGCATCCTGCACTCTGTGTTGTTTGATTCATGCTTCCAACCCTTTCCATAGAATCATCATCTTCCACCATCAGATTCACAACTGCTAAGTTCTGCCAGCGCTGCCAAAAGCCTGGAGATACCAGCACCTTTTCTCAGACTATTAGACAGAAACAGCCTCAAAAGAGAGATCACTCTTAGTAAAGAACAATGACTGAACAGATACTTCAAGACGTTTTAAAAAATCCTCTAGTGGATGTAAAATCTTAAAACAATGTGACAAAGATACACTTTATGAGTTGTAGTTGCCACATGCCCTGCAGAATAATGGTTTTTATTAATTGCAGAAGAGTTTTTACCATGCTTAACTCATTGGTCTCACTCTTTATAAATCCCTGATTCTGGTTTTGAATCCAATTCCGTTCTCAGTCTCAGTGAGTGCCAAAGATTGGAACTATGCATTGTATAATGCATATTTCCTTTAAACCTTTTCAGTGTGTTATTTTCTAATTCAGTTTAACATCTTCCTCTGCAAAAGAGCTAGGAGAACTTCCAATTTACCCACTCTGCACTTCTGTCACGTATTCATTCACTTACTGTGTCTAAACAGTCCCAGTGTTTATTCTGCCTTCATAACAGTCTTCTGAATCTCTACACTTTATTGCTACCTGTCTACAGATTGCTTCAAGTCAAGTTGTTGACACCCACTGCTCTCCCCTCATCCACAAATCCAGTTATTTTATCGTAGAAGGCAATCAGGTATGATTTACCCTCAGTAAATCCATGCTGACTGTTCCCGGTCACGTACCCAGAAGTGGCTTCCAAGAGGACATGCCCCATGGTTTTGCCAGGGACCACAGGGAGGCTGACCAGCCTTTATTTTCCCAGATCATCCTTTTGGCCTCCATCACAGCCCAAATCAAAAGAGACAGCAGGGTCTCTACAGAACTAACCTATAACAAGCAGAATAACCAATGCAGATTGTAGCCCTCTCAGGAGGAATTGGCCAGAAATATATTGCTAAATTAGAGGGAAATCTGTACTGGACAACTCAAACAGTCATAAATCTGAAGAAATACTCGTTACATTTGCGTAACTTGTAGCCTAAATGAGCTCTTTGGAGGTGGCCTTATAGTTTTGCATACAGATACCATGCTCGGTTCAGCCATTCCTAAAATGCATCGTTCTCCTCCTTTTTGTCAGCTAGCTTACTGCAGGACAGGGTGCTAACTGGCTGGCTGACATATCAGGGTGAGTTAGCAGTGCGTTATAAGTGAGAAATGTAAGAAAAAAACCTGAATGCTGAAGAAACATTATTTTTGGTCTTGTTTTCATAGTGTTTTCTGCAGTCCCTCACTTGCCACTTGATTTTCTTCTCTCTCCTCCTTATTTCCCTTTCATCCCTGAGTGTTCCTTCTCCTCTCCTCTCTTCCACTGGCCTGCACTGGCAGGAGGTATCACTGAGCAGAAGCGAAGCCTCTCTCTCACGTCTGTATAGCTATACTACTACTCACTTTTCCAGGGCAGTACTTTCACTTACCCCATATTTCACCCTGCAGAGACAGCTTGGCCAGAACGTAGCACATTTTCCAGTCACAGATGTCTCTATCGGAGTCATGCCTGGTTCTTGGAGACGTGGTAGAAGGGATTTTTTTGTTTGTAATTCAACTAGTACAAATGATCCCAAGCCAATATAAAGCTAATTTCTTTATCCTCTTTGCCTCATACTGGAAGATCAGGTCTTTCTGACCACATGTGTTTGCCTCAGTACTTACATGAGGAAAGGCTGATGTTTAATTCCAAATAAACAATTATTAGATATTCCATTAAAGGAAATGACTGAATTTTTAATACATTCCCTTTCAAATATCAAGACATGTGGCTACAGCTCTGGTCTTACAGTAAGTGACAAAACATACATTTTCAAGGTCATTAATTTACAGTCAGATCCTTGTGTCTATGAAGATTTTCCCTAAACTTCAGGGGAATTTCCAACTGTACTACAGGTCATCCTGCATGAATCCAACTGCAAGACTGGAACCTAAGATTATTATTTTTTTCCCCACAAAAACTCTAGCTGACTGGTTTTACCTTCCAAAAGAGAGCATGCAGCTCCATTGTAGAATCTGAGTACTCTTTAACAAAAATATGTACGTTTTCAGAAATCAGAACACTGCAGATCTATTGCCAAGAAAAGAAAAAGAGAAAAAGAAAAACCCTATGAAGACAAGCACAAGATATTAGTAAGGTGATATTTAAAACGCTGTTTTCTCTGATCAGAACTGGTTGCTGAACTGGTCCCTGCTAGCGATGGAGTATTCTCATGCAGAAATACCAGCAGCAGGTCACAACAGAGCGGCTCAGTTTACATTAATGCAGCCAGCAAGCACGTTTGCAGACCTACACGTTCAAAATTTTTTAACGCATGGATTTTAAATACAATGGGAAGAAGTGGTCACTTAGTCTGATCATATCAACTTCCTTGATCTTTTGGGTTTTTTTCCTTTCTTTCACTTTGTTCTTTCCACCATTGCCATGCCACCACCAAGAAGGTGCAGGGGGAGGAGGGAGAGAAAGAAAGAGAAAGGAGCAATGGATTTCCTTGACTAGCCTGATTCAGGCGCATTCAAAGAGTTCTGGTCAATCTTGCATATAAGGTTTTATCTCTAGGCAGAATCCAGAGAGCAATGTCCTAGTGCTCCACAGTAAAAGGGGAAATTTCACTTTGAAACAGACTTTCTGTACTTGCTTTTATCTTTCCACAGCTTAAGAGCTAAGACAAAGTGGAAAACTGAATTGGTCACTTTGTGCACAGGCACTGTTTCCGGAGAGCAACACTCCCAAGGAGAAGTAGCGGCTGCAGCAGAGGACAACCCACAGTTAGCATCAGGGTGCTGTGGAGGCAAAAAATGGGATGCCTGCCAGTTCTCAAACCAAATAAGGGCAAAGCCATAGGTATACAGTCTCTAATCTCCACAGCTGCCAGGAAAGTCTGTGTTACATCAGTAACATTATAGGTCTCCTATGACTGTTCATCCCAGTCAGTGTCACAGCTCTGATTTTAATTACATCTGAAGTGAACTCAGCAAAAAACATCTTTGTCCTGAGTGATGGACAACTGTTTACTTCCAGTTTGATGTAACTCTGTATACGTATCACAAGAAGAAAAAGATGACACCCATCCTCACCAATCAGTCATTTCTCATGGTGTTTCTGGTGCATGTGAGCAAGCACTATAAAGCACTACAGCAAAAACTGTCGCAAAATCCCAGTCACAGTGAAACAGTTGTAGAGCCTAGGAATTAGCTATTATCATGTTTGTTTACCCTAGCATCCATTTGACTTTAATGGATAACCTAACAGGGAATTTTTAAAAATATATTTTTATGTATAAATAAAAGGCAGGATTACCCATTCCTAGCACAGTTTGTCTCATAAACAATTACAGACTCTGTGGCATCTTGCAATCTTGGCAGCTGTACTGTCATCTTATATGGGAATATAGATGCATGTTTGTCTTGAGAGCTCCCAAATCCCCGCATTCTCCATAGGAAAGAATGGGACAGGAAATTTCTGGGTTACTGGGCTCTTTGGCGCAGCTGTCTCTTTTGCTTTCACACGTATTTCTACAGCAAGATGAGAGCCATCTTAAGCAATGGAAACAGAGTCTCATTCAGCAATGGTTCTTTTCTCTTTTGTCTGCTCTAAAATAGTCTGAGTGTTAGGAAGAGTAACAAGCACTGAACTTTTCCCCACATATGCAACTCACACAGAGGAATGAAACTGGGTTCAGAATTTTTTTTTTCTCTTTAAGAAAAAAACAGTTTAAGTTCAGGTTCCTTCAAATTAAGTTTACTGTTGGAGTCATAAAACCACGATGCAGCACAATTTACCTGAGTTCAGTATAATTTTTCATGTGCTTTCGAAGTTATATATGTATTTAAGAACTTGCTTGCTTGAGTGGTTAGGCTTGTGACAGAAGTTACATGCAAACACCTAGATCTCATCTCTCATTCCTACAGCTTTAGGTATCAAGTGCCAAAGACACAGCCTTTACATTCTCAAATATTTTGCCATATTCTGCAGTCCTTAATCCTTAAGTTCAAAGGGAGCTTTCCTTGTTCATTAACAGAACTTAATCCATTTTTCCTCTTATTTGTGTTCTTACACTCTCTTTTTATTCTGTTTGACCCACATTGCTATAATAAGAAGAGTCTAAAATTATTAACCTTGCCTTATCACATTCCTATTAAGCCAAAAGTAACTAGTAATCCATGGGGAAGTGTGAGGAACAAGAAAGGCAACGATGTGCCCTAAGTGCCATGGAATTAAATCCTCTTCCCTTCACGTCCTGTTCTAGCTCTGGAAAGGTTTTTTTCCCTTAACACAGGTTCTCCTTCAGCCTTATTTTGTGCTTTATATCCAAAAAATACAGGTAGGCAGAGGCCTACCATGAGAAGCAGGAAATTATGTCTACTCAGTATTTTGCATAAATAAGTTTCTGAGTAGAAGTTTTGGTTTTTGTTTTGTGATATAACCTGAGAAACAACAGCGGCTTGCTAGAAAAGATAAAGAATACATACAAAAGAAAGAAAGAAAGAGGCAACCAAAGTGCTAAAGATGTAACAAGACCACAGGCATGACTTTTCTGGAGGGGCTACAAGGCTTGAACCCCCTCACACACTGGTACCACCCAAGCAGCTGTGGCGCAGCTCCGTGCAATGAAGCAGCTGAGTCCTCTCCTTTCTGGCAGCAGCCGCTGTCTTAAGAATGTACAGGGACCAAGATTTCCCAGTGATTATCACTTCTCTCTGAAGTGACCTGTTTTATACATATTGAAGATGGCCTGGGAGAGGATGCTCAGTGACTTCCAAAACAAATGAGGCTTTATTGGAGGGACTGACAACACGGTGCCTAGGAGGTAAGGCGCTGCCATGCAGGCTTAGTCCAGAGTGCACAGGAGAATTGGGCATTCAAAGTGATACTTTCACAGTGCTTCAAGGAAGGCACAATAAAAAGAAATGCAAATTATTACTCATAGTCATAAGTTCTGCATCAGTTACAAGGCTCTCACTAAAAGAAAACTCCTAATCTCTTAGCACCTTATATTCAGTTCTCCTCAAACCAGATACTGCTTGCAAGTGAGAAAATGTTACTGCACATCTATTTAAGTTTATACCTATGGGAGCTGCATCTTATTCCCACTGATTTCTGCAGCACAACTGCTGCTGCCATTGGTGAAGCCCTATTTGAAACCACATGGGTCATTCGGTGCTCTGCTTTCTGAGTTCCCCGTGGATTATTAGCAGCATGGTTTGCCTGTATCATAATCTGTTCACGCATTCTGACAAGAAAACGCACAGCTCAAAAAGCATATAACATAAACCACTGTTTTAGGCCTGAACCTCAAAAAAAAAAAAAAAAAAGAAAAAAGCATTAAACAATTGCAGCAGAAATAGCCAACATCTAATATTTTGGATGGGAACAAAACAGTGTCTTAAAGTAGAATATTTTAGAGCAATGTAACCAGCTTAAAACTGCTCACATTTTAACTGATGACATTTTGACCACAGCACACAATCCCCAGACATGCGATTTACTGACTATAAACAAGACAAAAGAAGAGGGGAAAAAACTCCTTGGAGTCTCCTACACGTGAGACACACAAGCGCTGCAGAAATCTGCTGATAATCCCCTTTTCGGTTTGTGTTCGCAGCTAAATCTACTTCACTTCCTATGATACTGAACATTATGCAGTCCTTTGAGGTCCACCACTAGCCATAAATCCCAGGCAGGAAACAGTTTTCAAGCCTAGGAGGAAAGACAGCGTTTCATTTTCTAAAGCCAGCCCAGAGTAACCGGGTCAAACAAAGTTTGGAATTGAAGCTCTTGAAATCCAGGATATAATTGTGTATGTTTTTCTGTTTGTTTTGTTACCGGTTAACCGGATGCAACAAATAAAACCATTTTCCTTTCTTAATTTCTCTCTCTGACTGTCTCTTTGGGAGCTCCTCTTTGGGAGCCAACCTCTCCATAAGCCAGTGCTTGAGTTCATAGCTCCCTAACTTTAAGACATCTGCTAGGTCAGATGTACTTGAAGAGAATCAGCTGCTTGCAGCAAGAATATTATTAGCACACTGGAGTCACAGACAAATGTTGAAGGTATCTCTTTTTTCGTCTCTCTAACAAATACATATATCCATATATCCCGTTTAAAATTTCTTGTCTTGATCAGAGCTCTACTTCCAATGCTGATGCAGAGCATTAGATCAAGAGTTCAAACTCTTAAATGTTAGTAATTGTAAGAAAAAAATTATAAAACAAAATACTACCTTCACTTTTGGCACTAGGTACTGAATTTGGTCTGTACTGTATTCCTGCTAATTTTCTGAAAAATCATAGAAGTAAAGATACAGAAAAAAACCCCACCCTAATTTAGTGTGTTGAACACCTGAAAAACAGATTGTTGAGCTGTACTTTGTGAAAACAAAACCCCTTCTTGATGTCTGAAACTGAACATCCAAATCCAGAGATTCTCCAAAGCACTGGTTGCTTATGAAGCACTTAGTATCCCTTCTTATATTCATTATTTAAAACATTTCCGTTGTTTCAGTAGCACACATACGAAAAAGGCAAATAAATACCCAGGAGTCATGCTCATCTCTCTAATAACAAAAACATGTATGCAGATGAAGAGGAAAAACATATTTAGTAAGAAACTATTTCTTCTTTTTAAGCTACCAAAGGCTTGTCCTAGAGCTCCTTCAAGCCACCTTTTACGTACCATAAATGAAATGTTATTCTAAAATAGAGCAGTCAGTTTTTACAGTAAGGAAAAAATCTGCCTGGAAAAAAATACACCAGGCTTGATTCAAAACTTGCATGCTGGAGTGCCAGGTTGGCAGCAGTTGAAAGTGCAATGGAATTGAAAGGTTTCCATCTTGCCACTAAGCTTTAACACAGTGTGTTAGATATTCATACTGCTTTGGCAAAGACCTGCAGCCCCAAGTGTACTAAATTCTGTCAAGCTTTTGAAACCCTCAGGTGCCTGAAAAAGCAGAAGGTACAAGGGAATTGGTAATGTACTCCTCAAGGAGTACCTCAAAGCCGGTCAAAATTGCAGTACCTGTATTTAGGGGATTGCAGTAAATATCCTTCCATGCAGTTCATCTCTATAATAGAGTTTAAGAGGAAAATGCTAGGAGCTAGATTCACAGCCACTATAAAGCCATCAAGTTGCATTTACCCATTTATATCTGTTTAGACTAGCTAAGGATCAGTCCTCAACCATCTTCACCAAATCTAGTGTTATAAAAATAAATAGGAAAAATCATCACATATTAAATGCCCTTTTAAGGTCGGTCCACTTTATCCTCTCTCATCCAATACACTTTATTCTTTGCATGTATACTAAGAACTCATTTCAGTTATGCACCTATTCATTTCAAGTCTGCTAAGACAGAAAACGTTAAGGAGGCAAGGCACACTCAGAAACTGATGCAGTTTCTCTACAGGACTGTAAGTCTGTCTCTATGCCTTTGCAGTACACAAAATCTTAAAATAAAAGTAAGAATAATGGAATAAACAAACAAATTTAGCGCATTAATTTAAGCAAGAGTTATGTTTTCTATTTCAAAGCATTTTTGCTATATTTTATTCTGTTTCCATCATAGTAACAAGATAAAAAATTGGTTGAGGTTTAAGTTTTCATTTGACAGTCCCTAGGGAAAGCTCTTCTGCTTGTCTGCAGAGACTGTACAATCTCTGTGGCAGTACCACAGTTGTACTTCCCCACAGCTGAGCCCAAGTCCAGGTGGAGCCCGTGCAAGCTGCCCAGCCTTGCCTGCAGTCCTCTCTCTGCCCTTGTAAGATCAGTGCACAGGAAGAGAGTGAGCTCTGGTAGCGGCTTTTGTCTGCAGGAGTTTGTCTTTCAGGAACTGGATTGGAAAGCACGTCTTGATAAGTCACCAACACAAGCAGCATGTTTAAACCAAGACACCTCAACAGAGAAAACGGGGCCTTTTATAAAAACATTCTTGCTAATCTACTTGATACCATTTGAGCCTCCAAAAAGTGCAAGTCTGAAAACAAAAATATCTTTTCTATGCTGACTGTAAGTCGTTTTGATTCTATCTACATCTTTCAGGTTAGAAGGCAAAGCGTGGGGAACCTAAGGATTTTCACATAGCATTTGACAGTTGCATTGTTCATTATCTCCACCCAAAATAAGAAATACGGAGCGTTTAGTCACTTGTGATTTTTTCAGTGGCAGTGAATTATGACCTAACGCTGCTGCTTGTCTAGCATACTCATGACACCGTTATTCATTTGTTCTTTTGTCAGCTGTGGTCTATCAGATACAGGAGACTTATTTATATTTCTGAGAAGCAAGGTCAGAATGGAGTTAGGAAAAAGATACCACCTCTGGCTCAGGGCATCCCTGAATTACAAGTCGGTGGAGGTTGGGAGAACATACTGGGGTAAATACTGGTTTATGCTTAGCTTGGATTTGTACTCTCCGCTGACATCCACTGCTGGCCCTGCCAGGGACTGGACTAGCACCTTTGTCTGGCCCAGTAGAGCAATTCTCACATGTACACGCCTGTACAAAATGAAGCTATTTAATGAAAGAAATTACTGCCTTTAGTTACAATAAAAATAAAGAAGGTACAACTCCAGAGGAGGCGATACGGTTACCATAGCTACCGCTAGATCTACATTAACAAAAAATTAAGGTATTAGGCATGCTATACTGTAAAACAAAATCTTGACATGGAACCACCTGATTGGTTGCTGATAACAGGCACCATTCAAGATGTGATTCAAATACTAGGTAATAACAACCTTAGAAATTCTTTACAGTTTGTGGAGAGGGAAACAGGCTTGCAGCGCGTTTATTTCCTTGTTCCCAAATAATACGTAAGAGGTTAATTAGAAAATCACAGGGAACTTTTCATTTTCAAATACAGTTTAGATTTTATTGTTTTTTAAAAAAGGGAAAAGTGAAGGTTGAGACTACTTCATCGCATTGGGGGCGATAAAAAGGCTGCATTGCTTTAGCATTCAGCATGGTCTGATCTGGTTTTAGAGTTGGAAAGTAGCACAATTCTTTGACAAAATACGACAGTTAATGTTTTTAGCATGTCGTCAAACAGATACATAAACTTATTCATCATGTGCCTCTCAATTTGTTTCGGAATGGTTTTACCAAGTGTGTGCATTGAGATGTGCGTCCGCGTGGTCCTTTACTTGTCTGACACACAGAACGACTGGGCATGTACAGGTCAATGTACAAACATACCCTGCTCTCGGTTTCTGAAGTATTGGCTCACGTTGAAAGTCCTGTTTACAGCATCTGCTGAGAAGTCGCTTTCTTAAACCCTTTTTGATTTCAGTGCTTTCAGAATTCAGCTCCTCTGTGTTAATGTTAACACATACAGTAAGAAAAAGAAAGGAGTACATTTAACATTAAAAATCTGTGAAATGTACACTAGAAACAAACCAATATTCCTTTCTGAATGATGCTTTTTTATCAGCCCTACACACAAGGACTACCAAATCACAAAGGGGAGAGATGTAAGGGCCCTTTCAGCCTGCCCAGAAGACAGGAAGGAGAAAAAGGAAAGGTGCTTGTGCCCTTTCATTGTACCTTAAGCCCAGAACATCAGGTTTCAGCATCTTTGGGGTTTGTAAGGGGTTCCTTGGAAGAGACTGAATAAGCAGGGGATGGTAGTATCAGGGGGGCTGAAATCTGGCCAGCAGTTTGCCTAAGGTTTTGAGCGTAGATGGGGTTTGAACAATGATATGAGTGGATTTTTACGCTTACTAGTAAATCTAGAATCAAGCTGGTAGATTCTTTCAAATTTCTTTTTGAATGGCGGTTTTTGCTAAAGTTTTATTTTAGCAAATTAAACTCTCTACAAAGACTACTTTAGAGGAGGTTTTTTTTCTGCAAAACACCCATTCCCACACACATGCCACCCCTCCCAGGAGATGTGAAGACTGAGGCAAAGACATGACTATAGCAGATACCCTTCATTAAAACAAAAGGAAAGGCACAACCTGATATTTCTGACATGTGAACAGGACAGCTATCTCATCCACCACCTTCTGAAGGCAACAACAGGAACTCTTTCACGGATTTCCACAGTCTCTGCCCAACCCCAAGTACATACATACACGTAGGTGCAATGTAGAAACTTGCTCTGACTCAGAAAGTTGGCAGCCAAACTTGACTAGAATACAGGTCTCCAAACACTGAAGTCTTGCTGTTAGACCTCATCTTTCTGGAAGTTGAGAGTTAATTACCAGGAAGGGGTTTTTTTGCTTTGTTTTCATCATTTTACATTCCCTTGCTCTTCTCTGCTTTCTGGCTTTGCTGGTGAAAGTGCCTACTGCTCTCCCGTTCTTGCTCCCCTTCCCTGATTTCCGTGGTTCAAATGTTTGGAAACGCTTTGTAGAATTCTGCAAACTTCTTCCCACCGTGCCAAAGCAAACTTGAACTCACAGCCTTCTGAGGCTTTCCCATCACTGCTGACACTCTCTTGGTGATCTGCCTGCTATGAAGTTTTTGCTGGGGTTTTCTGACCATTTTTGCACATCCACTGTGTTACAGCTAAATGAGCTACGGATGCCAAGGGGGGAAAAAAACCCCTACATTGCTTTCCCTTGGTTGGTTGCATTACAGAGCTGTTTAAATACAAAAATACGGAGAAACAGAGAGGGGAAGAAAGGGCAGAAAGAGAGAGAAGCAGTGTGCGCATGTGTATTTGAGAGAGCAGGGGAACTGTAAATGAAGATGATCTCAGTGAAAAGAAGTACTGTCTCTTTAAAAATAAAATGAAAAAATACTCTCAGTGTTTTCTTTAGTCTTTTTCATTCTTTGGCAGCGTCCCAAAGATTTCACTGTCCTTGTCTCCAGCATCTGGAAACCATCAGGGTAAACAATAGAGTGCTAGGAACTGGAACCCCTGCCTCAGCTCCCGTGGGACCTCGCTCTGGAGAACATGAGAACACAAACCATTGGACACCATGTGGTCAATTACTTCAAACTAACAAATCTGTGTGCCTTCCTATTTTCTGTTTTCCTTGGCACCACATGACCCTTTCACAATGGAACCCAGCTGTTGAAAAAGCCAGACATTTTCTTTTTTAACCTCTTCCTTACTTTTGTGCTTGCTTTCCACACCAAGTTTAGGGTTGGCATGTGCCCTAGGTAAAAGTGTCTCACTTATTAAAATCCTGGCTGGCTGTAATGTTTGCCTGTATTAGTCAGCAGAGAGGCTCAAGAGTATTAACTTAACAGGATCATACCGCAATGAGGACTCCACAGGTGGTCCTGTGTTTTCTGGGTTTCCTGACATTGCGTGCCAGCACTTAAAGCAGATACACCAGGACACTTTTATAGCCTGCCTGTTTTGTGCAGTCAATAATTGCATGTGCAGTTGTGACCTACTTTTTAAAATTCGTTCCTAGTGCAGGTGCTATATTGGCAATTAAGAGCTAAAGTCATCTCAAAACTAAAGACTGTTGAGGGGGGCTGCCCCTTTCAGTGCTGTTAAACTTTGCTCTGGATTAACCATGGTAGCTCCAGGACTGAAGCTGGTGGTCAGGGGCAGACAGGTCCTTGTTCTTTCCAGGCTTCTGTTTCAAAAGACAATCTTTGGACTGTGTGAAACAGTCCAGTGTTACTGATCACACACAAGCCAAAACTTCTATACTACATTTAGATGCATCATCTTATTCTGTGTGTTTTACTTTCATTAACTTCCTCCAAAGAGTGGGGATGCTGAACGGAATGGAATTGTGCAAGAGATTTAGGGCTTCATCTTTAAGTCACCTTTAAAGTTGCTGAACATTCCTAGCACACACTGAAGAAAAGCAACTGACATTTCCTGTATACATAATCATACATGCTCCCAGATTCACAATTTTATTTCTAGGAGAAAGATAGGTACCTATGTAATGCTACAACTAGAAGACAGGAATAAAACAGGGACATGCCATGCAGTTGGATCCTTGCAGCTGGCAGTGCACCCAGAGGTGCGGTGTTACACGCATTTTGGCACTCAACCAGCTTTGACCTCAAACAAGCGATTGCTTATCTGCTGAGCAAAGACAGTCAGTTACATCAGTTTGTAAAGGTTAGGGAGTTGGCACTAGTATGGTCAGGAGACTTGTTCAGGGCAACTAGATTCGCAGTGCTAGCTATTTTGATCAAATCTGCATCCAAATGTGAAAGGGCTATCGCACTGAATTGGCCCCATCTATCTCCACAGGTTGATTGGCGAGGCTGGCCTTGCCTCTGGGTACAGGAGAGTCTTTCTAGGTGTTAGCTGTTCAAGCCCTGACATCTGGACTAAGCACTGAGCACTAAGCACACTTTGTTCATTTCCAGGGTGCTTATTGAGCTATACCACCGTATTTCTATTAAGATTACAGAAATTCATAGAAACTTAGGACGCTGCCAATTTATTTCCCCTTCCAGCGAGTAGTGGAGATTTTTTTTTTCTTTCTTTTGCCCTCTTTGGATTTATACATAAAACTTTTTGACAGCAACGACCTCACATTAAAACACAACCCAACTAATACAAACAAAATAATAACATACGCATATCTGCTGTGAGCTGCAGACATCAACCATAATCACAACAGTTGACAAATTTAAACTTAAAAGGCAAACAAACCAGGAGACCACTTGGGTAGGCTGAATAAGCAGGAAATGCTTTAAAATGTTACCTGCAAGCTTGTTAAAGGTATGCTGCTGAGCCTAAGACTAATGAGATGGATGCCTGGAATTGGTGGAATCTTGTTCCTCCCCTTTCAGTGAAGTGCAATGTGTATTTTGCGTACAATTTTATAGTTATATTTCTTTTAAGAGAGATGAAGATGAATCATTAAATGGGTTTGCTGGAGGAACTCCTACTGCAGGATCTAGGCATTAAGCCATTTTGTGGCCAGTAGTATAAATATATTTTTTAAAAAATCCCAGATCCAGCCTATAGCTCAGCAGTAATGCTAGGGAAGCTTTTTCCCCTTTTCTGCCAGTGGTTTTTGATCCCAAATGTCTGCAGAATTGATTAGCGTGATACTGAAAGGACAAAAGCAGGTAGGGGGAAGGGGAGGGTTAAGGCAACGCAGTAGCAACTTAAACAGCACAGTGCATACTTAATCTTTTAATATTTATGAAAGGGTTGGTTAATTGTATGACATAAGTTCAAATCAATCTACTACTTCCCTATGTGAACATCTTGGACAGCTTCTTGTCTGGCTGACAGATATTCACAGAAGTATAGATAAAAACACAGTTCTTTGAAGGAATGCTCTGCCTGTGGCAAGAAATATATGTCTTACAAGAGTTAAGGGAGCCTGCCTTAGCTAACTGAAGCAGTCCCAGCACAGCTTGGATGCAAGCCAGGACACAAATGAAACCACTGTAATGGCACTGATGGATGACCTCGTTCTGGCAATGAAGAGAGAACACATCCATTCTCTTCATCCTGCACCTCTTTAGCATTTGACACTACTGGCCATGAGATACAGCTGTTGCACCACGAAGAGGTGGCAAACAACCGGAGTGATGTGTTAAGATGGCTTCAGTCTTTTTCAACAGGAACAACACTTCCAATAATTGTCCCCCTTCCTTGGCTCAGTTTAGCAGCATCCCACGAGAATCAGTTTTCCCTCTGGTCTCTTACGGTATCTGTGTGGTTGCATTTACTAGGTAGGATGTTTGCATTTAAATGCCAGCAATATGTATATATGTGACACACACAGCACTAGCTAGTTTTCACTGCCTGCAACCATATAACTTCTACATACTGAGCCCATGTTCAGTGGGGTGAATTGAATTCATGGATGAAAAACAGCTGCTTAAAGCTGAACAAGAACAAGAGCTGATGCTGGCAGCCAGAGGAGAGAGCTTTTGGAAATGTGTTAGGACTAGTGCAACCTCAAGATCGGTCAAATTTAGTCACTCTTTTAGGACTATTATAGTATTACTCCTCGAGACTAACTTGTCATAATTATCAAGCAACGTTTTTCCTCCCCTCTCCAAATACTGCAGTTTAGCCCCTCTTTGCAGGAAATGATCTAGCCTGCTTTACTTGCATCTTCCTCACTGCTCTGCTCAAGTACGGTACTGCGTACCTGAATATAATGCCTACACCTCTTAGGAAGCTAAGGGTCTTCAAGAATAGCGCAACATGTGTCCCTAGCAATTCAAGAGGCAGCTTGTCTTCTACAGCTTTGCACAAAACAGAAGTACAGGCTGGATCACATGCTGAGATCCTACAGACACTTCCACTGAATTCATGGGATATTTTAAACGTCTTCGATTATGTGGTCCATAAAATCCTCATCTTCAAGTTGTTTGACGAACTGGGCCATATTACCTAAGGGTACCTACAGTTCCCCTATTAGGATCACCAACAATTTTGCTAGCACTTGTCCCCGAGGGCAGCAGCCTTTTTAATGGGAGGGGTCTTAACTTCAGGAATAAGGGCGCTGAGGAATTAAGGATTACCACAAGCCTCGCTGAGTACAAGGTGTGCACGTTTTGAGCTTGTCTTCAAGTAAATATGTATTGAAGTACGTATGTTTACAGTATATTTAAAAATGAAAAGTCCTGTCTAGAACAAGATTTCCACTGCACTAAAGAAGGGTGGGAGAGATTGCAAAACGATGTTATGACACAATGTACTGCGTGGAAGTGCTTTGGTCTTAATGCTGATTATCATGGGATAACAAACTTTCTAGGACATTTTCTTCCATCTTTCTATGCATCTAAAGGATGCATATCTTCTTGCTGGTTTTGAATCAGCATGGCATGCAGAATACTTCAGCTCCTGTGGTCTCTTTACTTCTATCAGTAATATGTTTAATATGAGTTAATGTTTGTCTGTGATTCCTCCCTTTTTGAGAGAACCTCTTTTTCCATCAATCAGGAGCATTTTTTTTTTTCCCAGTCAAGTCTGGGAAAGTGATTGCAATTCTGACGTTGTAAGAGAGGTAAAAAGGCAAATTTTCAAGTTCCCAGCAAGCTGTTAGTATTATAAACAAAACCATTATCTACACTCATTTTTAGTTTGAAATTCAGAAGAACCCAAAGCCAATGTGCAATATTTTCCCATCTACTACAGTTTCTACACTCAGCTGGGATCTCCTGCTCAATTTTAAATGGAACTGGTAAGTCATTAATTGAAAACAGTTTACTGGTGCAATTTTGTGTTTAAAAATAATTTGCAAGTTGTATGCAGTCAGATTTCTGTGACTTTCTTCATTAATTGCTACAGTTTGTGTGTCTGTTTCTACTATAGATTTTAATAAATAGGTCCATAAGCTGCATTTCCTGCAACTACTTACAGTACAGTCCTACATATCACCACTTCTGACAGATCACATAGACTATAAAGTTATATTTCTGCCTCATGGGGCTGAGTTATTACTAACGGCTGAGCCCCACAGAGAGAAGTCTGTTTATCATAATGTGAGTAAAAGGAGCAAGTAGTCAGGGTGGAGGACAGTGCTGAGGGGGGAGAGGTGTAACAGGAAAGAAAGCTTCATCTGTAGATATGACAGAGCACTACTTTTCTGCAGAGAAGAATGACTTAGAGAAGATTTTACACACACTGTTTTTTTTCCTCCACTGTTGGTTTTTAAACATTAAGAACACTGATCCTGAAAAGAGAAGGAAGGAAGAAAAGGATAAGGAAGAGCATGAAAGTCATAGCAGGAAAGGAAAAAAAAGACCCATAACAGAGTAGAGAACTCTGTTAATTAACTACTACTAAGCACAGACTATCTGATGGTCATTTCACCTCATTTACTCTTCTGTTCTCTGGAAGAGAACTGATTTCAGGCAGCAGATCATCACAAAGGATGCACGTCTAGGTGAGGCTGAAAGAACCAATTGTATTGCTCACACTGTTTCTGCTGAGGGGAGACAGGGGCACCAAAGTCATACCTGCCTTTAAGACTAGTCCGCATTTTGGACAGCTCTGTTTCTCCCTCAGACGTAATACACAAACTTTTTTATTTCCATTTAACTGACCAGATTTCCCACCATTTACAACAAGTGTACATTTTGTATCTATTTCGTGACATTTGGTCTGAACACAAGGTTTCAGAATATTCCCTTCAAAATCCGATACTGCACACTGCAATTTCTACTAAGAAAGGACCAAAGAAACAAAGGGGGAATAACACATTGCATATAATATGGGAGAAATCAGTGTTCAGTTTGCTGCTTCTGTAGTCAGGTACCAGAATGTAGTGGGATTTAGGGCCTTGGTTTAGACAGTGCCACCTGAATGACCTTCGTTGGTTCAGCTAGCATCTGGGCTTGTTTGTTTTCGGAAACATGTTTACATGACTAAGCGCTTGACTTATGGAAAGCAAATGTGCAAACAGCGCAGGTGCTGCAAAAGGAAGTTCGTCTTCACACTGGCCAAAATGATCACAGGCCTTTTCCTCCTATTATATACCTTGCCATGGTAGTACATCATTAGTCCAGGAATTTCAAGGCAGCCGTAGGAAGTCAGTGTGCCTTGGGTGCTTAATTCCTTCAGCAAACTCTATCTTGCCTTCAACGTAAGGGGCTGTTTGGCTCTCTCCATTTAAGGGAATGAATATATTCTTTGCTTTTGGGGATATTAATCTCTGAATGGCCTAAAGATAATTACCATATTCAAATGAGTGCAAAACTCTGAGCTCTAACGCTTTTATTTATTTATTGTAGTATACGGGTTTGTGAATAGTTAGTTTCTATTTCCTGGACAGAAGAAAAGTTCTCCATCCTTTATTTATATGCCCTTTTACTGGCAAGGTCCAACTCTTTCCTTTTGTCCTTCCTATTTCACCAGTGCAAATACTAAAATGACCTGCTCCCAGCTGCCTGCACTGTCCCCATCCCCCTGCCAGTCCTGTTCCCAGCCAGGAACCGGCAGCTGTTACTGTGCACAACACAGGCACTGCAGGCTCAAATCCAGGCAATCTTGATCACTGCTTTGCTAGGGAGAAGTTTTGAACTGCAGTTTGAAAAGCTCTCACTGCCAGGCAGGAGCTTCACATGCAATTTTACTTCCATTCTTCGTTAATCCATAACGCTGGTTAACAGCAGAGACGTTACTTTTTTCTCTTGGTTAAACACTTGTAGTATAACCCGCTTTTAGCTGAGCTAATTGTTTGAGAGAGAGGGGAATGCAAATCCTAAATTGGCCCCACACACTTCAACAAACTATTGCTAAGTTGTGGCTGAAAGAAATTCCTTCTGCAAGTTTACAAAACTGACTTTGCTGCGACAGGGCTGCCTTAAATTTTCAGCACAGTTCTCCTTATACAGTGTTGAATGTGTCGTCCTTCAACAAAGTCCCAAACCAGTTTCCAGTGAATACGGACAGAGAGAATGTTTTCCAAAGAAGCATCCTATGCAAAAAGCTGCGAAGTTGTGTACATGTTAGCTGGGACAGACCACCCAGCTTTTATGACGGCACTTGAGGGCTGCCACGGCCCACCCCAGTTACCTGAGCAGAAGCTGCAGACATCTGCATCACAAGCAGCGTGCCTCCTGCTGTGTGCACGCCTGGTCTGGCTGCAGGATAACAGCACCAAAGCAGGGGTGTCTGTCTGCTCCCCCATACGTGATGGGTGCTTATCCAGTGACGTGACAGGACCTGCAGTCTAGGCAGACAGATATCTGCAAGTTATCCCAGTGACGGATGTGTATGGACACCAAACAGTAGCACTCCTAATCTGGTGTCCGCCATGCTACCTTACGCACCAAGGAGAATGACACCCAGCCCTGGTGAGCCCTTCTGCACCCTCGCTGCAGAACGGTGCCGCCCACCAACAGTGGCTGTGCAGCCTGCAGAGGTCACAACTGTAAAATCTAAACTAATCATTTTAAATGCCTCTCCTCCTCGATTAACAAAGTCCTGTTAAATGCAGATCCATCTACGCACCGAGGTGGCTGCACATAGCTCCAACTTTTCTACAAACAGGTATGAATAGTGGCATTAGAAGTGCTCCAGTTGTTTGCAGGCACTTTGAAACAAAGCAGTGCAGTTTAAAATCAGAGTCAAAGAAAGTCAGAAAAGATTTTTGCAGCTGTTCTCCTGCCCTGGAATTTGTTGTGCATATCTCCTTTTTTGGAACACTTCTTTGTTTCATGGTGCCTTAAAAAATACGCTGTCATCACAACCTTCTTGCCAAGTACCACTCCAAGCTGGTTATTTACCTCTGCCCCCTTCCCAAGTCAAACTGTGCATTTCTAAAACACTTCTCGCAGTCATCGACTGCACACTCACTCTTTCAGGCCAACCTGTGAGGTAATCAGCTGATCTCTGTTTCCTCTATACGAAGGAATGAAACATCTGTTTCATAAGAGAACTGAAAGATAGTCCTTGTGTGGTTACAGTCTTCAGGCATCAAAAGCCTTTTTTTTTTTTTTTCCTTTTTTTTAAAACACCTCTGGTTTGACAAATTTAGTCATAATAGATCATTCAACTGGCACTAACCGCAGGGCATCATAGAGATAAACTAATTGAGGGACAGTCCCAACTTAGAGACCCAATTTTTTATTAAAGGGTTTTGGTAAGTTCTTTTATATTTCCCTACCTACCTCTACTTACAGAAAATATTTATATGTTTTAAACTTCACAAGTTTTCTATAAAAGAGCAATGTGTTAAATAACCTGGATAAAGCCTGAGAAAAACAGCACAAAGACAGGCCTAATAAGATATGAGCTCCATCCCATCCCAGTTCACATGTATCTACCCTAATATGCTGAATAAGCTATTAGGTCATAAACCTAAATAGAGTAACAAGGATTCACTGCGTTTAATGGCCCTGGGATGTTTTCAAACATCTACAGGAAGGAAAAACTCATGGCTATATTATCAATTATGGCAAATGAAGTAAATTCTGGAGGCTGTTCTTAAAGCTTTACAGAAGTTTTAATGCATTTAAGATTGCTAATATCACGTGATATAGAACAGTGAATTTTTTGCCATTTCACAAATCAAACTGAAGCACAGAAAAAGCAAAGAATTAAAGCTACATACGTAGACACCGCAACTACTATTTTCACTTTAAAACACTGAACAGTCATTGTCCCACCCCTGCTTCTAGAGAAGAGCTCTATTTTAATATGAAATATTTTAAGAATAGAGCCCACTGAAAAAAATCAGTGAAAGAGCAGAAAACACTGCTGACTGTTGGAGAACCTGCTGAGAGAGCACAGGTATGCACTTCTGACCGATGGGCACATCTATCTCTGTGCAAGTTTGGTATTAACACTCCACTTCTTTGCTGTGCTGTAAATTACAATGAATATGTGATTCCACAGTTTTTTCTTGCATCTCTCTCCTTCATAACATATTGTTATGTTTCTATTTTAATCCATTCTTTCTATTGAGTTCACTACAGATTATGTTTATAGTCCTTAAATTCCCTGTCCATGCACTCTGAAGAGTTCTCCTTACTCGTTCTTCGTATATTTCTAAGCAGAAAAAGAAAATATCTACTCCACTGTTTTATATCCAGTGGGGAATACAGGACAGGCAAGGGAAGAGATTTTCAAGTACTACTTTGCCTGATGTTGAGGACGTGGTTTCAGTTCATGCTGTTTAAACCCAAGTCCTAAGTGATGGTTTAGGAATAAGGCACTTAACTGTGGATGCTTTAGAGAAGTGAAGACACTTTGGACTCCCCTTCTACTGCCTATGCAGATAGCAAGATGCAGGAGGAGGCCTTTCCTGTTTATATCCCGATTTCATGTGCAGAACCATGTCCTTAAAAAGAAGCGGGTGATGGGCAGTCTCTAAAATGATTTCTTGCACATGTTGCCCTGAACGCATCCTGGCAACGTGGAGTGTGCTGCCCACAGGCCAGTCTGACAGCTGTAGCATCTTGTTGTACAACCAAAGCACTCCCCACAAACATCAGAAGAGATTAACAGTGACATGCTTGACACATATTTCTTCCTTTTAACTTCAAGAAGGAACAGGAATGGCTTAGAACACAATTCCTCCTCCCAAGCCGCCTTGGCTACGCCAGCCTTTAGGAAGGAGTCACCTGAGGCACCATCCCACTGTCCCAGAGTCTTCTCTGTCAGTTTCCATCAGCTCTCAAGATTTAGTATGGAGCTGTTTAACTACAGCTTCACTGATGATCCATCTAGCAATAACATTATATCATATTCACCATTTTAAGGAAAATTCCCTACATTTGCTGAGTGAATTGTATACCTCACGCTAAATGTACATAACACATACTCTTCTTTTGTTTCAATTTATGCACGGAAGTTAAATGCCTAATGAATACATTCTTATATTTCTATATCCTTTTCTTATTGCTGCTGTTATTAATCTTACATCTAGAGTAATTATGTATGATGATAAAACTGTTCCAGCTTCTCAAAACTGATTCAAATCCCATTGTCATTAACACAGCCTCGCATCTGATAGCTATTAGAAAGAGCTTCTCTTCCTGAAGACCATACATACTGACCATACCCCAGCACTTTTAGACAAAAGATTTATTACTGTGAAGAGTTAGCAAAATGGAAAGCACAGACTGGTACTGCTCTCCACCCCAAAGGCAGCTGCATTTCCATACCAGCAGATATACTCTGTATAATTTGGTGAGTGCTCTGGAATGGGAGCAAGTGGGAAATAGCCCAGGGTATGTTATTCATGGCCCACAAAATTCACTTAACTTTTCAGTAAAACACAGCGACCTCTGCAGTGAGGTATGATAATGCTTTAACACAGCCTCATTAGAAGACAATTTAAAATAGAAAGATAAGATTGTCTGAAATTATTAAGCCTTCCCAGATCTCCATTGCAGCAGTCTTCATAACACAAATACCCCAGGGTTAACCACCTCTGCACACTGCTCCGACTAGAGAGATTTCTAAGTGAGCTCAGTGCTTGGGCTCAGCTAGTAGGTAATGCAATATTTAGAAAACTACTGGATGTGTTTTCAATAAAGTGGAACATTCTTGGTTACACGGTGCTATCCTGAGACATCTACTTTAACTCAACAGCAAGGGCAAGAGGAGGAATCTGCTGACTCATTGAGCAAACTGTCAGAGGTCGCTGTTGACATTTATCTCCAGTGGAAATGTCTACTGTCCCTCAGAATCCTGCAGGGCGTACTAGGATGTCGAAGCAAGAGCAGGCTTCCTGTGCTTCGTCTTGCTGCCTCTCCCTGGTACCTTTGATAGAGGTCAAGCTGTCCCTTGCTGCTGGCAAGGGCCTTGTATTGCTGAATATTGGACAGGAGATACAAGTCTCTGATATTAGAATAACTGCATCTGTGTATAAAGTAAGTGTGAAGATAAATCCATTTCTTATAGGTTTAATTTTGCCAAGCAAGAGCGAACCCAGCTGAGCAGTAGAGCTCTACAATTATTAAAGATGGGGCTGCCCCAGAAGAAAGGCCATTCGTTGCTAGTCAGCTGTCCTAAAAAATAAACCTGAATTTGCCCTGCGACCCCTGCTGAAGACACGGTCAACGCAAGGCAGCCCCCCGTCTCCAGTCCGGTCAGACCTGAAGACAAACAGCAGCTCCGGTGGAGTTCAAAGTTTGACAGAAGAACGTTTTCTGTCCCCTCAAAGGGCTTTTCCTGAGGCCCTCCGCCTGTCTCCCACTCCATGAATGCTCTCTTTGTTCCCACCAAGTTGACAAATGCCAGCATTACAGAATAAGGATGACATTTCTGCTGTGGTATTAGGGCTGAGAAAGGGGATTATTCTGGCCAGCGCCGTCCGGGAGGCAGCACACAAGGGAGGCTACGCGACGCCGTTGTTTGTGTCACGACAAGGAGGCCCTTGACGGCCGTGGCCAAGACCGAACACAAGACCTGTGTGTGGGGAGACGTGCGCGTGCACTCGAGGCAGTGTCCCCAGCCAAGTCCCTGGCCCCGTGGCACACCTGTGTCAGCTTCCTCCCGAGCCCTCCTCATTATGCCCGAAAGCACAAAGAGGCAGCTGCACCGGGGCCAGGGACGAGGAGCCCGCCGCACTGGCTCGGCCGGGGAGACCGGAAACTGGGACCAGCCGCCTCTTTTGTCGCCTTTTAAAAATTGAGGGTTTGTGTTGAGCCTGCAGAGGATAACGAGCCTCTCACCAGGCACACAATGACCTGCACATCCCCCTGAAATGCAGAACGGATAAAGTTAACTGGTCCTTGGAAAGACTGAAAAAAAATAAATCAAGGGGCTAGAAGACATTTGCTGCTGTGCCAACCTCCGCACAAGAGTCTGAATCCTTGGCTTACCAGAACAGCATAGCCTTGACGATACTCCTTGATTTGGGAAAATAACACCCTTAGACTCAGAGACATTATAATAAGTCAGGTGGGATACACTTGTTTCTGTTCATCTTCTATTTTATCATTCCATATTGACCTTTTTCATTTTTTTCTTAAATCAATAACACTGCTGAAACACTCCCATGCAACAGAGAGGAGTACCTTAATACAAAATACAAAATCAAGGACTCCTGATCAGATTTTCTCAACTGTTTGGAATTTTTTCTTCCCCTCCAAGATCAAGGCAAATTCACTCCTACTGCATCTCTGCAAGCAGAGCAGGCATGAATCTATCCTTAGACTAGCATCTCTTGATGGAAAGAGTATCAGGGTGAAACAAGAAAGGAGAAACAGTAGCAAAAGGGATAAAGAACTGCACGCCTCCCTCCCCCAAATCTTCATCCCACCTTTCCAGTCATCTTCTGCAGCAAACACTATGGCAAGCATTTTATACCAGATGCTTCTTGCACAATACCCTTCCAAAAATGAATAGTTTCTTAGCCTTGAGCAAACAACAGAGAGAGACAGCATCTAGTAAAGACATTTTGCAGTGGACTGTTCACTGTCTGTGTCAGGAAGACTGCCTTAGACTTTAGAAAAGTTGAAAATGGCCTTGGTCACAAACATGTTCCCATGAAAAGTACTGAACATAGCACAAAGCCTTGTCATGCCTTCTGTGCCCTACAGCCCCTTGGTGGATCCTCTGCTCTCATGAGGTTTCTATTAGAACATGTATTCATCCTTTCTATTGTTTGATAATGAGCTTTTCACTTTACTTGCCTGTGGGTATTAAAACTGTCTGCTAGGACAAAAGTGGAATCAGATACTCTGAAAAAGGCGATGTGATAATCTTTAAAATAGAACTAGCACCTTAGGAAAAGAAAATGCTCCTGAACATGTGCAGTAGCTGAACACCACAGCTGTCCTTTACACGTGCTCTTTGGTGCAACATGTTCTTCACTAGTAAGAGTGAAGAACAAACTTGGTGGTGGGGGTTGGTGTTGGTTTGGGTTTTTTCTTGAAAAAATTTCTCCCTTTGGGGAGAAAGATTATTTACTCTGTAAGGCCCATTCATCTCCCAGTCCCTCTCCTGATGTTGCTTAGGGTCAGTATATGTCAAAGAATATGGAACCATCAGTTGGTCACGGGCTACTCCTCCCTTTTGGATCAGCAGCTAGCAACAGAGCTGGGGTACTGCCAACATCACGTGCTCAGAGCAGTCCAGTGTGAGACTCCTATGGTGACAGCTACTTCTCTGTACACAGGCAGGAAAGTGGCGACTTTCAGGAAGTGAGATTTTAGGTATCCATGATAAGGAAATGCTGTGTGTGAGTGTCTTTGACAATAAAATGCTTAAATATAGGAAATGCTGTCTGGGGCCACTGTACAAACACATTGTGAAGGTTGCGAACCATTGAAGAGTTTTGCTTTTTAAAGAAGGAATAGGCAAAGAGGTAATGAAAAAAACTGGAATAGAAATGTCATCTACTTGCATTAAAGGAAATGGTGATTCCAACTCACTTGTTTAGGCAGTTACCATTTTGTTTCACTTTTCTGACTGTATTCTGGTCAAAACAGAGTTTCCATTCAAAATTTTTAACAGCAATGATTATCTTAATCTCAAAGTTCCTGCTACACAGCTGTACAGAACAAGCCTAAAACTTAAGTGTCCAAAAGATTTCTTACAGTACAGCCAGGCAGCCTGATGAGTCAGACATGAGTTTCCTATTTCAACACATAAGAGATTTTATTTCTCTCAAAAGCCACAGTTATGGACCAAGACATACAACATCCATGGCCTGATTCAACCTATGACCTTTCTGTTTCCTAAAAAGTTTCTGTTAACAGTCCTTCTCCTGGCTTGTTCGGTAACAGATTAGAAGAACAAAATAATTAGTAGTGAAGAGATAAAGGGTCAGTTAACTAACTTTTTGGTGGAATCTGAATCACTGAAAAGGCTATACATTTTATTCTGTATCTTTTCTGTGCATCAGTCATCTCCTAGATGCCACTTCTCTCCCTTCAGTCTAGCCAGAGCTCTGATGTGAGAAGTCCTCTTCACCCAATGCTTTGACTATGTTGTGTTCTCACCCTTCAGATATGTATTAGCATTCTCACTCTGTACGTGTTGGTTGCAGTCCATCCTTCCTCACCTCCGAGGTACTGCATATTTCTGCATGTGATCAAGGAAGATACTATGGAGGGAACCAGTTTGCCTCAGTTCCTTTTTGTAAGAGTTTCAGTAAAATGCGCAAAGTTCTTGTAACTACAAACATCAGTCATGAATGTCACAGAATGGTTAACAAAGTTTGGCAGCTGCTGATGCTGTTATGGTAGCATGACACAAGTGATTCTTTAGATGATTCAAGCTAGCTTTGCACATAGTGGAAAAACACAGTGAAGGAACACAGTGGAAAATGCAAATACAACTGTAGGAACAGGACGGACTGGGAAGGGAGGGAAGGATGGAAGAGGGTAGAGGTGCTGATTCGTACTGTATTATCACAAACCTCACACCAAAGGATGGCCATCTTTGGGTCATCTAAAGTATAGGTGTGTATGCCTACAAGTTTTCACTGCAAACCAGTGGTTATGTTTAAAACAGTGAGATTTTTCTGATGCACTTCAATTAAGATGTCAAAAATCTGGGCTTTCATAATAGAGAGACTGAGCCTACAGTAGAAGAAAACTCTAGCAAGGGGTTCCTCCCAGACAGCTGCACATGCACAGGGATCCAAAGCAAGTGAGCAAGCAAGGAGCTCTCAAGTGATGTCAGGCACGTGAACTAAATCAGGTAGCTGGGATTTCAGGGCTCTTGAGGTGGACAGACTTCTGCATGACTGCTTTGGGCAGAAAGGGTGGGTTTCTAAGACTTTCTTCTACGCATCATGCTCATGTGTAATCTGGCAGAATTATTTCTAGAGGAAAGAATACCGGGTCCAGAAAAAAAGTCTCTTTCACATTATTAAACATAATAAACATTTATGCAGTTTAGATATCAGCAGCTGAAGTCATGTTTCATTTTTGGGCTATGCATAGCGTGTCTTTTTCCAGGCTCAGAAAGAATGCTGTAATTTAAAGCAGGCTGACTGACTCAATCGGTGTTTTTTTGCCTGTCATCTTGGAGACAACGTGGGGGGGGAAGGTGGAGGGAAGGAGGCTGAGGTGGAGAAAGGGAGGGTGGTTGCTCATCTGGTCTTTATTTCCTTTCCCTGTTTCTTAATAGTTCAAGCAAAGGGCCCATTTTAGCTAGAAGCAATGACACTCTTGCTGTGGTATTTCATCTTGGAGGAGGACAAGCCACAGCCTGCTCTGTGTGCTAGCGTCCTGGGAGCCTCCACCACTACACTGCTTTGGGGTGGGGAGGTTAGAGGGTGTGCGGGCAGTCCTTGCGTTGTTTTTGTTACAGTGGGAAGATTTCTAAAGAGAGCCCATGGTTTATCTTTTGCATGAAGAATTTCCTAGCTAGAAATTCTTATAACCACTGTGAATGTACTTGCCTTACCTTCTGCCATGTGGTTTTTGTTTACTTTTTTTTAATGATGTATCAGTGGAGATGTCACAAGCAGTTAATGGAAAATGACATTTCTGACTACTTCAACCGACCAGGTTGTAGCGAAAACATAAAACGTATGAAAGAGAAAACATCTGTTAAGCAGAGCCGTTTAAAAAACCGGCTCAAGAGGCGAGGTCAGGTTCACGGGTGACAGGCCTATAGCAGTCCTTCTTCAAAACCTTTTCTGAGACTTGCATAACTCAAGATTCATGCACGCTGCTCGCTTTTATAGTAACAAACATTAATTACACTCCAGAATGTGAAGTACGCTAGTACTGCTGGTACTCCAGATGAAAAATTGAAGCACAGAGAGATCGAGTAACTTGTCCACAAACCCACAGAGAGAGGTTGTAGTCAAACCAGAAATGAAGCCCAGGCTTGCGGAGGCCCAGTCCAGTGCCATAACCACAAGACCACATTCTTCTCCTCGTGACATGCACTCTCCTGTTGGATCTTTCTTACTGTAGTTATACCTATTCTTATGCACTGCGCAGGATATGCCATGAACCAGGTTGTGAATCCTTAAGGATTTAGTGGGTAGTTGAAAGAGATCCTGTCCCTTTCAGAGCAGAAGGAAGGAAGAAGGCTGAGTTCTTCTAGAAACATCCTTTCCCCTGAAACTCATCCTTATCGTCCTAACAATATTTCCTTTGCTTTCCAAGAGTTGTTTTGAAGAGATAAAACCTTTTACAAGAGCAAAAGCATTTCTGATTCAGCCTAAAAGAAACCCGTCATTATTATGATTCATACAAATACGAAGGGAACAAGAAAAAGAGTGTGTCAGTCCAGAGGGAGCAACAAGCAGTGTAAAGTCAAATCAGAGCAAAACAAGCCGTTTCCCAAGTGGTAACACTGCTGAAGTCACATTTCATATTGCATTGTGCAATCGCATTGAGTTAAAATATTCTCTGCTTTGCCTCGTCCTCCTCCCTACCCCATGTATTCTCAGTCTCCCAGTGCAATACCTTGCCCCGCATACTGCCTTGCCCAGCCTGCAGAGAGCAAAGCGCTCATCTTTTGGCCACCGTCAGAGCCCAGGACAGAGACTATTCAGGAAGCTGCATAGGAACTTGATATGTTTCTTAAAAATTCCTTTCTTAATTAAGGATATTAAAATATCTGTTATATCAAGTTGACCTTGCTGTGGGCTACAAATTGTTAGGATAGGAGAAAAACAGATAATGCTTTGGGATGACGCAGTTTCATTTGGAAACTGGGCAAAGAAATTAATGTTGGTTTTAGATATATGAATGATGTCAAAGCCTCTAATTGAAATAAAATCATTATTTATTGTAATTGCCTCATTAATGTCATCTAAGTCCTACAAACCACTCTGCCTCAGAGGAAGAAGTACCTTAGCATAAAGCAGTGGTCTCTCCTGGCATCCCTGGAGATCAACAGACTTTATTTCTAATGAATGTGCAAAAGTAGCAGATTCCCAAGTTGATGTTTCTTCTTAAGATCCCTTAAGATTAAAGTCCCTCCCAGAATACTTTCGGCAAGCGTAGCCCAGCAGATATATGGCATGAAGGAAAGCCACAACAGGTCCACATTTACAAAAGGATAAAGGCACCAAAAGATACAGATAGTCATACAGCAGGATTTTACAAAGCCACTCGAGCAGCAGAGGAAGCTATCTCCAATCAGCACCTACAGTCCTTTTTATATTTAATACAGGCCCTTTCTCTACTTCCCTCTGTAAATTCACACCAAAGTTGTATCAGGCTGCAGCCAGTATAAGATTAAGCCACAGTAGTTCATGAAGAGCAAGTACTAAATGTTTTGCAAGTTGCCATGTCTGCAATTAAAAGTTCCTATGCAGCTTTCACAAACAGTTCAAGTAGTAGAGACGTTATTCTGCATGTAGTTTGATGTGAAAAAAATCTCAAATTCTCAGCTGAAGCGCAGAACAGAAAGCAACGCAAGCTCTATAGTCACTGCATAAATCGTAAAATTCCCTGATCCAAATCCTCTTTTGAAAATTTCCTTTGACCAAATAGTGGCATACCCAACCTAGTCTGGACAGAGTCTTCTCATGCAGTTTCTTTACCTGGACACTTAATAAGGAAAGAAATACAATCACAGGATCTACTGGAGATCTGCAGCTGCATCTCAACATCATAATTCAGTCCAAATCTTCTCTTCAGGGGGAGACTTTGCATAAGTACATCTCAGAACAGCACTGAAGCAGAAGGCAACATCCCATATTTTGAATGGGTCTTCAAAAGCACCTGCCACTCACTTAGATTTGGAATAAAATGACCTCCAGTGACATCTGTCTGCCTTCCTAACTCTTTTGCCTCTGGAAGGGTCCCATGACCTGTGGGGAGGCAAGGGGGCTACCAGAGCTACTCCGCTGCTTTTTAAAGGACAGAAGATCATAATCTTTAGACTTGTCAGCTCATCACTAGAACAGTGCCCCAGCTGTGCCACGTTAGCCCTAGGAGAAATCTGAAACCCACATGAAGCCATCTGAGGTGGATCAGTTAAACAGGTCCAAAAATATGAGTCTTGACCTCAGCTTGGAAGAGGTAATACCTGATTATAGCAAGGGTGTGACCCTCACTGCTCCAAAACTCTGATTCCAACTACTGAAAAAAACGCCAACATATTTAGTATGGTGTGCTACCAGAGAAGGGGGAGGGAGAGAGGAGGAGTATATTGCCATTGTATGTTTTCAAGCAACGGATGAAGAGGGACAAAAGAGTCCACACATCAGGAAACTATTAAAATGAATACATTCCTAGTCGCTTCATAATTAATTCAGCATGGTCAATTTTGTATCAGAGAAGGGGAAAGAAAGATTTCAACCACTTCCTTTTATCTCAAGCTGTTTGGAAGAATATGATCTTGTAACACTGAAAAGGAGTGCCTCACTGCATCTCAGCAGGCAAGTGTAATATTAACTCTTCCACATGCCTCATTTGATATGCAAATCCCTATTTTCTATATGACATTCAGTACTTAAATTATACAGCAAAGACCCAAGTTCATTTAGGCACTACCCATCCCCACGTTCTAGCCCCACCCCCCTTTTTACTTCATATTATGCATTAAATAATACATTGGAAACAGTTTTCGCTGCACAATTCCCTAAGAGCATTTTTCTCAGTACGTTTGCTTCGTTGTGGAAGTTAACATTTGGTTTGCATTTTGACGGTTGTCTTCACATGCATGAGGAGCAAAGACCTATTCTTTCCCTGTTCTTGAAATGTTAGGTTCTGGGTTAGGCTGAGTTATGCAATACTTTCAAAAGAAGATTCATTAGGCAGCTATTTATATGCTCAAGTAATTCCATTGCTTTCAAACTCCTACGGGAACAAAAGTTAAAGCTGTGATTGGCTGCAAGTATGGATAGTCAGTTTGGGAGCTGTTTCACAGTCATTCAGCAAGCAAAGAGTAGCGTGCACAGGTAAAATAAGTCCTTGAAGTACAGTTAACCAAGATAATTATTTGCAGCTTTCCTTAACAGAAAATTTGGGTAGGGTTAGCTGAGCTCTGTGGCTCTGAAAGTCTACCAAACGCATCAAATGCTTGATTGTTGCCTGTTGCCCTGTATATAACGTGTGACATAACTGAATATACAAGCACACAGTTTGAAATTCTAAAACCTGGAAAATTCATGTGAACATTCAGAAAAANTGAGGTTAGTTAGAATTGTGAATGCAAGGGGAGTTTCACCTTCTGTTAAGGCTCCACTAACAAGCTTCATCTAGAGAGAACATGTTTCTGTGCAATACACTATGCACCCAAATTTTCTTCTATGAAAAGGATTGACTGAAAGTTGTGAGTGTTATTTGCTTGGTATGTTATAATAGCACTTAGATGGCCCAGATGAAGTTCAAGGTTCCATTATGCTACACAAGCTACGTCAGCATACATAGCCCGAAGTGATTATACAATGCCACAAGACCACCAAAATGGCAGGGAACAGCAGAAGGACCTCTCCTCCCTCCCAAATGAAGGGCCGAGGTACAGTCTGATTACACGACCTGACCAAGATCAGACAGGAAATCTATTAGGGCTACATATTCAATCCAGGTGTTGGAAGTCCAACACCAGTCCTGTCATCACATATTTTTCCCAAATATTTTTCTGTTACACTGCTTGCTTGTGTCAATACCTCCAAGTCTTTTTTTATTAAGACAGAGGCCTATGAAACAGCATACTATTATTTAATCAACGCAGTTGTTTTCTCAGACTGTATGGTACTGAGCTTTTGTGTGTTTTCTGTTTCTGTACTAGCTGTGGAGTGATGACTAGGATTTGCAAAGAAGGAAACCCGCACTATCAACTTCTCAGACCATTCAGTGTTTAGTAATTGACACATAAGATTGTAACTAATATTTGGCAATTCTGCAAATATTATGCTTCAAACTGACTTAACACAGAAATGAGTATTGTATATCTTTGGCCCAAGGATGGTTCTAAAGATCAGCTCAGCTAGGCCTTTCTTCCAAAAAGCATGGCTAGGATTCTGAAAAATCTGCAAAACCAGATTTTGATTTAAATGTTAGAATGTTTGCCAAGCCAGCTTCTTGGATTTCTAGACTTTGATCAGCATGTCCATGACAACCATGCCTATTGCTTTAATCATCATCAGAAACCATGCGTGTGTTATTAGTAACAAATACGGCCAAGTCTTACTCTTGGTTTACCATTGTAGAAACGAGATCAAAATTGCAGTTAACATACAATATGTTGACAACACTGATGTTTCAAAGCAACCAAGAGATACATACTCATATATTGAAATGACAAACATAAAATTGATCTCCTGCCATTTCCAAACTTACCTATAAAAGTTATTGGCACAGCTTAACTGATATACTTTTAAATGTTTCCCAAAGAGTAAGACTTGGGGAATGAAAATGTTTGTAACAGCAGAAATAGGGTATTTGTTCAAGCAAACTAAGAAGACTACTGTTATTTTGGATTGCACACTACACATACTCGTATCTTTTGTTTAATGCTGTGCTCCTGGAGAATTGTGTTCCATTCTGAACACCACCCTGCTAGAAAGACACTGACTGCAGGGCCAAGAAGGTAGAGGGCTATATTTATGCTCAATAGAGGTACATGTATGAAGATGAAATAAAGAAAGGAGAAATGTGTGTAGGAGCAAACGTCTGTATACACTTGCCTGTGAAATTATTGTCCACGTAAGGCAACAGAATGTACTACTAGCAAGAGCACAGTACATGGTGACCCCTGGAGTAGCAAGCAGACATACAGAGAGCCTAGGCAGTCTTACCCGCTTCTAATTTTACGTTTCTTTGGGAGGCCAGGCATCAGCTCCAGCAACTCAGTATTCCCTTTTCCCCAGCCCAACGCGCTGATGGTGAGCAGGAGGGCTGCAATACGCATGCTACCCTAGAGAAGAGGTGCTGAGAAATCCTACCAACTTTGTCAGACGCCCGACTGTAATAGTTTCATTATTTGAGACCTCAGTACAGAGCCACCTCCTACCTTGATAAGAATTTAACAGCAGAAGTGGTACGAGTGTGATAGAAGGTTTCAGATCAGCAGTAACAACTGAGGGGCTTTAACTTTCAGAAGGCTGAAACAAAGCATTAATTTGGTTTCTGTATCCCCTAGATGCTCTTCCGATATTGCATGTACTAATTAAAGGTGTAGCAACAGTTCATTTAAATACCTCAAAAGTCTCCAATGTCACATATCAGCAATATCACACACCAGCAACATGGACTACACTCAGCAAGGAAAAATGGACCAGCTATGTCAGGATTCATTATCTAAACATATAACCTTTGTATCTGTCTACATATTCTGTTGATACTCAGATTTAAATGAATACAAAAATCAGGAAAGACAAAGAAAAAAAGTTGACCAATCTAAGGATTCCCTTTTATGTGCCATTTTGGCATAAGCATGCAAGCGTGTCCTCATTCTCTACACAGCCTACACAGAGCTGAGAAAGGTCAGAGGACTTCAGTGAATTTCCCAACACTCTACAAGTTGCTGCAGAGTCAGGACTAGAATGCCAGGACACCCAGTACACCAAATCAGTCCTAATACTTTCTTTTTCCTTTTCTAATTGAACACTTTGGGTATGCTTTATCATCATCATTTCATCTTTCTCAAAACTATGCACGTAGAGTAGCACAAAATAAGAGTGCTAGGTTTTTTTAACGCCATCTCCTACTTGTGCTGACTTACAATTGAGAGTGTCAGAGGGCTCACATTTCAAAATAAAACTTCGGCCCTCCCACTCCTGCAAACCGCTTGGGAGCCAGTCAGTGCATCCAGCTGTTGTTTGCTATTATTGCTTTTCTACTTTATTTGATGAAGCATACTTATAAGCAGACCTTTACAGAGTTCTTCTAGGAAGGGGACCCACGTACCAGTGCCATGCTGACTTCATCTTCCCCCTGTGCTGTATGCCTTTCAGCTGTGTAACACAAACTTGGGGGAAGATGAGGGGAAGAAGAGTGTTAAATTCGTTGTTCCTCTGCATTTCACTTGGAGGGAACTCTCTGCCTGTCGTTGTTTATAATGGATCTAGTTTTAAGCAGGGCATGTGGGGGGGGTTGTTTTGGGTTTGCTGACTCTGCAAACTGATACTTTGAGAGAATTGTCTGGGGAAACCAAAGAGTCCTTTATTATGTCCGTCACTGCCAAGTGATTTGGCAGATTCCTCCATGAGATGCACAATCCGATAGGTTGTGAGAGCACTTGGCTGGCCGGTTACCAGCAGAAAAGCTCAACTTGAACACTTTTAAAATCTTATTATGGCCAATTTGTGGTTTTGGCTGAAAAAAGCAAGAGGATGAAAAATAGAGGCAGCTGGGTGTCAGCAAAGGATGGAATATCAGTGTCATTTTTGTTGCTGTGCCACACAAAAAATACTGGCTTTGTACGTATGTCGGATCTAGCTAAGGCAAACGCGTGCGCTGGCCAGGTAAACCTGCAAAGATGATTTCATTTGTCTCAGCATTCGCCTGGAAGACCGAGTTGATGTATCGCCGTCTCATGAATCAGAGGGCAAGGTCTTTTCGTTTGGCTAACTGCTAGTGGACAGAGGGCCCGGCAAGGGCTTTTACAGAATCCATGCTGCTTCCCGAATCCAAGGCCAGGGGGAGTCCCCCTCAGCCTCAGCACTAACACCACCAGTCCAAGACTGGCTTCAGTGTGCGCCTGAGGGCTACGAGGAGGGAAGGGGCTCTGGGCCGCCACAGCTCCCACCCCAGGGCTACCTCGGGGAAGGAAGGCTCTCCCTTCTGCAAATCCCCTGCCGATTTCCAAAGTCAAAGCAGCACAAAGAACCTGTTACGTAGGCCTAGATCTGGACATTGAGACGTACTTGAAGTAATAGCTAGTTTCTGGTCCTTCTCGAAAAATCTGTTTGGTTTCGATCATCCCCAAAGGCCTACCTGTCCTGGCTGCATTAAATAATCTTTGAAATGTCTGAATGAAGATACATATAGCTGTTGGAGAGCCATACAGTCACACAGCAGGAGAAATGCTGGGCGTTTTGGTTTTACGGAGTAAGCCTGTCAAATCAGCATTTAAAACATAAAATTGTCAAGTCCCCAGACAAAAAGAATGCTGAAAACGTAAAAACCTTGTACACATTACGGTTTGTAACCTAGTTTGAATATTATTTCAAACATGGTGAGACAGAGGTTCCACCAAGCTTTTCCAGCCAAGGATAGAAACCGTGCCAAAGACTACCTGGGCCTGAAGGCAACAGGACAACATATGTTAACATGGTAACAACAAAATATTTTGCCATTATGAATAGGGACATAACTTTGCCAGGTTAACTTAGAAAATAAATAAATCCCTAATTGCAGAAAAAGTAAGAAAAGATAACACTCCGTGAGGGAATTGCAGGACCTAAACACCAACCGAGGTTTACTATTAAACACCATTCAAACCAAGCCAGGGTGAGGAGGGAGTAGGAGGTTAATGATTTAAAAAGAAGGTAAATCCCACATTTTGTAAAATAAGAGTCTTTAGGTTAGTACCAAAAGACAAAATGTGTCTTCTTGCTCTTTTTTGGCACTCAGTTAAAAAAAACCTTTGGTGAAAACAGTTCTTGCCCTCCAGCTGGACAAGCACTGAGACACCTCTGCTGCAGAGCGACTGGGTGCTGGAGCACCCTGCCGGGCAGGGCCAGCTGCTTCTGTGCCAAGGAGCAGGCTGTTTCTTGGAAATGTTTATGCAGTTCAACTGTGCTGCTGCTGAAGCCACAGATGCTAAAAAAAAAAAAACAAAAAAACAAAAAAACACCACCCAAAAAACCCAACGCAAACAAAAAAAAACCCAACCAAAAAAACACCCAGCCTCAGACCTCTAGGCCATTAGTGTATCTCACTCGGGTTTTGCCTCCCACCAAATACTGTCAAATTTCTGTTTTGTTTGGACCTGAAGGGTGGAGGGAATTGGAGAGCTGCCTTCACTGCTGTCAGTGCTTTCTAATGATGTTTCTCACCAGAGAAAATGAGCTTGTTTGTTTGAGAATCCAAATTCCCTGTGGGGCACAGTTTGGGAAACTGAAGATATGGGAAGGAAAAGAATATCTGTTAGGGCAAAGTATAAACATCCATAAAGCAGAATAGCGAAACACCTACAGAGAATATCGTAGCTTTGCCAGCAAACTAATTAAAGTCACTGACTGAGGAGGGAGCTGTGACAGCTGAAAAGTTAAAATAAAAATAAATCAGAAGTTTAGTCTAGCAATTATAACAGGAAATTACCACCGGAGTCAGGGCTCCTACGTTCTTTTCCTGGTTCTGCTTCCAATTTACTGAGCAAGTTGGGGAAGCCAAATTTTAAAAGTAGCTTCTAATTTGGAAAGCCTCCATTTCTGATGCCCAGCTGTGCACACAGAGGACTTCACTAGCTAGCATCTTCAGTGCCTTCCTGTACATTTGTGAGGGCAGAGCATTTCAGGGCATTGGCATCTCTGAAGTCAGCTACCTGACCTGGAGAAACCTACAGTTATCAGCCCACTCAAAGTGGCCTGTGAAAGTTTCCCCTGTCTGTGAATTGTGGCTAGTGCAACACACTGCTGTGGGAGCCTGATGTTAAAATGCTCTTTATGGCTGGCATAATATATTGCAGTGGGAGTGTTATATTTAAATACTGTTTGTAAACATTTACCAGACTTCTTAGACACTCTCCATCTCCAAACTCAGTGCCGTTTCTTTTGGAAACAATGCACTCTGTGACCTGCACTTTTTCTGAAAGGACTGCTTCTTAGTAGGGGTAATGAAGCTGCATTTCCAGGTCTGACTGCAGGAGGAGTTTAAGTAGAGTGCCACTGATACTGAGAATTAGAACTAGCTCTTGTCTTCTGTTCAATAGCATAGCCCCAATTGAAACTACAAATGAAGCGATCTGGTGCCTCAGGAGGAGGGGGAATGTCTCTCAATCGTGGGAGCTCTCTGTACACAGGGTTCCTATTCAATTCCATGAGAATTTCTAAATGAAGAGAGTATGTGGCTCCTTCTTACACTGACTTGAGTTTTGCTACAGATTCCTCAGAGGCAGAGCCAAATTAAGTGTCCAGAATAAGGATATCTCCATAAATTGACATTTTCCTGCCCTACATTCAATTACAATCTCCCATCCTTATCAAGGGACACCATGGATCAAAAGATTACACTCTGGGTGCCTGCCAGCACTCATTTAGTCATGGAAGTCCAAATGTTTCTCAATATACCAATGAACACTTTTTTTTTTCTTCTGTGCAATACTTCTGTAAATATGTGTGTCCTAACGTCAGCTTCATCTTTGCTATGAGCGAGAATATTTACAGTGGCTTGTCGGATTGAGTGTCATGAAGCAAATTATTATAGATGTTTGCCTATTTGTAATGGAGGTTGCTACTGCATCTGATCTTTCAAAGAAGAATACCGCTATGCTGAGGAACAAGCATGAAAAATAGAGAGTATTGTTTACTGACACTACAGAGAGGAGAGGGGAAAAAAAAAAAAAAAAAAGAGGCAGGCCAGTGTAGGTTTGGGGTCCTCCTGCTCCTCTTCCACACGCCAGTGTGCAGGGTTGAGCGCACTCGATGTTCCTTCCCTGCTTGCTCCCACATGCTACCCTAGAGGTAAAACAGCATACACCATCTCCATCAGCCACGGGAGCTTGAGTCTCAGAGCTCCTGCCAAGCTCAGGTCTTCTGCCAACCACCTGCTTTCTCAACCCATATTTTCACACAGAAAGCAATTTGGACCTACACACTGAGAAATCGTACAAGCTCCCGAAACAAAAACAAACCCTTTCGCAGCATGATGGGTCATTTAACTTTTGTAAACTTCATCTGGGAACCTTAAAAAAAAAAAGCCACAGAGGCATGACATGTAAATGCATGACAAAGACTCCTTTGATAGGTGGTCATACCATTCTGCCACTATACAGGCGAAGTATCTCCCTCTAGGCAACAATAAACAAAATACAGTGAATACATGGGCAGTATTTCAACACCTGCTAGAGACTCTGGGAAAGTGTCCTCATCTTTACAGCTATCTTCAGGACAGCTGTAGGCAATACTCTCATCTCCACCTTAACATATTAGCGTATTATGTACCTTACCATACTTTTGTTAAGTACAACACACCCTTTTAGTGAGTGTACTTAGAAAACATAAAAACAGTATTTGCATAGGGTCATTGTCTATTCTACTAGCTTCCCTAGATAAAAAGGCTTTCTTTAGGGGACATTTAACATTTAGACATCACAACCATCCATTTGAGAATCCCTTCCTATTTTCTTCAAAATGTAGAAATCAGTGAAACCATTTACCAAGAGCAAGAAACCAAATGAAGTTCATGAAATTAATGATTTCCACTGATCAAAAACGTCTTGCCTTCATACTCAATCCCAGTTTGTGCACTCCCATATAATAATGCATATCCACATACTAATGAATCGCCAATATTTCATTGTTTAGAGGCTGTGCAAAGCTGAACTATAAAAAGTTTTCTTAACGATAGGTTCTAGTGGGGAATAGACAAGGACCTAGTTAAGAAATATAGTCCTTTACTAGTGAACTACTTCTCCAGATGCTATATATAATACTAGCAATATGTACTCAATAGAGATGATCTTATCATAATGAAATGGATGTTAAAACTATTCATTGCAAAAAGCACACAGGCATATTTCTAAATACTATGTTCCGTGTCACTTACAAGTATTACAAGTCTTCCTGAACTTTTGAATACTTCTTGCAGAAGTAACTCTCAGAACTGTTAAACTCTAGCTTCAACATACAAACTCTTTATTAAGGAAATATGACCTTCATGTCTGCCTCCAGTATCTTTTGCCCAAAGTTTCCTAATTAAAAAAACATTATTTTCCTACTACTCCCCCACACCCCTTTTTGGTCATTCATTGCTACTTCCCTTTTTTTGTAGGCTCGTCCAAAAGGAGAAGGCCTGACTCCATACCAGGGCAAGAAACGCTGCTTCGGTGAATATAAGTGCCCCAAATGCAAGAGAAAATGGATGAGTGGAAACTCCTGGGCTAACATGGGACAAGAATGTATCAAGTGCCACATTAACGTTTATCCTCACAAACAGGTAGGAGAAGTGCAGACCTGCTGGCATACAGGCTTGGAACTAGGAATGCTCTTGACTTTGTAAAGCATGGGTAAGACTTAAACAGGACTTGACATGAACTACAACGTGCCACAAAAAATTGTTGTTCCCCAGATGAGCTGCTGTTGTTAGTCCTGGAAATCTGGACTGGTGTCAGAGTTGCAAAATTCAAATGTCCTACCTTTCAGTAAAAATACCTCCAAAACAAAATCTTTACCTGCCTTTATTATAGAAAGAGACTGTGGGGCCTTATAATATGAGATGGAATAAAACAAGTTCAGCAGTAGCAACAGGCCTCCTAGTTCCTCTGATTCTCTTCATATTTACACCAATGTAATGCTTCATTCTACTGGTGTCAGTGGAGTTATTTCACATGTGTACTACTTTTTTCACCTGCTGAAATAAGATTGGATTTGGTCAAGGGGCTATGTCTATTTATAAAGGTTAGTGATAAAAGAGAACAATGGTCAACAGCCGGCTGAACATGAGCCGACAGTGTGCCCAGGTGGCCAAGAAGGCCAACGGCATCCTGGCTTGTATTAGGAATAGCATGACCAGCAGGAGTAGGGAAGTGATCGTGCCCCTGTACTCGGCACTGGTGAGGCCGCACCTCGAGTACTGTGTTCAGTTTTGGGCCCCTCAGTACAAGAAGGACACTGAGGTGCTGGAGCGTGTCCAGAGAAGGGCAACGAGGCTGGTGAAGGGTCTAGAAAACAAGTCTTATGAGGAGCGGCTGAGAGAACTGGGGCTGTTTAGCTTGGAGAAGAGGAGGCTGAGGGGAGACCTTATTGCTCTCTACAACTACCTGAAAGGAGGTGGTAGTGAAGCGGGTGTTGGACTCTTCTCCCAAAAAACTAGCGATAGGACGAGAGGAAATGGCCTCAAGTTGCATCAGGGGAAGTTTAGATTGGATATCAGGAAAAAATTTCTTTACCAAAAGAGTGGTTAAGCATTGGAACAGGCTGCCCAGAGAGGTGGTGGAGTCGTCAACCCTGGAGGCATTCAAAAAAGGTGTAGGCGTGGCACTCCAGGGCCTAGTTTAGGAGTCATGGTGGTGTTAGTTGATGGTTGGACTTGATGATCTTAGAGGTCTTTTCCAACCTTAATGATTCTGTGAATACTAAGATGACTCCTGCCTACAGAATTCCTTGGTTAATGATAGTAAAGCAAGACAGCCTGGTTAAAGAGAGGTTCCTCCGTTTCCATAATACCAAGTGATGCCCAAGCAAAGAACTTCAAGAGAAAGTCTTTTATTAAGCTGAAAGGGTCAAGTCTAAGAAGTAGCTCTGCTAGGAAAGCTGTATCTGCCATCCTGTCAGCCACACACAGCCTTCCTTCCTACTCCCTGCAGATTGCAGCTTCATCTATCCCTTGAGGTAATTTCCTGCATTTCCAGCTCATGATGAGGAAACTGTCAGTTCCTGCTTGTATCCTACCAGAACTGGTCACAAACAGTCAACCAGTTCAGTGGTCTATAGTGAGAGACAGACAGACCGACCAACCACATGAGCTCATACCCCTTGTTTCCCTGACAAACCAGGCTGCAGACTGGCTGTCAAAGCTGAATTTTCATGCAGAAAGTCACTTTTGACAACCCCATGAAAAATAAACTTGGCCATCATGGAAAAATTTGAGGGGGGTTTCGCAATATTGCAGAAAATTGTTGTGGATGGAAGAGGTGAGAATTTTTTTAAAAGAGTTTGGGAGGTGTGATTTGCCTCAGGTATAATTCATCTTAGCTGAATCTTAGTAATAAGTAGAGCTCTGCATGGGTCAAGTTACCTGCTGCCCACTCAGAGAGACTGCTCAAACCATAGACAGATCATTTGGACGTACTTGCAATAGGTGCAAAGGAAATTCCATCAGGAGCCCTAGGTGTCTCATTAGTTACCTAAGTGCTTGCAAAATTCCTATAAAAAGCTCTTTCCATGGGCTCATAAGGAACACTTCATACCATTTCATGAGATTTTGGAGGGGAGGGTGTCAGGAAAAAAAAAAAATTCCTGAAGGAGGATACTGTGACTTTATTGTGATGAAAAGACAGAGGAATAATTCATTGCAACAAGCAGGAAGAGGAGGTACAAATAAGTTTATTAAGTTTTATCCCAGCCAGAAACATCAAATCAACTATCATTCCTCCTCTTGTACACATATGCATATTCATCTAATTCTAAGGGCAAGATCTGGCTCAGTCTCTACAGCAACATTGCATTCCAATATGCAGCCAAAAATATTGATTTAGAATTGCTAGTACCTTGAAGCAATATGAATTGCAGTCAAAATGTAGGGTTTGAAGCCTGCCACGCTTGTGGCAGAAGCCTTGGTTTAAACTTGACATACTTCACTATCATCCCTTCTTTCTATCGTGGGAGTTTTCCTACTTTACAATGAACTTGCACAATTCCCTGGCTGAGCCAGCGAATATCTTTGTTTCTGTTGGCCAGTTGAGATGATGTGATCCATTCCCCTTTCTCTGGGCTAATGCCACTCTGATTCCAAACTTGAAAACAAGAGGTCATCTTTAGAAATGTCATGGTTTAACCCCAGCCAGCAACCTAGCATCACACAGCCACTCGCTCACTCCCCCCAGCAGTGGGATGGGGGAGAGAATCGGAAGGGTAAAAGTGAGAAAACTCGTGGGTTGAGATAAAGACAGTTTAATAGGGAAAGCAAAGGCCGCGCATGGAAGCAAAGCAAAGCAAGGAATTCACTCACTACTTCCCATCGGCAGGCAGATGTTCAGCCATCTCCAGGAAAGCAGGGCTCCATCACGCATTACGGTTACTTGGGAAGACAAACGCCATCACTCTGAACGTCCCCCTCTTCCTTCTTCCCCCAGCTTTGTATGCTGAGCATGACATCATATGGTGTGGAATATCCCTCTGGTCAGTTGGGGTCAGCTGTCCCAGCTGTGTCCCCTCCCAACTCCTTGTGCACCCCCAGCCTGCTCGCTGGTGGGGTGGGGTGAGAAGCAGAAAAGGCCTTGACTCTGTGTAAGCACTGCTTAGCAGTAACTAAACCATCCCTGTGTTATCAACACTGTTTTCAGCACACATCCAAAACACAGCCCCATACTAGCTACTATGAAGAAAATTAACTCTATCCCAGCCAAAACCAGCACAAGAAACTGCAGTCTAATTTCCCTGACAAAACTGTGACTGGAAAAAATATTGCAAGCAAGAAAAAGCAAGACTTCTTAATTTGTGGAAGCATATATATGGAAGGAAAGCTCAGCAGTTTTCTTTCACTAACTCACATGAGACAATCTCAAAGCTTCCAAGGTCTCTGGTTCCTTGCCCCTGTTTAGGCAGCTTGGGTAGACAACTGCACTGAAATCCAGACTGAGCAATGAAGTCATTTATCACATGCATGGAAGTACAGTCTTGAGGGTGAGAGAAATTACAAGACCACTGATTTATAACACAAGTTTATAAATATTTACCTTGTTCTTCTAAATTCTTTCCTTCATTTATGTTACTGTTCAAAGGGTCACAAGAAATCGCTCAGGAATTATCCCATTCAGACAATACAAGAGGCATTACAGACTTGGGAATATGTATATCTTGTAGTAAAGAAGGTTTGCAAGTAGTCTCTTGGGCAGAGTTGCCCCTTGTGGCAGGGCTAGAGGAGTCTAATCTGCATAGTAGTACTGAAGTCAAAGACATACCGTGGAAGGGTTGCAGTCTACAGTGCTTCCGTAAGCTGTGCTTGCCTTGGAGCCATATGCATGGTGTTTTCCAGGGAATAATCACAGCATGTGCAGTGCAGGTTTCCACAGCTGACCCCCATCACTATGTTTCCACGTCATTCCCGAAGGACACCATAACTCAGGATGTGGAAGAGCTTTGCGCTTCTTATCTATCCATGTGTTCATGTGCCACCAGTAGGTATTGCAGCTATTTGAGATCTTCAAGAGAAGAGCGCGTTCCAACTAGGCTTCCAAGATATAAATAACATGCAGCCAGTCACTAGTGCTCTTTCCCAAAATTTGAACTTACAACTTTGAGTTGAAAGATTTTGCATACCGTTGTCTCTGCCTCACGTCCATCAGCTTCTATTTCTCAGTGTTACTATCATCATTCTTTCTATTCTTTTTCATTCTTCCAGAGGTGCCCTGTACTGCTTCCAATTAAACATACCAGCAATAGCCAGACAGTAAAGAAAACAGTACCAGTTCATGCACAGAGCCAGCAGCAAAGGAGAGCTAACTTAGGCTGCATGAGGTCAGCATTGCTTCTTGACAGTGTAGTGTTTGCTAACCCATACATACATGGTTTTTGTCCAAGCATCCAGCTCCACACCAGACTCTCTAAATATTTATCAACATTTATGTGTGTGGTGTTATTCTGCACCATTTTGGAAAATATGCTCTACCCAGTCACCAGTACTTTTACACTAATGACTATGTTTTGCAAAAGCACAGTGAAAGATAGTTATTAAAAGTCCAATATTCCTAGTTTGAGAGTTAAAGCACACAAAAAAAATCTTATTGTGCACATAAGATCATTTTAGTAGGTTTTTTTTAATTAGCACTGCTACACCACCTTAACATTTTCTGTATATATTTCCTATTTATTCTTTAGATTTTGATTACTTTGTTGGCACTTACCATAGGAGAGTACTCATTCATGTTTGAGCTCCTATGCACTTCTAGAGGCTTTTAGCAATCACTTTTTTCCCCTCTCAGTGCATTAGTGGATGTCCTCAGCTAATTATGTGCTGCTATAGCCTTCATTATATGGGATCACAGTATTTTCACTCTCATCTGAATCTTCCATTAGACAGTTTTTCCAACTTAAACAATTCATCTAAGAAAAGATGCTGCCTCTCCTTAGAAGCCATGTTTCCCTTGTGCCATTTTAACTCCATTCAAGAAAAAGAAATCAGTATTGCTTTGTAGTGTCTATTCTTTCACTACAAAGTCATCACACTATGTGATGTGATCATAATACAAGTAATCCGTAAGCAGATAATTTTTTTTTTTTTTTTAACTTAACAAAACCCAGATGAACTGGCCAGACAGAAGTTTGACCTCCATTCAAACTCAGACACTATTTACCTCTAGTGAAATAAATTATTTCTACTTCAAAACTATTTTGTCAATATTTCTTCTCTGCAATGAGTTGGAAATTCATTATCTCCTTTTCTTACTCCTTGCCCTATCGTTTGGTAAACATAACTTTTTATTTTATCTGTTAGGCTGCAATGATATCTTGAACATTATTAAAAAAAATTAATGGTCATTTTGTCAGCAGATACAAATCACTGTTGGTTCCTCAACATTAACTAGCCTTACGTGAAGTTAGAAGGGCCTCCAAAACTACAAAAATTACTTAACTGCAAACAACTCAGACCATGTCTAAAACCAGTCAGGTGCCATATTTCCCTGGTGAGGGCATGTTCTAAAAGTCTCAATTCACAATAGCGTATACTGAATGAAAACTCATACCAGATGACATAAAACTCCCCTGTTCCACATCTGATCCTGGGCAGTAGAGAACATTTACAGGAGGATGTGGATATAGGACAAGACACAGCAACCACCTTGGAGGATACTTTTCCATGCTCTGGTATTGCCAAGTAGCTCTCCATTCCCCCAGTTTCTCACCAAATAGATCAACTTCTGTAGAGTCTATTCAATAGCTGAAATATAACCGTGTGGGCCACCAAGCTTTGCTACACCATCCTGAATATTGGAGATTAGGATGCTTTTGTCCATTTTAGGAGAAAAAAAAAATGAAATCCTTATATTCAGGTTTGCTTGACATTCATTGCAGTGAATTAGGAGCTTATTCTCAGTTCCCAGGCTCGCCCTATTCTCCAGTCCTCGTCTCCATCTCTCTTTCATCTTCCCCAGTTACTTTCCTCAATCTATGAGCTTTTCAGTCTTGTAGGGCTTGTCCACGTTGTCTCACAAGGGATAGTTCATGCCTGAGTACTCCCATGTAACGGGCTCAGGCAATAATATCAGAGTACTGAAGGTAATAGTCTCCGCTCTGGATAGCTCTGGGGTAGCCATTCAAGCATGTATGCTGGGTCTGTGAATGGCTTGCGCAGCTATGCTCAAATCTTGATTTCCTATGCATACCTTTCGTTAGTGGGTCCCTGGAGAGGAGAGCAGCCACACTTCCCTGCCACCTGCTCTTTGTTCCTGGAGGCTCATTTCACTCCAGGAAATGATCCCGTGCCAATTCCCCACAAGGAATGTCTCAATTCAGCCCTGCGCTCTTACTCCACATACCCTATCTGTGAGAATGAGCTTTTAATCTCTCTGGGGCAGGAAAAGTCTTCTCAGCAATTTTACAGCTGTGTATATACTTCAGAGTTCCCTATAAATACAGCTCTAAATCTCTGCATTTAAGAGAGATGGTGAAGCATGTATTACAAGAAGTAACACAAGAGCCTGATAGCAGGGCTGCTGCCATTCATTCTCCAGCTCATCCACAGAGTGGGGAATCAGGTGGCTCTCACACCCAAGCTGCAAAACTGCTCCTTGTCCCAAGGAAGTTCTGCATGCATTTTTGTTTTCGTGACTAAATTGTGCCGCTGTGTTCCTCCTCTTGCATTTCCACCATATCCCCCAAGCAGTAAACCTCCCTGTGGGAGTGCTTACAGGAATTCACAGCACACGGGGCAAAATTGGAGGCCAGTTGAGCTCAAGCCCTACTGAGGAATAGGAGACCAAAGAGCTACCCTGACAAAGCTGCTCTATAGCTATTCCAAAAGCCATTTCCTGGGTAGTTTAGCTACTCTAAACATAAACAGAAGTCTCAGATGGGACTTAAACCTGCCTCTTATTCTTCCAAGGAATTTGGATTTTGTAGTTGTTTGTGCTCCTTCTTACCCTGCTCCAGCAACGGAGCCAGTCCTTACAGCCGTTCACCAGCATTCTTGGCACTGTAACAGCCCAGATGCCAAGCTTTGAATTCTCATTTTCTTCCCCTGCCCGCTATAGCAGCAACATCTGCGCCTGTGGTTGCTTCCTGGCTGGCCTCTTATCAAGGCTTCTTCTCTGACTTTGTGGCTAACTCCAGTGCTGTTTGTGATGACAGCTGTTGCACTGGTGCAGAACCAGCCATCTGGTGACTGACTTGTCCTCTTGGACACTATTTTCTTCCAGCTGTCAGGAATTTACTGTTGGACTGGAAATAATTTGGTATGTAAATACATTCTTCTTGATATCCAAGCTATTACTTCCATGGGCAATGCAGTGGTCCCATCACAATTCCTGTACCCGGGTGCACCCACAGCCACCTCTCTTCTCGCAGTATGGGGAGGGGTGGGTCTGATCACTCAAGCCCAATAAACTTTTCAATACTTTCAGGTCTACAAGTATGATCTTTTGACTCTTTAGATTTAATAAACCCTCCCCAGCGTGCCCATACTGGTGTGCTCCAACAGTGGGAATACAGGTCACCCCAGACTGCTGCTTCTCTGAACTCTAAAAAGATATTTTCGTCATTTAGCTCATGCGGTTATCATTCATTCCTAGCTGGCCTGTCGCAGAGGCATGCTGCTGACAGAGCTTGCCTGCTCTCTCTGAGCATCATGCCTCTGATCTGCAGCCTTCTTATCACTGCCTCTCAGATCCACAGCGACAACTGAGGGCCTCGTTAATGTCCCTGTTCCCCCCAGGCAGACAGAAAAGCAGAGGGTCTGCTGCTCAAGAATGCACATTGCATTTCATCCTTTTTCCCCATGCATAATTTTTTATTGGACTAAAAATTTACAAATTCATGATAGCATGTGTGTCTTGAGGGAAACATAGCTAGCTATGGCTCCTTAAGACTGTTAACCTAACAATTATCCTGCCAGCTATAGTTGTAGCATCCATTTCTATTCACATATCTAATCTGTCATTTAATCATCTCATTTGCTCCATTAAGACTTGAGGTATTGAGTCCAGAAAATTATTTGTAAGTGTTTTCTTACATTTGAATTTTGATGCAATCCTTTATCCATCAGTGGTGCAATCAAGTTGTTCCATTCTACAGAAAAAAAAATTTCAATCTTCTAAATACAAACATAAGCAGCCACAATATTCCATTCTGCTTCTTAGTGGAAGTAATTTTCCTCAAGGATGTCCTAGTGACGTTTTCTCTGACACCTAACACTTCATAAGCGTGAGCTCTTTGTTTTGAGGGTTTGGGGTTTTTAACCGACTTGTGGGGAATGCAGAGTTCATTCAGTTCATGTAGACTGGGACAGCAATAGTTCACAATCAAAAGTTAATTTGCAGGACAGGAATTGCTATATAAATTTAAATTTATTTCAGCTTCATTCCCCTGAGGCAACAGCTTTAGTCACTACCACCAAATGCTTTCCTGGTGGAGCAGCACAAGATTATTTCCACCCGGCAACTACCAGGAGAAAATTAAAGAAAGACACATGAAAATGAAGAATGTAAGAGCGCCCATCCCTGTAGTTTTTACTGAAAATATGGACTGCCAAATCCTGGATGCTTGCATTTAAAAAAAGACAATGAAAATGGAAGTATTGTATTTAAGCTCTCCATTTAATGGAAAAAAAGCACACCTTTCCCAGAGAAACACAGCAGGATTTTCTGTTCTTTTACAAGCTCCATTTCACCTTTTTCTAAGGAAAGGATTTATTTTTTCAGCCAAACAGCTTGTCCCCTTCTCCACACCCTCTCCAAATGCATGGCTGAGTTTTCATGCGACCAGCCCCTAGCAGTAGCACAGAACTCTTGCAGCCTCCTCAGCTATTCAGTTCTTCTGCATAATTCAGGCAATCCCCAAAACTAATACACAGTGTGCAGCAGCCCGACCCTGCCGTACCCGTCTTGCGCCAGCATCTTCTCTTTCCCCTCTGCTTCCACCTCACCAAAGCTGGTGAGAATTGTCCAAGGTCATCCTGTGCCAAGGAAGTCCAACCCTGATGGACACACAAGCTCTTTGGCTGTCTAATGTCCTACCCTTTTAGCATGGTGTAAGAAAGGTTGCAAGGCTGTAAGGTTATTACTTTACAGTCCTCCACAATTAATAACAGACAAATAGCAGCAGGACAAGAACAGTTGCTTCTCAGGGTGTTTGAAGGGGTTTTTTTGCCTTACAAGAAACCCATGAAGAGGAAACAGCAAATGGAGACAAGCTGGGACTTCGTTTTATGCAAAAGTTGGATTGAAGTGTTTTTGGGACACAAACCACACAAGCACACTACCAGTTTCAAAGCCTCAGCCCTCCACTGCCTCACCAGAAACGTAGCCCAGGCTCTGCTCGGCTCCGCTTCTTCCAGCTGGCCCTTGGCAACCTGCTTTCCTGCGTTTGTAACCCCTCTCTCCCCAGCCTCTGTGTCATAACACACTGGTAACAATAACATTTCTGAAATCGAAATGCTTTGCAGGCCAAAAAGCTGAGCTCAATCAACGCAGGGGGAAAGCAAACCACGGAGAACTATTGTTTCTGAAAACCGTCCAAAAACTCTTGGCGCTTCAAGGCATTCCCAGTGTCCTTTGCACTATTTCCAGGAAAAATGATTCCCAAGGCCTTGCATATTAAAAAAAAATCTGGCTTATATCAATAAACATGATAACTGCTGTATTTTTTCTCTTTAATCAGAGCACAGCTAGCATGTAGAAGCAATCAGAGCAGAGTCGAATAGACTGTTTTAAGTGCAGCATTTCAAAACTCTCAGATTCTCCGTTGAGGAGCATAAATTAACTCCTGGGACTCCTGAACCTGAGCATCATCTTTGACTACCTTTATGTAATGCAAATTCTTGAAGAAAATTTGCGGGCAGCTGTTGGTGGAATAAGTGGTAGAAGAGGCAGAAGGGCAGTTTTTCTGAGCCAATAAACTTATTCAACTTGTCTGTTGTTGTGGCAGAAGCAGTGCCTGCACCAGTGGTCGGGCTGCAAGCCTAGAAACAGTATTGCTGGTTCTGATCTCAAATCCTAACATACTGACTTCCAGCAAGTCATTCAAAGCTCAGTGGGGGTGTAGGGGGAGGTTAAAGGACTTGGAGGAGATGAGGGGTCCATCTACCTTCCTTATCCCCTACCTGATACAGGAAATCGAATTTGCAATTAAATTGTAAATGAAGTTAAACTCAAAGACATATAATACGTAGCTCAGGACAGGTGAAACTTCAGGCAATATCATCGGTAAGAACACTGAATCAGTAACAAACCATTGGCAATCACCACTGAATTACTCCCATATATTGTTTCTACTAGCTGTCCAATATAATAAGAGCGTTGCACTTATAAACCAATATAACCAAGCAAGAATTTGCAAACATCCCTTGTTCAGTTATTATTCTGAATATATTTTGTCTCATTTTAGCTATTCAGAGAGCTGAGAAACCCTTCTATTCTCTGGATTATGAGCTGTTCTTGCAGTGTTACACAGCCAAAAAAAAAAAAACCCACCACCAACCAACTCTGAATGTCTCTGTTCTTCCTATGCGCAGGGTCTCAGGTGGGTGGCTTTGGAATGAAGAACTTATAAATGAAAACTTAGGTGATCAGGCGTACTTTAAGATTTTACAGCTAAAGGAAAGTCTTTAGGATTTAGAAAAGGTGTGAAAAGATAAAATGGCCATAATTTTGTAATTTATATTTATCTACCCCCTGCTCCAAGAATCATATTTTAAAGAGATAAGGAAGAGTCTAGTATCTCTGTGAGAACAGTGAGAAGCTTGTGGCTTGTTTTCAGATTTCACACCACATGCTGTCTATGGGACCACAGTCCCATAGAACAACTGCTGTCTTCATGGGAAGGCACTGTGCGACGAAGTAGCTTTTCAGGTACATTTCACAAAAACAGAAATTATGGGTTAAGGAATTTTGTTTGTTTTTTCAAACAAATGGCGCACTTCATGATGTTCTACCTCACATCTCTGTCACCTCTCTACCTATTAGACTTTCCAAACACTTAACCTTACTGCAATATTTAACATGGGTATTTATTTTCAGAATGATTGTGAAACCCTTTACATGTCATGGAAAAATAAAGAACAAAGATCTAGTAAAAATGAAGCAGTTTCATTTCCTTATTTAGCTGAATATACCTCCAACCCTGTGATTTCACAAATATTATTAAAAATACATAGTCAATTTATTACTCAGGTTCAGGGCAAAAGGTTGTGTTGTGAGGTTGGAGGGTTTGTTTGGGGGCTTGGGAGGGGGTTATTAATAGCTTTGCAGCTGCTCTGCTTCAAAAATTTCAGCCTCAGAAATATTGGAACAACCTCATTTAGCTATGTAATATCTGTGCATGGGTAAGACAGTTTTCTTGTCGTAGCAGCTAATCCTAACATTAGTAACCCCTGATGGCATTGCTGGGTAATGGGATTCCCGTGCTTGAGGTGTTAATGCCTTTGGGACATCTCAGTTACTGGAGCCAAGAGAATAAGCTCTTCTGTGTTACTGCTTTTATAAATATAGTCCCCAGTTCAGTCTTCTAGTAATTTGTCTACAACAAAGTTACCACCACCTTTATGGAGAAGAATGGCATGAAGTTGTGAGGCCACTCTGAACCAATGCTGAGCTGAAGAGCTGAAAAAACGTTTCATCCCGTCAGGAGAGGAATACAGTACCTTTATAATTACTAGGAGAAAGCTCAGTTAAGCATAAAAGGAGGCTTCACATGCATAATAAAGAGTAACAGTGACAAAACCTTGAGTCTAATCTGATTTCCTTCCCTTCACTGCAGAGACCCCTGGAAAAGCCGGACGGCCTGGATGTTTCGGATCAGAGCAAAGAACATCCCCAGCATCTGTGTGAGAAGTGCAAAGTTTTGGGCTACTACTGCCGCCGTGTGCAATAAACCTTCAAAGTGGTCTCTTCCCGTCCCCATCATCCTTAAAGATCCTCTGGCAGCACGCGATCGACAGCAACACAACAAATCAAGATAAAAGCTAAAATAATTGCCAATATTGCCTATATAATAATATGCCTTACCATTAATAGAATGTAACATTTCTCCTGTGCATGTGCACGCATGCGACAGGTATTTGCAGGACTATGATTTGTATACATACATATATATGTAAATTTATATATATATATGTACACACACATATAAAGCGTTACTGATGGTGTTCACAACAGAACCATGGTTGCAGGTTCTGCTGATTGTTTACACAGACCCTATATCATGGCCAGGTGAAATGAAGTACTATTCAATAGGCAAGGTATAATATTCACAAGAAATATATGTTATATGTATGGCTTTTGCAGAGGTTAAATAACCGTGGGGCCACTAATTGCAAGTACTCGCCCACAACGTGAACGTTATTCCTATTATATGACAAGACAAAGGAAGATGAAACAAGCCACAGCGTAAGAAGGAAAATTATTGTTTTCCCAGTTTTAGAAAGTCTGAGAAGTTTGTGCTGCTGCTTTCTTGGACTTTTTCTATTTGTTACCATTGCTTGGGCGGGGCTTCGGCAAAATCATTTTTGCAGGATGTGGCAAAAAAAAGTGAATAATTGTTTGAGGGTGTGGGTTGGGTAGAAAGGGAATGCCATAATGGGACCCAGAGCATCAGGAAGGATTCCAAGAGGTTTTTGGAGGAGACAAAATTGGCTTGCTTATGCGACTACCAGATCCTTCTCTTGTCATATAATCCCGCTGAAATGGTCCCTGTATGTGTATGGGCTGTTCATTAGGCCACAAGCACACTAAATTTACTGTGAATAAGGGGGGATAAGAATACTTAAAACTGCCCCCAAAAACCTTAATTGAAAGATTAGCCAAACTTACTATTTATAATAGTTTTAAAGCCACTTTCTGGAAATATTTTTATGTCCTGTTTTCTACTGTACAAATTTGTTATAACATAAAACTTGTTAGCCATAGGGGTGTTACGAGGCATGGAGAACACTCTATATAACCTTCCCTCTTTATGTCTTCCTGAAATACCTACATACCTGAGGAGAAATGTAGGCGTTACATTTTGTCGTCCCATTTCAGGTAGAACTTTGTGCAGGGGCATCCTGCTGCAAAGAAGTATCTCATCAGGGATTGGGAAATATCATGAACTGAAAGTACCTCGAGACAGTATCCTGTTTGTATGTCTACATAAGAGTGCATTGGCAAAAGGACACAACAAGCAATTCACTTGCATTATTCACTAAAAAAAATTACAGGAATAATGTTTGTTTGGGTTTTTATTTTTAATCAACAACTTCTATTTTTATGAAGTTTCCTTTAGAGAGATTGATTTGTGTGAATGATACTTAGTGGAAATACTTTAAATCCTAAATAACTTGATGTGAATTAGATTTGTTTTGAGGATTAATTCCATAACTCTAAAACAGAGGGGTTTTTATGCCAAGTTATAGCAGGATGTTACCAGTATGTACAGTCAAGCTCTTGTAAAGCAAATTGAAAACTTACAGTGAGCATTCATATAGGAAATGTGAAGCTTTTTACAAACTTGCTCTAGGGTGAAACTTTTGCCATTTCCCTGCTTTGCTATAAGCAGAGCAAAATTGTTTCTGCTTATTCTGGTGGTAGCGTACATATATCTCGGCAACTTCATTATTTATGGGTAGCCCAAGTGATCCAGCCTACTGGTTGGAGCAATGGATCAACACTGGGACTCCTGGCTTCTGACCATGGCTCTTCCAGTAGCTCCCTGATTTTGGGCAAGTCACAAGATCCTTCTGGACCTCAGTTTCCCCAACTGCAAAATGGGGATAATAATACTTTAGTATACCTACCTCACAGGAGAGTTGTGAGGCTTACTTAATATCTGTAAGTGTTTTGACATCACTGGATGAAAAGTGCTATGTAATGCTAAAATAATATTAACTAAATTAATCTCTTTGAAACTGGCTTTGCCCAGTTGGTAATTCCATCAACTAAAATACCTGAAAATTACATTATTGGAAGTTAACACTAGTAACAGTTCAGTTGCCTCAGTGAAGATATGCAGTTTGTGCAAAAGAATGTGTTTCCACTTGAAAATGCTAAGACTCAAAAATTACCTTAGAGACAAATTCTCTAAACAAAGATACTAATCTGCCCATGCAAATAAGAATACAAAAAAATATACAGGCAAATCTAGGGGTGGATTTTCAAAGCTTGACCTCTAGTATTAATCTCAATGGTTTGTTTCAAGCACGAGTAATTTTGAAAGAGCCACATACTAAACCAGGTCTATTTTTTTCCTCTTGAGCACTTAACAGTACATGAACAAAAAAATCACCTTGATGCTTCACGTCCAGCTAAAGGACAACGTAGAGAAACCCCCTTAGATGAAGATAAGGGAAGATGTTATTTTATTTTCTCCCTGAAGCTAAGATGTTGCTATCAACCATTTTTTTTGTGTTGAAATAATTTCCATCTTATGATAACCACTAGATCAGTAAAATAGCGCATCCCTTGATATAGCTACATCAATATACAGCACACCACCAGGTTCTGAACAAAGACCAACTAAAAGATACCATTATATGCAATTGTTGCTATTTTCATGACAGTGCCCTGTTAAAAATTGTTTATCCAGATTCAACACTGCATGGCAATGCCTTTAGCTTTTTAGGTTGTATTTTAAAATAAGGTTCCTAAAAATACACATGATCAACTTTAAAACAATTAATGTCTGTAGGTGTAGAATAGTAATTCTTAAAAGCATACTTACGAGAGTTCAATATTTTTATCATTGATATTCTCCTAGGCAGCAGACATATAAAGTATTTAAGTAATATTTAGCATATTTGAAATAACGAGGAAGAGAACAGATCTTCCCCTGCACTTACGTAGGGGAAAAGCAGATAAAGAACAAAACGCGCAGGAAAGCAAGAAATAACACTGCCTAACTCGTAGACCGCAAATCCGTCCCGGTGCGGGATGCGGATGCGATCAGGCCCTGGGCACCCCAGGGCTGGAAGCAGCCTGCTTACCTTGCCCTCCCTGCCAAAAGCAGAGTGGGGAGGGAGAGTGACCGGGGGTCCCTGGGGAGCGGCCGTGGGGCTGAACTCTGGCTTCCCCCAAGTCGTGTGAGGACATCCCCTTGTTTTCCGTCCTCGCTGCACAGGGCTGAAACCTTGTCTCCCTAATGAGCTGGTGCCTGGGGAAGGCAGCAGCGCCAAGCTTGCACGAGGGGAGTATTCCTCTGTCCCTCCCTGCGTGAGGTTTGTTCATAGGATTGTAGCATTTGGCCCTTGGCGTTCAGTCCACGCTCGGCTGTATATAGTTTGTGGGTTGCTGGAAAAACACATCTGCATAAGTGGTGTACAATAGCTTATGACCATTGGCTTTTAGTTAATGGCACAGAAGGGAAATTTCTGAATTTTGATTTCAAAAAAGGAAAAGAAAACCCAACCAACACCCCATTGATTACAGAATGTAAATTCCTTCTCTTTCCCCCCCGCCCCCAAAGGTAGTTCACCTATAGACCTAACTAACTCTGTCCAAATTGGAAAAACCTTAAAAATTCAGATTTTTGACTGGAAAGAGGATGAGTTGATTTACTACCTAGATTTTTCTGAATGCTTTCTGATGTTCTCTTTAACCAGCTCTGCATTTAGAACATCAGCTAGTAATCCTTGAAGGCATTTTTAGACAGTCTTACCAGAAGCGAAGCAAGCATCAGTAAAGAGAGTCTTAAATCAATGTAGGCCTCCCTAAATTGAGTATTCTTTAGGGGTGTACCTGAGAGAAATTTGGCTCTGTGCATTTATTTGGCAAACTGGATTTTTAACCTCNTTAAAAAAAAAAAACAAAACAACTAAACACAATTTGTTTCCTCAGTCGGTCAGAACATTTCACACAGAATTTGTCCTTGGCATTGGCACTGCTCTGGAGAAAAGTATCAGTGATTTGAAATGGGTGGTGTATGTTTTTAGCTGCTTTAACTTGATGCGGCTCCAATGAAGTTGTTACAAATACTTCATTTAATGGTGATGAAGAAAAATCCCTGTAGTTTAAAGGATGGCCCCATTTTAGCCAGTTTCTACTGCTGCTACCACGGATGTAAAATGATGCCACACAAGCAAAGTTTGAGGCCTTTTTGTCTCAAAGTTGCTTTTTAATTTCAGATAAATACACAAGAGTATATATTATTTCTGCAAATAGGTGTATTTTGAAGTTCCCCATTATATGGGACTTAGTTTGTAAACTAAAAATGTGAAGTTACGTATGTCTGAGAGAAGCCTTATACCGAGAAGTATTCTCTACATTTTACCTTTTTGTATAACGCGAAAGTTAGATTATACATGGGTTGCATACCTGTGACGCTCTAGCAGTTATTCCAAAAATAAAATTACTTAAAACATTAAAAGTTAAGAGCTTTTGGAAATGTCAGACTTCATAGATTAGTTCTCTTCGTCCTGCAGTCACGTAGAATATTTTTTTTCCTAGTATGGATCCTAAGAGTTGTCCACTGAACAGCATGCAATAAATCATCAACATGTGTTTTTCAAGTTAAGTGAATTGACATACATTTTCCACTTGCCTTTGCCAACACATTTTAAAATGTGATGGAACTATCCCCATATAAAAATCATTCTTTAAGATATCACTCCACTCCCGACTGGGCTTCAACCCGTATCTCTTTCCTATCTGCAAAACCACTGCTGTGCATTCAGTTTGCTATATTGCTGAAGTGCTCAGAGGGCTGTTTGAGAACTTAGATATAGGGATGATGGTTTGTGTTTCTAGGATGAATTTCAAAGGGACAATCGTGTGCAGTTACTAGCTATAGATGATTGATATAAATGTTTACCCCTCTATGAAGTATTTTACAGTTTTACTTGCAGATTTGTATTTATCTTGAGTTATACTTGACATAGAGTTTCTTTCAATTTTTTTTTTAATACTATGTGTGTATTTTGGAAACCTTTTTAGATGTTAAAATTTTTGAATGGTTACAAATATTTCTTGTAATACTGAATTGTTATCTTATCTGGAAACTCTTTGCAGTAACTTTTTTGTATATATTTGAGGGCCTTTTTAAAAAAGTATTGTTTGTTTTTTGGGGAAAAGTTTTTACAATTTGGAAGCTTTCAGAAGGGCCTTCCTCTCAACTAGGATACTAACAGAGGTAAGAGTTTTGTTAAGTATTTTGCAGAACTAAGGATGTATCCTCAAGAAAATATTTATGGAAGTAATTTACATGGTTTGGTTTTTGGGGTTTTTTTTTTGTTTTTTGGGGGTTTTTTTTACAATGCTTTTGTCTGTATAAAGTATGCAACAGAACTACATTAAGAAGGAAATATTGTCTACATAAAATATTATATGAAAGTTGGTACATAATTCTGACAAAAAACCTTGCAATTCTTTAAGCCATATTGTTTTTGTTATCCTTGGATGAAAATATCAGTATTAAGTAACCAATATATTATTCAAGTGTTTAGACTTATATGAAAATGCTTATACAGTTTATTTATGTGTATTTGGGGAAGGATTGCTAGAAAAAGCTATCACTAGACATATAGCAAGTGAGGAGCAAATAACAGTATACTGTCACTTTATGGCCTTGCGAGAGACACAGAAGATGCTGAAAGCACCGTTGAGACTCGGCTTTCAGAAACTCCGAAGCACAAGCGCTGGGTTTCAAATGGTGGTTCTTTCCTTTCCCACAACCAGAGGGGAAGAGAGTTGGTTGGGACACTGTTTGACAACTTGACTTTCACAACTCTTTGCAGACTGTGAGCTCAGCTATGCAGTATCAGCTACAGCAATAATATCAATCAAAGGATGTAAGAGAAAGGATTGAAGTAGATTACTGTAGGGGTTATGTTTATTTTAATTAGAACTCATAGCAATATAGGATATGCATGTGCACGTATTTGAAGCATTTTTACACTTTACATTTCATGTAGTTTGATTATATTATGAAGGATTGGGTTTTTAGTTTGATATTTTACCATGCTAAAATGGGAGGTCTGCCCAACCCTGTACTGGATTCTTGTTTCCTTTAAAAGGTTATTTAGTACAGCACTCACTGCGTTGTGTACTAGTGCTAAAACTAACACTGTATCTTATGAATTTCTTCAGCTTTAAAAAAATTAACCTAATTATTATTACATTTGTTTAGCTGTACCCACTGACCTTGTCAGATTCAGTTGGCGATTTGTATAATTTCTTTTTCTGTAACTGTTAATAAACTTGTACAGCTAAAACAAACAAACAAAACCTATGGACAAAGGCCTCAGAGGTACCAGTTCTGCTTCAGCAATCAAGATGACAGCTTGCTCATCTGGTGACTGTGTTGCTAAAGAGACTGGAAAACCTCTGTTGTGGATTGTCCATAAAATGGCATTCCGACATGTGCCTTATTTGCTGGATAGTATACAGCTTTCCTCTAGTATTCTAGCATTTTAATGCTGTATTAAAGTACTGCAAAAAAACATCAAGAGAGTGGTGTGGTTTTCTTGAACGTTCCTTCCTTTGAAGTTTTACTACCAGCTGCGTTGGGTTCCCGGTTATGGACTGGCCAGCCACAGCCTGGTGTTTGCGGTGCAAACTCGCCCCACCATAACCATGACCCAGACCATGTGAAGAAGAGTTTCTCCACTGCAGCAGAGTCCCTAAGCTGCAACGAGCCTGGTCACATCCTGGGTGAGAGAGCTTCACCCAAAGTCTCCTCTGCCGGTGGAACAACTTGGGTTAACAGTGCCAGCTCTTAGTTTTTAACAGCCTGGTGTTGTCTTGCATTCTTCTGAAGGAAAAACCTATAAGCAGACAAAGTACACTTCTAGCCTTAATAGTTGGATAGGAAACCTAAGTGCCAGAAAGTTGCTATAATGAAAAATGACATTCATCATTTTTAAATGCCACTAAGCTATATCACTTGAAATTTAGGGGACCAGATCTAATTCATTCTTTGTGAGCACTAGAAGTTGGCAAGAACTAGACCTACTAAATGCTTGTTGCTTACTAGCAGTGCTCTTCTCACATCCCCAATCAAAGTTCAATGGCAAGCAGTTTTTCTATTGGGACTGCCAGTACTGTTGTGATTGGAAGTTAAAATAAGGATGTCACAAAATTAACTTTGGAGTTTAGGTATCCTGCCTCTAACATGAGAGATCCCCTTCATTTAAAACAAACAGAAAAATTTTAATAGACACACCAGCACACAGTTCTTCTATGCCTGATCACCCCAACAAACACGGTGCATATTTGACACTTGGAGTTCTTTACCACAGTGACACCATTTATATCACATAGCAAGCCTGATTTCTGGGAAGATTCCAGCGCTCTTCTCGTTCAGTCTGCATGAGAGAGAGCAAGAACGCACGCACGCGCGTGTGCATGGGTATGCGTTGGGGGTGGGGGAGAGGTTGGCCAAGGAATCGTGCCATTCTGAAGCCTTGAAAAAAGTGACTATTTCATCAAATGATGAAAGACATCCTCCCAGCTGAGCCCCATGGAAAGGAAAAGCACATATTCAGAGCTAGTTGGTAAATTATTGTTTGGAAAACAAAACATACTGCTCTTCAGTATAAAGCTTGCCAATAGCACTGTTCCCATAACAAATACAAGCCACAAAGCCAAGCTCAGAACTGAAATACGTCTTTCCACCAGAAGAGCTGAGGGCTCCCCAAACGCCGACACCTCAGATTTAGCACTCCACTGAGACCAGAAAAAACACTGAGTAGACCAACTGCAAAGTCCTAGCTCCCTATTACCACATTTTCTGTGGTTCCTCAAAGAAATAACTTTCTGATGTTTAAAACAAAAGTAAATTAACATAAACAATATGGCATCAACAAAAATGATCAAACTACTTTTCCCTCATTTTTCATTGCCAAGCGCTTCGCCTTCCTGCTCTATGTGAATGAGGTCCAGAGGCAATGCCACACCCTGCTCGTAACAGAAGGGCCAAATAATTCCCACTTTAAGAAAAATAACAGGGATTTCATAACAGGGATTTCATATAACATTGATACTTTGAAATAAAAAGCTGTTTCATTATTCTTCATGGAAAAACAATTTAAACAGTACACCAGGGTTACTCTTTTTAAAGTTAGTCACATCACGTCAAAACCCCTGTCTCGGATCTTCCCAGTGTATTAGCAGGCGTATGAACTAGACCTTAAATCCCAGCTAGGAAGGACAAACAGTCTGCATGTTACACTTGTGTAGTCTTGCTCAGGGCCCCTATACATGGATCATTCACTGCCATATAACGCAAGTCAAATAAGTTAAAAAGGCTCCTCCTTTCTCCATATCTGTCTGAAGAAGGATGTACAGAAGAGACATGGGCAAGACCGGAACCTGGAACACCGAGGGCTGAATGCTGACAGTCAAGTCTTTCCACTAAGAACTAAGAAATCAAGAACTAAAGAAACCTCCTAACTGGAAGAACATATAAAATCCTTACACCCGAGAAGCACGTAGTACATAGTTTGTGATCCTGAAAAAATAGAATCAAACATTCAGCTTTGCTTTTCTCTAGTAACTCACCTCCTGAACTTAGAGGAACATCATTTGGAAACTTCTGTCTCAGGAACACCAGCTATTGGGCCCACACCTACTCACCGAGCACTTTTGTTTTACTGGAAGTAATGCAATTGCTCGTGCTCACCATCCGTATCTCAAAAGCATTTCAGACAACAACAAAACACAGAAAACTGGTCTTGATACAACCTACCAAAACTGCAAAACCTCATTCCAACAACACAGATAAATACCTCTCACAAACCTTTTACAAATTTCAGGAGACATTTTTAGTAACTGAACATGCTGAGCAACACCTACCTCAGTCAGCATTTATCGGGTCTTTTTCCGAAGGGCCAAAACTGAAGCTGAGGCAATATCACATTCATGAGGAGTTAGAGCTTCCCTCATTTGCAGCCCAGGTGAGCAGAGACAGCTAACACTGCCCTGCAAGAGAACAGAACACCATCAGCCATCCATGTTTAAAAGCACTGCCCAGGCATACGGCTCTGTGGCTGATGAGGAGACCACAGAGGCAGCAGCAAGCCTGGGCGTTCTTTGGAGACTTTGCTTCTATGCCATAAACTTAGCTAAATAAAAATGCAGTAGTCATTGACTTTTTTCCTTTTTTTTTTTAATAAAAGCTAAAAATGGAGCTTGCATGCCCAGCTAACCCAACCAAAACCCATGCCTACAGGGAAAGCAAATCATAGCCAAAAACTTTATGGAAGTTTTAAGTGGAGTAGGGTGCAAACCAAAGATTTTCTTTTATTTAGTACTCTAGCCTCCTTTTCACCAGCTGAGAACAGAAACTAGAGTGCCAGAACACCATAAGAAAGCTTTCTTTTACACAATTTCTGAAGACATCTAAGCAGTAGGTATAGGAACTCTAACTTCAGCCAGCTTTTCATAAGGTTTCCTTACAGTTGTGCAACATAACAAGAAGGTACAACTCAATGGACTTCCAGGGAGTCAGACATACTTATGCTCCATTTGATTTCAGCCAGCAAAACTTAGAGAAGTAATAATGCAGGAAAACACTGCAGAAGTAATAGGAAGGAAGACTTCAAAAATCACTGCTTGCAAATAAAACAGCAATAAACAGACAAATACCACTGGCGTAGCAAAAAAATACCTTTGTTGAGTACCTTCAGGTACAAATTCAGACAGCTAGCACCCACAGCCCCTGCAAAGGGCCTTGTTTCCCTCCACCTCACTCACATTGGCTGCTGGTCCTGATTGCTGGGGGCTCCAGCTGTGCTGGCCAGCTGTGGGGGCACCAGCTCCTCCCCAGGTGCAGGCACTTCCTGCCTGGCTGTGCCTTGGCTGCAGCACAAAACCAAACAGCCCTCTCCAACAGCGCTACAAGAAAAAAGTGCAAAGACATCAGTGCCACCAACAGGAATCCTCATGGGCAGCTGGGAGGCAAAGGACAGTTCAATTCACATCTAGGAGCAACAAATAACTCTCATTTTAATGTTCACAGTAATTGAAATCTCAACACGGTTAAGTCTTACGCAGCTGTACAAATTTCATCAAGGAAATATGCAAAAGTAAGCTTTGCTGGACAGAAACTTGACTAATGCATGTTGTAATGAACCAATTCAAATGGCTTTCCAACATACCCTGCTGACGTTTCTGAACGTCAGACACTTTTTCAATACAGTGATTGCACACATGAAGTAATACCTTGCCCAGCTATTTGGTCTAAGGTGTAGTTGCTTCATTGGCCATTTGGCTACCCCATGTGTTTGCATTGCTTTAATTAAACTGAGGTAAAAGTGACCGAGGTAAATAAAGACAACCAATACCCACTCACACCAACATCCTTCAGGATTTGAAGGAACTGAATCAACTTCATTAAGCTAGTCTTCCGTAGGGAGGCGAACAGCAATTCACTGATTCAGAGTAGCAAAAGCAAAACCAAACACGAGCAGTGGCTGACAGAGTCCATGGCACTCAGTGAAAGACACCCCAAATGGTGCATATTCAATAAAAGATTTTAAGTTAGCTAGGAACAGTCAGGAATAAACACATGGTGTTATTTTGGATAATTCAACTCAATGAACATAATAGTTTAAAAAAAAAAAAAAAAAGAGGCAAACAGAGGATTTGAAAGTAGGGACAGGAAACCAAAGAGAAAACATCATTATACGATCCTTCTCACTCTAAAAGGATAAAACAGAAGTCAAAAAAATCAGGAACGATGAAAGGAAAGAAATCGTTTCCCTGTGAAAAGACACTGGGCCTCCATCTCCTGGAAGAGAAGTCACCGAGGGCGGATGTGATAGTGGCCTATAACATAATAAATGACATGAATAAGGGAGGAAATATTCATTGCTTCTACAACTCTTTCCTTCTAGAGGCAGGGAATTTTGGATAAGATTATCTGAGGTAACATAATTAAAACAAAAATTTCACACAGCAGACTGAAATTCATAGTCATGGGATATTCTAGCTGTCAAAAGAATAAATGAGATCAAAACCAATTGCAAAACCACATTTAAAAAAAGAAAAAAAATCCTGTAAGGGTTATTAACCACGAAGATGCAGCCCTGGCTCAGGAAGTCCCAAAGCACAGAAGTAGCCAGCAGCAAGAGGTGACACCAGCAGAAGGCTGATTGTCTACGTTTAATATCTTTTCCCTCAGTAAGCTGTTGTAGGAAAGAAGATACCAGCATAGGTGCTGGTATGATTGTTGGGCTGGTCTGAGAGGACTATTTTTTGTGTGACAGTAGGAGCTGCAATATATGAATGTAAACATACTTTTAGCCCTGTATGTAAGGAAACACTTGGATGGCACCCATCAGGCACCTGACAGCTGTCGGGGCAGGCTCAGACAGACGTGCCCAGGGAAATACCCACTAGTTCCCCAGCATTCATGCTTTGGAAGAAAACCTTGTGACTCACCTGTGCTTATGCTTTGTTGGGCTAATTGGCAGGAAACTAATTGAAACACCACAGTAATTTGTAGTCTACAACTGAATATTCCACTACTGTAGCTAGTTTGGTATCTTTTTTTTTTTTTTTTTTTAATTCATTGCAGATACTTTTGGTTGAAAAGCTGGTCCTAATTAGCTGTGTTTAAAGTTATTTTAAATGCATCCACGCACTGCATTCCTGCTCACTGGGCCACACCACCCAATCTTGCTCTCCAAGTGGCAGGACAGGGTTTAGCCCTCAATTAGCCTCACCACATGGTTTCTGGAGTCACAAAGGAATTTACTGAGTCAAGTAAAATTTCTAAGAGGTGTTTAAGCATCTCCTAGCATCCTAAAGGTCCAGTAAATGGAGCTTATAAGGATGAGGTCGCAGGCTCTGGCAGAGCCACGCGCCATGCTGCAACATGGACGGCAGGCTTCCAAGCCATGTTGGGCTTCCATGATGGGTTTCAGCCATGCTATGCTATTCCCTTCTGCCCAGCACTGAGCCACAGCCAAGGACACCCCGAATTAATGTGGAGGTTGGTTAGCCCATGTTTTCCCCATCTACAGACCTTAAATGATGTCTTTAACTCCAGGGGTACAGCTTCACACCCAGACAGCCCCTCGTGCTGTTCAGAGTCCTGAGGCGCTCTTATATGAGTAAAAACACACAGGAGCTGTGGGGAAAGCACGAGACGTGCAGAGCTGGATTGAGAAACACTTTACAATTTATCTTTTCTGCCATAAATATCTCTGCCCATCTCTCTGCAAGGGGAGGAAATGTCAGTCTGAGGCAGACAGAAATATTCAGACCAAAGGAGTTACACCTGGAGGCTTTTGTGAGATTAATGTAGCCAAGAGAAGAAAGTGAACTTTTTCTCCCCTGATTTCCTTCCTATGTTGAGCCCTGTGCACCTCCTTGCAAGAATTTAACACAACGGGAGAAGAAATAGAGGCTCAAATAAGGCTTTACAGTCCCAGGAAAGGTGAAGTTCAGTCTAAGGTATGTGTGATTTGCTCCCTCAAGGACTGTACATGTGAAATATAGCTTAATTTTTTTTTTTAATGAGAATTTAATACACTTCCTAAACCTGATCTTCTCTTCAACACCTTACCAGCAAACCCGGCAGATTTCAAACAGCTATCTAAATATGAAAAGTAGGGGAAATTTGTCACCTGAGTTCTTTTTGTAAAAGTAGACAATACAGCTGGTAGTGTTTAACTTTACAGTAATGGGCATATAAACCTCATTTTCACTACTGGCAGGTATTCTTGTTTTCTTAAGAGTTAAAAACTGCTTTTCTTTTAACCCAGGTGCTGCCTGGTGTCTAGCATGTCGCCAATCCCTTTCAGGGATACCTAAGGAAAAAAAAAAGAAAAAGAAATCTGCTATTAATTCACTCCAAAGCTGTGCCCTGTTCCCCAGGTCAAACAAACAAACAAACACACAAAAAAAATTCCAATAACTAATCTTCTAAAAAAACCCAGCTGGTTAAAATCTGTTCAGTGACTGGAATGAGACACGTGTGTTTAGATTATAAAGTTGATCAGCAGAGGCTCCTTCACCTATAGATCTAGTTTGTAAGTCATTGTGCATGAAATAACTGGAACTGTAAACTTCAAGTCCCTCGATGCCTCCTACCTCCTCGGTTTCTCTTGCCTCTCTCAACTCCCCCTCTATTGCCTGTATTTCACAGTTGTTAGTCTTTCGTGGCCTCTTTATTTCCAGTCTGAAGTTATATTATGTGCTTTGCACCACTCCTGGTTTTTCAAAAGCAATATTTTGTGTTACAGTAACATGCTGTCCCCTCCCATGTCCTTAATAGCGTTCTCACACGCATCCCAACCAGCCCCTGCCCCACGCCGCCTGCGGCATAGGCAGATGTCCTGGTGCTCTCCGCTGCCAGTGTTCTTTTTAAGAAAATTATTTGTTCAACAGTCTTGAGTAATTTATTTTAATTCTTTTTTAAATGAGAAGCATTTATTTAAGAAGCAGTGAAAGGGCTTTAAGTTTGTTGGAAGGACATGGAGAAATAGCTAGGCCAACTACTCACGGTTCAGCCAGCTCCAAACCCTGGCCACCTCTAGATCAGAAGGAAGCACGTGTGTGACCACAGCTTTTTCACTGCCCTGGCGGAAAGCAATGCAAGGTCTCTGTAATCAAGTCACGATTGTGGTTTCAGGTCTTTCTCACACAGTCCCGGTCACTGGCTCAGCAGAGAACCAAACGTGCCACGTATGAGGCAGGTAGATAGCACTACTCTGCAAGAGGCAGGAGCTGAGTTCTTGGTTGCCCTGTTAGTCCCCAAGTGTGGCCACCTGCAGCTGGGTTGCAGCCAAATAATCCCCACCTTTTCTTCTTCCCAGAGCTCCTTCTGTCACTCCTCAGAGAGCTCAATATCTCTAGGAGGCCTTCCCATCAGGGATGAATCTGATTTTTCTACCACATGAATGGCCTGTTTGAAGACCTCTTCATTTGTTTGGCCAGGTGGAGCCACTGAATAGCTCTTCAGGGCAGAAAGCACATTGAATTGAACATTAGGGGAGACAAGTGACGCAGTGCAATGGTTTTGCAGTGCAGCAAAAAAAATATCCCAAACACAGTAAGACGGGGGTGAAAATGATCGTCTTGATTTCTCTGTTTAGCGCATTTGGTTGCCTAGTGAGAAGGAGCCCGAGACGGAGTTAGCAGACAGGTCTGCAAGATCAGTGCTGGCAAATGTGGAAAGTTTTGCAGCCTCTGGCTCCAGCCCCAGCTCGTCCCCACTTTCCATGAATGCCTAATTGAGACTGCCTGGCTTTTTCCGCAGAGGTGGGAGCCAGTTTCCAGGCAGGGCATATGGGTGTATTTTGTAAGTCTTTGCCTTTGTAAAGTTTTAGCACCCAAAAAAGCCTGCCGTCTCCAGTATGATTCAGTTGGCTGGCAAGGGAGTGGCTGACAGGCAGGGGTGATGGCTGTTGCTGTTGGCAGGAGAAACCAGAGGGTAGGAGTGGGGACAGAGCGGCTCTCTTTTAAAGCAATTATGCCGACAGCAATCATCTCGTTTTGTACAGGGCATGAAATCCTCTCAGGGTACTACCCTGCGAGACAGAGAACTCATGTACAGCACAGGTACGACAGGCAGCAGCATGAGGGTGTAGTCATTGTGGCTGTTCATCCCTTGATGGCACCTGTGGGATTTCTCCTTGTGTGATCCATGAGCAGGGCACTGTCAGCTGTCCTGTCCCCCAGCTTAGCGTGTGCTGGAGACCACCTGCAGCAGCCATGGGACTTACCTGGCACCCACACCTTCACCTGCAGCACCTCAGCCTCTAGACCACAGCAGCGCTGGCGGCAGCCTCTGGCTGTCGCTGCTCCCACTACTGCGGCCGCAGCGCTATGCTGCGGGTTTGGAGGGGCAGGTCCCAAAAGAGGCATGCCTACGTACCACTGTGCGTGGCACTGGCTCCCATGCCAGAACTAGGCTGAGCGGCTGCTTCCATATGCAGAGCAGCACAAAGAGCCACACAAAGCCACAGCTCAGCATCCAGAGCAGGATGGGGCTGCCCACGCCACAAACTTTGCCCCCCACTGATTTCCCATAGATGGCCTGAATCAATATTAACTTACGCCCAGCCTAGATAGGGAGCAATCAGATAACACCCAGCTAGGAAGCTGTCTAGGCTCCCCAACGTGCCGTGTTCACACTATTCCTTTCTCAGTGGGCCAGACCCTGCACCTGCCAAACATAACGTGGATGATGGAGCAGCCTGGCCTATCACGGATATTGGGGTTTTATATTAATCACATGGAAATAATTTTTGACAATTAAGCATACAGATGAAAGGCCAACTGGCTGCACATGTTGTGTGGGGCATGACCTAAAAGCAATCCCAGTGATTGAGATGATGTAGTGTGAAAGCTGGATTAAACAGGTCAAGTAAATTTGGAGCAGCTAAAATAAACCAAACTCCCTTCCAAAACTTATGTTGTGCTTGCCACATAATATTGCTGTACTGTGGTAGCACGTCCCAAACATGCCAAAACTGTGATATGCTTGTTCCAGGGTCACAGTGCCAAAGGGAGAGAGCAAGGATGGTTACTTTGGAAAAAAGCCGGTCGGAAAGTAGTTCTGAGAAAGTCACAAGCACTCCTGAATGAGCTGCCTGATAAGGCTTTGCGCGTCTTCCCTGCAGCCAACCTGCCCAAATGCCCTGAGCCCTAGGAAGGGATCCAGGCTCACACTGAGCAATCAAACGTGAATGAATGTTCTGGGCTTTTGCTCCCCTCTATAAACATTTTCCAGCTAGTGGTAAGCTGTTTTGAAAGCCCCCAGCAGCTTGGCTGGGAGCTGGAGACATTTTACAACATCTGGGAATGATTCCTGAATCACTTCCCCGCATACACCTGTATTGAACTCCATTTGCAGCCGGTTTGCTGTGGAAAGCCAGCCTTCCAGGGCTGGGGCCGGGAGGGCATCACCATCGGCCAAGATGGCCAATTCCAGCCCTGGCATGGTTTGCAGGGGTCTGCAGGGGTGGCTAACGGTGTGAAATAGTCGCCGTTCATCTGTGCTGACCTCACTTTGCGCCATCACCAGTAACACACGGAGTGCAAAAGTCTTTATTGGAGCGATACGGCCGTGTAGGAAAATAAAACTGCCCTCAACCACGCACAGGCAGATTACCTAGGCTGGGCATTAATCATACTGGGAACGCAGGGATTCCAAAGTGAGTTGCAAAAGGGCTTGGATGAACTGCAGCCCTTTCCCATCACGTGGTCCTCCGTGACCACCCCTGCCCAGGCCGGTGCTGCTCGGTCTTCCACAGTGCTCTTATTTTATTTTCTTACCATTTAATTGCCATATGCTTTGTATTATCTTTGTTTTTACTTTGTCTTGGTCATTCCAATCCTTCGCTACACCAGATAATCAAGAGTTGTCAGCAGTAAGCCATTAGATAGTAAAACACAGCACTTGAAAGATAGGAAATGTTAAGGGTCAATGCTTCAAATTCTTCCTTGTATGGAGCCCTGCAACATGTAAAGGGTTTTATCCATCTTGAACTCATCACTGGAAAAGCGTTTTTAGCTTGTATGTGTGGTTTCAGTGCTGTTCTTTTGAATGGCTGTATTTCAGTATCATTATTAATTGCCAAAGCCCTGCCTCATTTGCAGGGGCCGTGATGGAGAGTGCACGTGGCATGAAGTTCCCAGAGCGGGAGAAGGCGGTAAGGGCACGCTGCCCCAGAAACAGCTGGACAACACGCTCCCTTTTTTTTAATTTCTCCATGAGAATTTGCAAATGTACCAAAGTTCATGAGTCTGCAATTAATGTTCTCTATACGAAGCACATAAATCCATGGAAAGCTTTGTGAAGGAAGAGCAAACTACTCAGAGAAGGTTAAAAAAGCCGACTAGAAACTCGGTGATTCCCAACTAACCACATGTGAGCTCAGGGAGGCATCTGCATTTGCCGCACTGACCGGTTGGTTGTGCGCAAAACTCCTGGGTACCCAAGCTACCTGCTCAGAGGCAGAGGGGAGGGAAAAGTGAAGGTCTAAAGACGGAGAAGTTCTGAACTTCAAATTCATGTGATTGTTGCTGGAGTTCAGAAATATCCTCTGGAAATAGGGAAGAGAGGTTGTGAGCCTTTGACTACAGATCCCTGGGGCTCCAAGCTGGAGAAACTGTAATTGGGCAAGAGGGGAAAAGAAATCTACTGTTGATATTCAAAGTTTTGGGTTCTGTGCTTTATTTTCTATACCCCTCTTCTTCTATACCTATTTTCTAGAAAATCTTGACCTGAGGGCTTACTAAATAACCATTTGCTTTGGTTCAGTGCCAGCCCCATTTACCTGGTGGCATAGTATAGAGAAAAGCAAGAACTGCAGGCAGCCTGGTGACCGCGGGAGTATTTGGGCAGCACCTGGGAGCGTGCCCTGACCATCTGCAGAAGATCAGGGCAGGGTTTTTGTTAGCCTTTGGAGGAGTGCTCCTTGGCTGACACAGGCATCCTGGCCGTAAGGAGTGGTGACAGTAAAGCACAACAGATAAAACCCAAAGCCTTGCAGGGTTTGCCATACATTTATTAATCATTTATAAAGCAAGTGTGGGGCTGACTGCAGCATAACAACCCACTGCCCTTCTAAAGTTACACGTGTATTTGAAACCGTTCCTTAAAAATAAATGAGATGGTCAGCTTCAGTGCAGCTAAAACCTCGGCACATCAAGCCTTGTTGGCCATCAGCTGTTTTCTCCAGGTGAAGGGCAGGTACAGCCCCTGTTTCTGAGCCCTGTGGAGCTCCGGTCCTACGGTGGAAAGGAGGTTGTGCAGGTTCCACTGACGTCAGGGTGAGCCCAGCCAGGCTGACTGCTCCTCGGGTACGCTGTCATGCACCCAGGACGAGGTGGAAAGGACACTGAAATGCTGATGGCTTCCGAGAAACTCTGCCTGCTGCCTCCGAGGCCAGCCCAAGGATTCGCCTTCTGGCTGAGGCGCAACTTGCTGGCATGCACCCAGAGCAATTCCCACAAGTCCTAAACCCCCTGGACCGCAGGGCTGCGCCAGCAACTTGTGCTGGCGCCCGGGGGGGCTGCGGCGCTCCCCGGCCAGCTGCATTTCTAGCCTTTCCATTGCCCCACCAGTGCCGCGGGACGCCCTGCACCACCGACCGCAGCCTTTATTTGCTGCATGCAGCGCCAACAGCGAGCCCTGTTACACGTGTGTGTATGTGCTCACCGAGGCCTGTTTTATTTATGTCCAGAAGGATCTTTTACAAAATCAAACATCTGAACAATGTCAGTGCTGCGTGGTTATTTTCTCAAGGCTATGGCAGCGTGTTTCTGTGCTGTCGTGTTTCTCCAGAAGACTTTTGCCAGACAGCTATACATGGCTGTGGTGTTACTGAGAGAGCTAAATGGAGACCTGATGCAGACATCCCCTTAAAAACGTTTGTGTATTTAGTTTGCCAGAAATACAATTAATTTCAAGCTGAACCAGAATTTTAAAGACAAATCTGAACTTTTCTAAACATGTTAGAGCTTTTCTCTTTCTGAAAAAACAAATAGGGGCTGGTGGTTGAGTACTGCAATTACACTGACAGGCTGACGCCAGGGTAACATCTATCATTTTGGTACGGCCGACACGACCTGAGAAGTAACACTGCAGCGCAAGGTCAGGCCAAGGCTGAGCATGCCGGTTTCTCCATCCCACCAGCTGTCTGCTGGCCAAGGAAAGAGGTCCAGTGGGGAAGCCAGGGGATACGTTCAAGCTCTCTTGTGCTCTAGAAAGGAGAAGAGGGAACCCTGTACGCTGGAGACTGGCAGAGCACCAGGAATGACCTTTGACGGCCGCCTTGCTATCTGGTCACCTTCCCAGTGGTCGAGGCAGCAACAAGGGTGGCTGGAAGCACAGCACCCCTGGCAGCAGGCGGGGGCTCCCCCAGCGCCCCGGGGGGCTGCTGGGGTCCCTGCAGCCCAGGTCCCCATGCAGCGAGGGGTCAGGTCCCCAGGATGGTCCCTCTTCGCTAGCACTGAGGTGAGGCTGGCGAGGGGGGACCCCGCTCCGGGCAGTCGGCCGAGACAAAATCCCCCCCTGCTTTGCTTCTGCTTCCCACTCCCTTTGGTAGACGATTCAGACCCCCGATGGGCCTTATGGGATAAATAAGGGACCACTGCTTTGTGGTTGAGCATCTACAACGCTGACAAAGACCAGATTGCCACCACAGTTATTTCCTCTTGTGAGTGAAAGGGGAAACTGTGGTATCTCACACACCTCTGGGCAGAAATAGCTGACAAATACCAACTTCTTCATGGTGGAGACTGCTGCTAATGGCATCTGGGCCCCACTTTGAGACGTTAAACTACTAATTTCAAATGCTGCCCTGTGATATGAAACATATTTATAGTTGGAGCAAGCAGGGTGTTTTGGGAAGACTTACCTTCATAAATAACCCCCTGGCCTAGACGTTGACATCGGTTTTACAGCTGCCACACAGCTCCCAGGACTCGAGGACAAGATCAAACCACGGCCCTACTCACTGGCCGGCTACTTGTGCAACACAAACACGCACAAATTAACATCTCTGGACATTTCCAGGAGCAATGGAAACTAATAATTCTTTTGGACAGGATGGATTTCCTGCTGAATTTAATAACAACAGTTGGAGACAACCGTCTGGATACTTGCTGCTTTGAGATAACCAGCCAGTAAAATAACTGTGGTGATTTTCCTTGCAGAAAATTTGTATGTGACAGCCAGACATGTACTTTCTTATTTCTAGTCATCATGTGTATATTTATAGAACCCCCAGCAGAAAAATGCTTAAGATGAAGGAACAGAACTCAAGACAGCCCACTATCAGCAAGCTTGCTTTTTATGAGGTTTTCAAAGCTGCACTGAATTTCAGGGCTCTGGGTTGAGGCTTTCACAAGATCTGCATTTGGCACCCAGTCCCCTTTGAATTCAGATGAATCTGGGAGTCTAACTCCCTTCAAGACCTTCAAAAACCCCAGTTTTTGTCTGCAGTGGCATAATAAAAGCAGAGAAAGAGTGAGAGAAACTCCTCCAAGAACAGACTGAGAACAAGAGTAGAGAGAAATGATAAGGAGAGCCGGGAAGCCAAGATTCACATCAGAAAAGAGGGGTTTAAATGCAGTTGGAGGCCAAAAGGGAACATTAAAGCATGTATTGTGACAGCCTGTATGCTACAAGTCATTAAATCTCAGCCGGTTACTCTCATATTTAGCCTAATAACTCTTCTGGTGTGTCTTCGAAGAGAGGCTTTTCGTCTTGACTGGAAGACCCACGTCAGTTGGTGGCTTGGTCCAAAGTTAATCCTCCTCACTGGTCAGACATTGATCCTCATTTCCTAAATTAATTTGCACACCTCAGAGTCCAGGTGTTCTGTCTTTTTGTGCTTTCACATGGTAAATTAAGTACCTGGTATTTTTTCCCACATTCCAGTTATATAGTGTAATTAAGTCACTCTCAGTCCTTTCCTTCCCCCCATCCCATTTTATTTTCCTTTAAGATAAAAAAGCCTCTTTTTATAAGGGATTTTCTTCTAGTCCAAATAATTTCTGTGGCTCTTTTCTGTGACTTGCCTATTTTTCAACGTCTTTTGAAAACGGTCCCTGAGCCACACAGAGCATACCTTTGTTTGTCTCTCCTTTTTAAAGACAGAGCTTCCCACTCTTTCTGCTCCCTACCCCCAGCAATTGCAGTGGCCCTTTTGCCACAGCGCCGTAATGGAAGCTTGTGCTGAGCTTTGCATCCACTGCAGCCCTTAACTCCTTCAAATATGCAGCTTTTAGGATGCAATACTCACTCTATCTATACATGCTGCCTCCGTGTTCTCAGAAGTATAGCTTTGTGGTTGGCTGTATAAAAAACACTTTTGTAGACATGAACCCATCAAGTCACTCTCATTACTGTGCCTGACTTTCCTGGTATCATCATTACCTGTTTATCATCATTCTGTCCATAAGTTTTACCAGCAGTGATTTTATATTGGTATTGATGAAAAGGATTGATCGGGAATCTCTTTAGAAATCCCAATCCTTGTAAAATGCCACTGACTACGCAGGCCCCCCGCATTTGGTGACCACTTCAGGAGAGCTATCAGGTATCAAACTCCAGTTCATCTCTCAGGTGCTTTATTGAGGCTACAATTATTTTTTTCTTATATCAGAAAGCCATGATGTCCTAAGTCACATGTGGTAGAGAAGATGAAGCACATTATGTCATACCCTCGGTTTTATCAGCCAAATCTATCATCTCTTCCAAGACCGCGGCCTGGATTCCCCCGGTTTTAGGTGCTGCAGTGGCACTATGGACGGGGGAGCTCAGGGAAGCATTCAGGAGCCACACCAGGCTGCACAGCCTGAGCCATCACATTTGCTGCTTCTGACATGACGGCCTCGCTCTCCGGCTTCTGTGCACACCAGGACTGCCTGGGCGTGACAGCTGGAGATAGCCCCGATACGGAGGTTTCGTATCTCACAGGTACATCAAAGGCCCCTCTCACAAAGCACTGCCTTCCACTTCTCCGACACTGCCCAGCCAGCCCAAGCAGGCTATTGCCAGAGGCACCGACATTTCAGGCAAGCAAATCAAGCTCTAAGGTTCAGTTTTGCCAATTATATGATACTTCTGCCATTAATGAGCGTTTCTAATTCATCTCACTCGTCATTTGCCTGACCTTATCAGCTACTGGAAAAAAAAAAAATAAATCCTGTCTTTGGGAGCCTGTCACAAGCTCCTGCCTCTCCTGCTGCCTGCTCCACCTGGGGAGGGACAGGCAGCTGCCTGCAGTAGCACACTCCCTATATACTTCCCAGTGCAACTGCAGTCTCTGTGCTCCTTTGGGATTGTAGGATAGGAAAGCTGAGCTGTTTCTGCTGTCCTGTATCTCTTTCTGGCAGCGGTACCAGAGCCGTACGTCCCAGCGGACCCTGGGCAGGGATGCATCAGCCTGTGCGTACCTCAGCATCGCCTAGTCTTTGCGGGGCCCAGGGTGGAGGTCATCTCCCTGGGACACAGCTATATTTTGGGTGGGTGCGAGGGGCAGACAAGCCCATCTAGTCCTGGATGTGTGACAAGTATGAGTTCATTAGGAGAGACTGCGGTTACAGCCCAGCCTTCCTCCTCCACCAAGACAAAGTCCAGCAGCACAATGTGCTGTAAGACAAATGAACTGGCTTCTCCTAGGAAAGCTTCTAAAAACTAATGGTGTTTGAGGGGAAGCATAGCTTGAAGGAATTAAACTTGATTCCAACCTGACCGCAATCCAAAGAGAAAATTAATTCCATTTTAAATACTAGATTTTTTCTTTTTTTTGGTTACTGAAGCAAGGTCTAAGCTGGATCATCATCTCTTTTACTGGGCCCTCACCCACTAGGATCAGAAAGATTGCTTTTACAGCTTTTTTTTTCTCCTGACAAGGGTTACTTCCCCCTTGAACGTTCCTATGCTGAACGGCTGGAGCAGATTATGTGGAAGAAAAAAAAAAGAAATCTCTAGCAGAGGCTGGCAGGGAACCCCAATAGCAGACCAGCACATTTTCCTCAAAATGAAGCACTTCTGCTCGGCCATTTACAGACAGGCACCTTTGCCAAATTACAAACCCTTCAGGAACCCTCTGGGTCCGTGAATGCTCTTTGGTCCACCTTTGGTACAAAAACATCTCACTAAATGAGGTCAAGAAAAAACACCATTATTGCAAATCAAGGCTTATAGGTGTCATTTCAATCACTGCAAACCCTTCCCTTTGCATGTAAAACCCATGCAGTAATTCATCCTTATCTGTCAGTAGCTGCTTTTAGTTGAAGCCATTCGTTTATCGCCAGAGATTCCTATCTCTCCCCAAACTACCGCGGCATCAGCAGCCTGCTGAGCACGAAGCCAGCGGAGGCTTATCTGCAGGAAGGGCTGGCCAGGCCCCGCTCACCCTGGGGCTGCGTCCTCTGAGCCTGAGACTTAGCCTAGTGTCTTACCATGGGAAAAAAACGACAACATATAAACAGTGGGGAGACACATTAGCTCTCTTTAAACAAACTCTCTCTGCAGGACCTGTAAACGTAAAAAGCAGCCATCGTTATGTGTTGTCCCAGATGCCCATCTCTAACCTAATGGTGAGGGTAAACTGCAGCGGGCCGGTGTGAGCGGTGCTCAGGTTGGGGTAAGGGCACAGACCCCCCTCCCAGGGCTTGCTGGAGGTGCCACCAAGAGCAAGACCCTGGGGGCAGCAACCTGATGGGCCAAAGCTCGTCCTGATCCGTCAGCTCATGGGCAAAACCCAGCACGGCACCAGCGTGGTGTTACGGTTGGCAGGGAGCACAGCAGCACAGGCAGCTCCTGGTTTGGCCACGTTGCGGCCCGGAGGTTTACTAACCCCTGGCAGCTACAGCAGGAACACAAAGCACAAAAACCAGCTCCCCAAAATGCCAAGTCAGCAGTTTTCTTATCGGAGGAGACTGAAAAACAGGGCTCTGAAATACACTGGGAGAGTTTCCCACTAAACATCAACTATGAGGCCTTTATTTATAACTTATAAAAGTAATCGCATTTCAAATCTGTCAAGGGAAAGAGGGGCTGCGTTGGGTTTTTTTAAGCTATGAATTTTGTTACCAAAAAACTGCTGGATTAAGCACGAATGCTGATTATTAAAAAGCAAAGCCAATAAAAATGATCCAGAGGACAACATTCCTTAATGGAGACCATAGAATATGAGGACAAGGGAAGGACAATTTGGAACAGTGTGATAGGAAATTAATACCTTTTACTGCCAGTTAGCCTTACAAACAGAACAAATCACATCAATGGACATAAAAAAAAAAAAACAAACTTTCAAACTCATCATTGATCATATATGCTTGGGAAGAGTTTCAAGTGGGATTGAATTTTAATTCTCAGACGCTGCTAACCACAACGGGCATTTTGCCTTTAACATCAGCGGGCAAGGATTTAAGTTAACCCAGGAACCTAATAGCTTTGTACATCCAGGTGTGAGGATTTTTGTTCACTTAGGGAGCTAGGGGAGGAGAAATGAGAAGTTGTTTGCTGTTGTATTGGGCTTGGTTTTTGTTTTAAACATGAGAGACCAGTTTTCGAAAGCTGCAGGGTTTGGATGCAGCCATTCAGACATAGTCAGGCAGAGGTTTGGTCTAGGTCCATTTCCAGTTTTAATAAACCAGTGGCTGTAATAAAGGACAAGGAACTTGAAAATGTGCAGGGCTAAGATATAATATTTTATAGCTCATCCTGCAAGGCAGAAAGTTGATATCTCACTAATGCATATTAGAGGTTGTTGGAGAGTTTCCAAAACTAAAGGACCTAGCTTATTTTTTTGTTTTTATTCATTCTGCTCTGTAGTCTGTGGGTTTGTTTTTTCCAGCTTTCCATTGCTCTGTGCCAGCTAGTACAAAATAGGTGTAAAATACCGTCTGTCCTCATTTATGCTGATGGTCTGCTGGTAGCAAAGAAGCCATTGCAACGCTGGTACCCTAACGCTGATACCCTAGCTATACGACTATAGAAAAAAGCTGAGAAATATCTGGCTACAAATTGTTTCCCCAGGAGGAAAGAGTCTTGTCCTAATAAATTACACTGGATTGGAATAGGTTAAAAATTTCACTGATTATAGAAGATCTGTATCAGCTTGAGGATCACACCATATGGGTTCAAGTCATTTTGCCTGGTGTTTTTCCCCCTTTGGGACCACCACCGTTTCCCAGCACATCCCACTTACGTGACTAAAGAGCAGGGAAGGAGCCAGAGACGCCCGGGGTGGGGACAGAGTCATCCTGATCAGCGGGGAACCGGCTCGCCAGGTGAATGATGTCAAATACAAACCAGGTCAGAACTGCCACTATTATCATCCAGATACATATTTCTGCCAGGTTTTGAGAGGGTGATTGAAGAATACACGTTGAAGCTATGGCTTTAGAGACGGGAACAGTGAAATAATAAAATAGGGGGAAATGCAGGATAAGAAATTACATCAATGGAACAGGAACAATTTGGGGTCTTGTTAAGCCCAGGATCTTAGTCAGCAATGACACACTGGGCCAATATTATTTTAACCCTTTGACTCCTTGATACAGAGTTCAGTCCGCTCTTTGAGGGGCCCTGCTCTTGAAGAATGACAGGGAACAAACCTACGTTATCTGCAGGCTGTTAGCAGCCATCGAAAAACCGTCACCTTCATTCCTGAGGAACTGAGGCAGCTTCTGGGCAGACAAAGCTGGCACAGACCGTGCTCCAGATGCCCCAAAGGGGGGAAATAAAGGAACAGAGTTCTCTTAGATGGGATAATAACGACTGCAGCTGCAAAGTCCCACCGAGCGCAAGGCAGCGCCTTCAGGCTGTAAGTTTAAGTTATATTTAAAGGCTTAGGAGGCAATGCTGCCACATGCTATTTCTGCAGAAGCCTGTCAGCTGGACGGGAACCGCCAGCCCAGCTGCCAGGGTGACCCCCAGCCCTGCCAAGAAATCCTTGTCCCCACAGCTTCATCCCAGCTCCGGCTGGGCAGGAGGGATGGAAAGGCTCCCAGTCGCCAGGTCTGCAGAGCCCCTCGCTGCGGGCGAGCAGGATGGCTCAGGCTCAGGCGGTGTGAAGAAACCCCTGAGCCAGCACTGGCAGGAGGAATGGGGACAGGAAACGTCGCAGCCCTGCAGCTGTTGCAGGTAGCTGTGTGCTCTTTTCGTATCTCCTCTCCGGCCGCAGGCTCAGATACACAGCTGATTTCCCAGTGCTCTCATCTTTTCAATTTTGTGGCTCCTAAAATACATTGGTTTACCTCAAATGTTTTTCTGAAATACTGTATCGATTCCTCTCCTACAGATATAAAATATTCTTTGCTTCTGTATTCTAATGTACTGTGTCCACACCGAGCTGTTTTGGTTTCAGAGCTGTTTCTGTTTCACCGACCCACCTGGCATTTTGCTGCATGTTGCCAGGGCTTTGTCTCTCTTCAATCTCGCACCCTTGCTCTTTCACCTGTGTTTTGAGTTTAGAAAGCAGAGAAAATAGAAAATGAAAGGAATATGTTATTCTGCCCCCACAGTGCCGGATGCTGCTGTCGCACCCCAGGTGCGACACTGGCAGCAAAGGACATCCCTCCCTCCACTGCGCCTCGGGCAGCGGTGGGTGGAGGTGCCCCCTGCCACCCTGCTCCTCAGACGCCCTTGGAAAGGAGATGATATAAACCTCATTAACTGGGGCAGTAATTAAATGGGAGTAAAAATACCATCAGCAGCTGGGAAACGCTGCTGTGCTGCCCGCAGGCAAAGGTAACTGGCCCCCCGGCTCCCCCCGTGCCCGCTGCCTCCGCCACCTTTCTCAGGAATCAGATCTTAATGGCAGAGAGAAGCGCTAGCTGCAAAGTTCAAAAGTCACGTTTTTGAGCGTGGCCAAGAAGCAGGGTTGTAAAATTAGGGGCCGGCCACAGCTTTTGGGTTTGCATGCAGCAGGACCCCACAGGAAGGGCATGTCATCCAACCATCAGGGTACAGTTTGGCTGCCCTCTCTTGTGAATTGTGTGCTGAACCAGATGCAGTTTTATAACTTTGCTTCAGGCAATCTGGGCCAGGATGGTTTCTGGAAAATTATTTCATGTTATTGTGAAAAGAAAAAAGCATTTCCTTTCATTTCAGCATGAAGGGAACAGTGGTGAAAAGGTGAAGAGCAAGATGTAATTATCTTCCCCGCTGTTCCACACCAATTTCTATGCATTTTGTAACTAACCATCATATAATCCTCCAGTTCATCCTGGAAATGAAGTCATCCTTACAACTAAAAGAAGTATCTAGTTTTCCTTCGTTATGCACTCCTGCATCTGTGTGCATGAATACTATTTTCCAAAATCCAGGGGCATCAAACCACTTTTCCAGTGGTTTCAAAACAACTGGAAAAGAAACAGAATAAAAGCACTGGAAAAATTAACTGCTTTGCCTTGACCCAACGTGACGCAGTCAGTTCCAACAAGCAGTTTGTAACAACAGCTACCCCAGAGGCGGCCAATCCACTGGTGATCTCCCCTTTTGCTGTCTCCTGTTTCCAGCCCTCAAGCTCTGTGCGATCCTTTTCATTTAACATTTAACATTAAGCATTTAACAGAGGGTGGTGGGTTTTTTCCAATATATGAAATCCTTGCACCTCTTCTAGCTTCAGCAATTTGGGATTGATGCTTTCAGCCAGACAGGCCGGATTTCTCACAGAGGGACGAGCCTGCAACCCGAAGGGATGCAGGAGCACTGCTCGGAGCCAGGGCAGTCGTGTCCACCTTCACCCTCCAAAGGTGGGCCCGTGACAAGACCCCAAGAGCTGCAGCCATGCCAGGGGACCCCCGGCTCTGTGCGGGCAGGTGGGAGCAGTGCAGGCTGAAGGCAGGCGCCCTGACCCCCATCACGCCCCGCTGGAGGCACAGCCGCTGCGCGAGGGGCACCAATTGGTGACAGTCAGCAAACACCGCACACGCCTAGAGTTCGGTTTCCCAGTTGACATCTGCCTTCACTGGGAGGTTTACTGGAAAGAAGATGGTATTAAGGTGTGATTTCAGGCGGGTGACTCACAGACAGTCGAAGGAATGGCATGCTCTCGCTGCAGGCTGGGGGAGTTACTTTAGTACAGGGCAAGATCCAGCTGGACGTGAGAGGGAGTGCACCTTCAGGCACCCAAATGCCCGTGTAAGGAAAGCACAAGCAGCAGCACGTGTGTTCGCAGCACCCTGCGACAACCTGCCCGGCTGCACCCGCTCCTGGTGGCAGCAGCACCACAGTGGCCACCATCACATCCCCCTACCTGTGCCACGCTGCCCGGCCCCGCTGCCAGCCCGGCAGCTGGGGAAGGAAAGCCAGCAACGGCCACAGCCTCCACCTGGTGTCACCCTGTGGGGAGCAACACCTGCAGAACCACCAGCCTGCAGCCCTGAGTCCAGCCCTACCTTCAGAACCTCACGGCTGTTGGTGCCACAGCTGCAAACACGCCGCTCTATCGGGAGAGGGTGTGGAGGACAGATGTGCTTTCGGAGCAGCTCTTGCACTGGGAGCTCTGCCACGTGGGGGTTGTGCACACTCCCTCCTCACAGGGCACGGCAAAGCTCTGCCTGCACCCTGCTGACCCAGGGATGCCACGCTCACAGCCAAATCTTCTGGCAGCGGGCTGAATTGCAGCTTCCTTCAGGTTTCCTCTGTAGGGCGGAGGGAGTAGATATCTGAGGGGACTGAGCTGCCCAGCCTCAAATCAGGAGCTGAGGGAGAGTTATCTCTGCAGCTCCCTTGCTCTGAACTCTCTGTTACCTGACATTACCAACTATGCACAGAGGAGCGCAGGTGATGGCAAGAGCAAGGAGGGAGGCATCCAAGCCAAAGGGCTATTTTTTCAGGCTGCTTTGGGCCAGGAGCCGCTTGACCTGGTGTAGGTACACGGTGTCCTGCAAAGTCAGCCCCAGCTCTCGATCCAAGGAGCTGCCACAGACCCAACAGCAATCTTAAAGTCCTCCCTTGTCAGCCACGGGTAATTAGTGCTCACGGCACCCGTCATGGCAGCAATCTGTATTGTTCTATGGTTCTATGGCTTCCCCGTTGCGCAGGGCCAGCCTATTGTTTGCATACGCCAGTGAGTCAAGGGGCCAAAGGTTAGTGGGTTAACAGCTACGTAACGTCACGCCGCGCTCAGGGTGGGGGACACGGGCTGTAGCTCTGTGTTTGGGTGTAACTGCATGCTGGCCCCAAGCTATAACCCTCTCGCCCCTGCCCAGCCAGCCTGCCTTGGCTCCGCTGCACGCTCCTCCCATGAGCTGTACAGCCTCGTACCGAAAAAGAAGCAGACCAAAAAATGCAAAGCTTGAGCTTCTGCAGTTTAAGCAAGGAAACATTCTTAAAAAAAATGCAGCAAAAGCATTTATAGGATCCTGGCGACATAAGCAAAGCACGTGTCAGGCTGCGAGGCCGAGACTGCGTGCTGGCATCCCCCAGTTTTTAATGTACAAAATCACGCAGCTTTCTCCAAGGACACTTTGCACTTTGTTTGGCCTTGGCAACCACCAAGTTAATAGCAACAGTGCTTCCAAAAAAATAAAATCCTAACCAAACGCTGACTTTTGGCAGGGAAAAAAAAAAAACTCGCTAAGACTCTGCATCATTTGGAGCGTGCGCTCTTTAGTACTAACGCAAAATTTATTGCTCTGGCAAAGCCTAAACACTAGCAGCTGCCGCCTCCTCCTCACACTCCTCTGCATCTCTGAGGACCACCTCGTGTCAGCTGTGCCAGTGGTGGGGTTGGAGCAGCGAGCCTTCCGAGAGCTGCTCGAGGCCGGCCCAAGGCTCCTCCTCGGGGCCGGGGTCCCGGCGGAGGCTGGTGTTGCAGCTGCCACACATCACTAACAGATTGCCTTTGGCTCGGCTGTGACAGCGGTCGTTATTAGAGAGACACCAGCGACACGAAAGCCTTTCTGGAGGAAACTGCAGCGAGCCGGGGATGAGGTAGGAGCAGAGGGGGAGAGAGTGAGCAGGAAAACCACAAGACACTTGCGCCTGCTAAAAATGATTTCCACCTAGTAATTTTAGCAGCTGTTGTGTTCCTCTGCCTACCTTCCTGGATGAATTTTAAGTAGGAGGTGAGTGAAAATGAGAACGATGACAGAGTTTTTCCCCCCCAAAACCTCTGTATCTGCACATTTTTAACTTCTCCATGACCCCATCTTAAAGACACAGTCAGTTATTTTCCCCTGTTACATGGTTTTTGTCCTGGCTGGTAAAAAGAACTGGGAATTCACACCAACGTTTCTCAAGGGTGGTTAAAGATAGTGACCCATCAGAGGAGGACGGAGCCGCACCAGCAGCCCCGGTCCAGTCCACGTGGCCAGACCTGCCCACCTCAGACCTCCAGGTCCAGGATATGGATGCGAAAAGAAATGCAGCTTCCTAATAAATAATAAATGCCATTAAGCCCTTGCTCCTTCACGCCTGGTGAGGGACAGTTTCTCTCTGGCATGTGCCGGGGTGGACCTCAGCAATGCCCTGCCTCTGCATGGAGGCGGCCCTGAGGAGCAGCAGCGCAGGGCAGTCGCTGTGCCCGTCCCCTCACCCTACGCCCGCTCGCTCGCAGCTGCAGCAGCCGCGTTTGGAGAGGCCGGGGGGAGGCCAACTGGAGAAACCCTCTCTGAGCCCTGCGGTTAAGCAGGTGCTCTGCTGAAACACACACACGTTGAAGCACTCACAGCAAGGGCTGCTGTTCGGTTGGAGGTACACTGGCATTTACACACAAGCCTGTGTTTTAATCCTCAAAAATACATATGCATAGTGAGCATAGGCTAATGTCAAGCAAAGTGCATGGCGTGCTATTAGACCGGGTGAAGAATTGTCCCCTCAATGGGGACAGGTAGAGGGGAGCAGCAGTTTTAGAGCTTGAAGTTTGGTTACCTGCTCATTTAAGCTGCTGGTTTCTGGGGCCTTTGGGACCTGAATGTTTTGCTGAATTCCTGAGAGATGATGAGATGTGCTGCTGAGTAAGTTTTCCTCCATTCTTAAACTTCATCAATCCCACTGATGACCAAATTTTAGGGGTTTTTTCACTTAACCATTTAGTAAATAACAAGCAATTTGAAGTCAGCTTTAACCTCTGATAAGGTTGCACTGAACTCAAGTCAAAACCACCTGCAACATTTTATTTCCAGCTATGTCCCAGGACATCTCCTTCACCACTGACAGGACAGGCAGCAGGTATTGACAACCTTCTGCAGCAAGGTCCCTCAAACCTTTCTCCATTTAGGCATGGCATCTGAAGTCAAACCAGCTTGTCCACATTCGGACCCCCTGTAACAGAAGCATCTCCATCTGCTGCCACCGTGAGCTCTCCTGCCTCGCACAATTGCCTCCAAGTGCCTTCTTCCTCCACCATGTATAGCCCTCAGTGAAGGTCCTCCTGCATCCCAGCTCTTACATCACGCCTTTGCCAGTCCCTGACACCCTTGACCTCAGCTCTGACAAAAGAAAAAAGCCACCTCTTTGCTCCCGTTTGCCTCCCAAACCAGTGAGTCACCTGCTTCCCCAGGTGCCACCTTTCTGTCCTAGGGCTCCCCCAAGCCCACATCTCCACCGCGCCAGGGCATGATGGGTGACCTTGTGCAGGAGCGGAAGCTCCTTCTCTTGGAGGTTTTGGGGAGAAGAAAAAGCCACTGCTAATCTCCGCCTGCCTCTCTGTCTGTCCTCAGCCAGCTGGCTGCTGCTGGGAAAGCAGTTTTGCTCGCACGAAGCAAACTGTACACAGTCCCCTCCCACGAGGATGGAAATTATGTACAGGGGAGCGAGGCAGGGGCTCGCATGGCACGGCCCTGACATGGGGCTCCCAGGCCTCAACCAGTGGAAGGGGAAAGAGGTTACATGGGAGAGGTACTGGTGCTTTCACAGTGCTGCGGCTCTTTTCTCACCCACCACCACCATCTGGCATGTAGGATGCGGGCTCTGGGTGGCCGCAGTACCTCATGCAGCATCCCCTGGCAGACGCAGGGACGGCATGGAGGTAGGAGAGCATGGAAAAGGCGTATCCAGAACCGTACTGGAAAAATCAGAGAGCTGATAACTGTAGAATGAACATCAAGGCTCAGGGCAATTGTCGCCAAGGTTCAGTTTTCAGTTCGACAGTGCAACGAATTGATGTTTAGGGCCGTGAAGATTTTGGGCCAAAATTCACCTGTGATCAGCTGGTTCATACAATGTCTTTAAACAGAGTCAGACTCAATACAAAAATCTGCGGTTCAAGATTTAAAAGTTTTTCACTTGAAGGTCAATGTCTTTTTAGCCTGGTTACTTCTAAATTGGGTAGAAAGTGTCTGTCCAACCACAAACTCCCAGCTAGCAGCAGGACATCCAGATGGTCCTTGAAATGTCAGGTAAAATGATTTATACTTTAAGTAATTAACTTCTTTGAGGTTCTGATTGTTGATATATTGCTACCAGCAGAGTATACGGCATTACAAAAGAGAACAACATTTTGTACCTCGAATGTCTTGACTTCAAAGCATTTAAACTTTATAAACAAAGAGACATAGCCTCAGTCTAGCACCAAAGAAAGCAATTTATGTAAGCAGAAAGTCTGGAACAAATAATTAAAACATGAGACTAAACAAAAACATTTGGGAGTTTGTTGAAGCAACTTTGAAATGTAAACTCATTTTTTCTGTGTATATTTATTTGCACTTTACCTAAGGGTGCCCTCCAAGCGTGTTATTTCTTACTTGTGTTGCATTTGGAAGTACGTCAGTGGTCACCACCACGGAGCTCACTCTGCAGGCTCTTCTCCCAGCGTGCCCCTGCCTCACCCCAGAAGCAGCCTGGATGTGCCACGTGCCGTGACAACCTCCCTTTCCCCGTGCAAACTTTTATTCTAAACATCCAGGTGAAAACCTGCAGTAGCAGAGCTGCCATCCCTCAGCTCATCTCAAAACCACAGCTTCACAGGGAATACCTTTCTTTCTCTTCTGTATCCTATTAAAGTTGTGCAGGATTTCTAATCGGTAGACCCCCCCAAAACTCTTTCGGACGATACGCTCCATTTTCACATCTTCCGCCGCACCTCAGTAAGCCACAGACGGTGGCACCGTGCGGTTGCAGTTGGGAAAGTCGTTACTTTACTAATTTGTCTTCGCATCCCGCAGGAGCTGAAGCAGCCCCTCAAGGGATCGCAGGGTTTATACCCAGCAAGATACACAACTGCAGCTTTTGGTACTTCAGGAGAGATTAAATGCAGCTCAGCTCATTTCGGTGTAGCCGAAAGGAAGCTACAGGACAATTTGTTACCAATGCTGCTGTAATTCTACCTGCTTCTCAGCTGAATGTAGCGGCGCTTTGCCATCTCCAGCTCCTTCACTGTGGTTATTGTGGAAAAGGCGTCACTGAAGCCGTCAGCGCTGGCGTCACGGCGGCGGCCAGGCACGCAATGGGCAATCGCGTGGTGCCATCTCGTGGGGAGCGGGACGACAGCGAGACTCCTCCACCTGCCCGGAGCCGGGCTTGAGGAGCGTAAGGCCTCCAGAGGAGTTCATCGGAAGGGATACGGAGACACAGGAAGACGGAGGGAGCCGATCAGTAACATCCGCAATCTGCCAAGGCCAGCGATAGGCAGCAATTTATACATCGCTTGAATCGCTACGAAAGCGCTCAATGCACGGCCTGGTTTGTGACCAGCCACGGTAGCCAAGCATCAAACCAAACTGGGCAATTGCAGTCTAACACACTGGGAGGAAAAAATAATTTCCACACTGATCATTTGGTGGGGAGATACGTTTCTTGCAATAGAAAAGCAAAGATTTGATCTAATCCTCTGCTGCACCGAAAGCAGGGACTCCCCAGCACTCCAGGACACCTCAGCCGAGCGCCACCTTTGCAGCTCTGCCCCAGAGCTGCTGTGCCGGAAGCAGCGCTGAAGTAACAAATCACCGGGCAGGCGATGGAAAAATCACACTGTGCTTCAACTTGTATGGCAGCAATTTTTCCCATTTTTAATATATACATGAATAACATTCCTTACTCTGGGATCACTCAGCTGCTTTAAAATGACCCATGTTCTGAATTGCTTTAAAATCAATGCTTTTTACCAGCAGAAGACAAGGAAAGTATATCCATTTATCATCTAACTGTATTTAAAAAATAATTTTGGGCAGTTTCCTATCTCACAGGTGAAGTGGATTAACTTCAGAAGTCAAAGTCCTTTTCTGTATGTGACAGAGCTATGACGCAGACTTTAACGTTGTCGTAACATATATCATTTTGCTATGAAGGGGTACAAAATCCCGGAGTAAGGAAGTCACAAACAAGTGGTGGCACTGCCTAACCCTTCCTGTTCTAGCCCATGATTTTGAAGCTGACAAAACCATCAAGCAAGGCTGCAAAAGGGGAACCTTCTCCTAGTAGCTGTTTGTGATACACGAGGGCTAATAGGAGAGATGGGCATTTAGGATCCTGTAGAAAATTAGATCCCAGCAGAGAATTACTAGCAAAGGCTGATTTCTGTGTACTTACCCATGAACTGCAATCCTGACTTTGGGTTGCCTACGGAAGTGGACAAGCTACCCAAGACTGACAGCCACACAACCACAGAGGGCTAGGGCCAGCCCTCCAGTGTGCCGTGGTCCTGCAACCCTTGCTGTGGTGTGCGAGCCTTGATGGAAAATTTCAGCTTTTACATTTCAGAAGTTAGGGCACAAATGCGTCTGTGAAAGCCACGGCCATATGTAATACATTATTATAACATGTACAATACTATTACTTATTTAAGGCTTAACACAGTTCTGAGAAAATGGACTGGTTTGTGGCAAAGCATCTTCTGTTGGGCTTTCCAGTCTACAAATATCGCTGATACACAGGAAGATGCTAAATTCTTAAGGTCATCTCTGATCACACAGCAAGGAAGGAGCTTTTCCTCAGTTGTCCAGCAAACAGCTGGAACTACCAACTTCTCAAAAAGGAATTCAGAAATTAAAAAAAACGCCCAGTAAATTCACACTTTCCCCATTATCTCTGCAAATTGATGGAATAAATCAGACAAGAGAACAGACTCAAAACCTGAACCGCTATCCATATGCCAGGTATTTTAGATGCACTAGCAAGAGGCAAAGCATGGCACCATGACCCTGTCTCTTGCGGGCTGCATCTGTGAACAACAGCAGGGCTTCCGATACCACTGGGTCAGACCCATCGCAAAGTGGATGGAATAGAATAGCCCAAGTAAACACAACAGGTTTTGGCTCCTCACACTCCTGCTTTCAAGTAAGTGTGCAAAGTCAGATTTAAGAAAGGAAGAGACTTTTTTTTCTTTGTGGTAAAACTGTATTTAATTATTTTTCATATACAAATTAAGAGAACACCAAAAAAAACCCCAAAATCATTATTCTATCAAACTGAAATAAGCCAAACCAGCACAAATTAGTATTTCAAAAATACTACAAAGAAAGATGAAACAACTATCGTGGAAAGAATAAAAAGCTTTTCAATTCCATTTTCTGCAAAATTACACTCTGAATACTACCTCATACACACAAGAACGCAGCCCTCAGTGGAAAAAAAAAAATCCAGTGCAAAACAGTTTTAAACCCACATATTATCAGAATGCAAGGGAAGTAAATTCACATTTGAAGAGAGCCATCACAGTTTATTTTTCTCTTCAGTAACAAGATTATTGCACAAAAAAAGTCAAGTGCTTTTTCCCACGAGCATTAATACTTTACAGCTTTAGTGATTCTAAAAGTGTTGTGAGGTTCCAACATTTGTTACTGCTCAAGCACCCCACATAAAACATACCGGTTCATACAAATGAAATGTGTTTATCTGATCAGCTGAATTCTTTCCTTCTCGTGCATCAACCCCAACAATAATGATTTTGCTGCACCAATTAGGCCTTGTGATTTTGTGCTGACCAATTTTGACTTCTGCTGATGACACATGAGAAGAAATCACAATCCAAGTAATATCAAAGGTGGGCTGACTTCACAGGACCAACAGGACAAAAAAGCAATGAAACCTACTTCTCCCTCAAGCAAGCTCACTATTCTCTGATTATGTTCTCAACGTGCAAAAATAGGCTATCTATTGAGAACTGTGTTGTATTCCTCACAGAACCAGATCTCAGAGCAGAACTGCACTTCAAGTAAGTTCACAGTTGCATAATAAAAAAAGTCCCATGATCTTTTGGCTAATCTGTGGTCTCACTGCCCAGGTAGAGCTCTAGCAGTAGGCTAACTCAAACTAAGTGAAGCAATTTACTTAGCCCAAAAGTCAAATCACTCCACCAAAGCAAGGTAAGGTAGAGTTCACTTTTAAACAGTGGTCTGAGACTACAAAAAAAAAAAAGATTAAAACAGAATTAATCTTAAAAAACCCACAACCACACATTAGTTCTATTGGATAGACTTAAATTGAGACACAGAAAGAAAAGGTCTGACAGCCGTGTTGCAGACAGCCTTGAGAGCACTAGTTAGTGTTATTCTCTCAAAATTATGAGACTAACAACAGAACAGGGGTTTATTAGCATCAAAGGAAACATGGTATTTCTCAATTTATAGAACACTTAGTTGTCAACTCCACCACCAATTCTAACACCTGAAACATCCAAATACTAAGAACAGTATTAACACTGCAGTCAGATATGCTCTGGGTGACTGTACTACTTCTTTCAAAACGCAATGGGACTCTCCCAAATCAGTGTGACAGTGTAACTACCAAGGTAGCTCAGTTAAAACATGTTTCAGTTATTGTTTTATGCTTATTCAATATAAGTATAAAAGTTGGACCAAGTTAAATAGAAAATATGGTTCATAAGGTGCTACTCATGGAATCAGAAATGTTTGGGGGTTTTTTTGATTCATTTTTCACAGCATTGAAGTTGTCCTGAATGGTAGGGCAAAAGGCTAGGACAGCTGGCCACAGTCAGTAATGACAATCTTTTTAGAGGTCTTGCCATTCTTGGAACCAAAGCTCTCAATTTTTTTCACGACATCCATTCCTTCCTTTACGTGCCCAAAACCAACATGTTTTCCATCTAGCCTGTAAAACAAATAAACAAAGGCAGTTTTACTTAGAACAACATAAAGACTGAACCAAACCAAGCTCAGTGAAGGGATGTTAGCAGATCTTCATAGCTCTCACCTGCTCGTCAACTCTATGGCAAAGGCACAACTGCTCTACAAGTGACATGAAATACTTTTAGCTCTGGATCTTAGAAGCATTATGAGGGATAGCAGCCTTGTTACCCTCACAGCCCTTCCTCCCTCAAGTAGCACAAAACAATTTATTTTCCATTGTGAGTCAAGTAATTTGGAAATTAAAAAGAAAAACAAAACCCCCAAAACGAAACAAATAAAACCCCATCAACCCACAAACAAAAAAAACCCCAAACCCTCCGGACCCAGGGATCAGTTCATCAGGTTGATATTCAGGGCTGAGAACCTACCAGTCAGTTTTTGCAGTGCAAATGAAGAACTGAGATCCATTTGTATTGGGTCCTGCATTGGCCATTGAAAGAACACCTAGAAGAAGAGCAGTAGCAGCTTATTAGATTGGTGTAACAAGTATGCAGTGGAGAAGACAACTTTGCACATTTAGACTAAAGGTGGACAGACAGATGTGATGGTCTCACGCTGTCTCCAAATGATTTCTTATGCCAACTTCTTGTCTTTGACTATTCCCTCAAGCCCAGCCTCCCTTCCTTCCACAGCAAGAATGTCAGTAATATAATTAGTTGTACACGTCCTGAATGTGATTAACATCAGGTAACCTCTGCTGTGGTTCAACAGCAGCAGTAGTTTCCTGTGATGAGGATGTGATAGAATTCAATCAGATGTTCTTACGTATGGCTTTTCCTTTATTTTTTCTCAATTTGATTTGAGCTTAAAAGGATGTGCCTGGCTTATCTAGTAAATAAGAAATCCCAGATCGCTTTGTTTCACTTCTGCAGTAATCATCTAAGTAAAAACTCAAGTCTATGACTTACAAAAGAGGAAAATAAAAGCAGTAATTTCACCTTTGTAGAATTTGTAAGTAAAATACAAAAAAACATACTTTTATTTTGCATGGCCCCTTTTATAGTAAGAGCAAGAGTAGCAATGTCACCCGTTACAGGCTGACTTATATTTGTACAGCAGTCTACACAAATAAGTACATGCCAGGGACAATGCATTGTTAAACTTCCTTGGTATTTCTGTAACTACCAAGTGCCCCACACATCTAAAAAACCCTATTTTTTTAAAATACATCTTCATAAACAATACTTCATTGTAGGTTATAGTCATCAGAAGATAGAATATGTTTATTTACCAGGTCCTACATGCTTAAGTATGAAATTTTCATCTGGAAATCTACTGCCATAAATGGATTTTCCACCAGTTCCATTATGATTTGTAAAGTCACCACCCTGAAACAGAAATGGCTATTAATTTTACTAGCCCACAAGCATTATTTTACATCAGAAGTGATGCTATTGAAAATACACCCACTTGCTTTAAGTTAAAAGTAATAAAATCAGCAAATTTCCTTCAGATTGAGTATGGTCATATGAGGATTTAAAACCATGTAACTAGATGAAGATACAATCAAGCTGAAAGTAAATTTCTGCTCCAGATATTGCTGATATTCTCCAACTGACATCCATAACTCCAACAACCACCTTTCTGTGTTACCAGCCTTGCTCCCAAGTGTGTGATGCAACAAATAGCAGTCATTTTAAGAAACACCTCAAAGGCCTCAAAACAAAATCACCCAAATTCATTACCACAGTCAAGACCTGAGCTTAAAAGGATGTGCCTGTGTTATCTAGTAAATAAGAAATCCCAGATTGCTTTGTTTCACTTCTGTAGTAATCATCTAAGTAAAAATTCAAGTCTATGACTTACAAAAGAGGAAAATAAAAGCAGTAATTTCACCATTGTAATTTCCCCTCCCCCCCCCTTCTTTCTTTCTCCCAACAGGTATAAATACTGGTCAGGATCTCCATTATTACTATTTGCTATTTCTCGGTTTTGTTGTTTAAGTGTTACACCTGAGCTATTTTAAACTTCCCTCAGCTACATCCTGTTTGCTGGGATAGATGTGACCACCTGCCTTAGGTTAGACACACAAAACCCAACGAACAAAAAAACAAACCAGCCACAGTGACTCCCAAAGGTGCCTACTAAACACTGCTTCCAGCAATCTGCCACCTCCTCTCCCAGAAGTGACACCACCCATTCCAAAGAACTCGTACCTAACAAGTATTTCATGTGATGTTCATCTTTCCATTCTCACGTTGAGCAATCTATTGCAGGTGGTGTTACAGCTACTCCTACGCAGTCCCAGAAGTATGCTCTGCATGCTGCATGCCATGTGGAGGCATCTGCATTGCCAAGTCCTGGGTATGACGACCTCCAATTAGGCTATACCAATTGCTTGAATCATATTAACACTCCATCTCAACAAGTGGAAAGGCCTCTACCGTTTCCTCTCACTTTAAAATATTTGAAACCTATGACAGTATTTCCACTTTGGTAATGACTACCAAGTAATTCCTAAACATCAATTCATCATCTCACCGTACCACAGAGTCAACCACCTAGTATCCTCATTTCGGGTCCGTTTGTGGGGACAAAACAGGGAGGCAAGGAGAACAGACTTACACAGAACTTAACAAATTAGTGGTAGAATTGAGAGAAGGATTTCTATTTTTCTTATATTTATGTATTTCTGCCCCCAGCAAGACTTCTAAACTTTGTCCCTTGTCAGTATCACAAAACCTTAGTTTGCATTTCAAAGGTAAGAAAATAGGTCCTTTACAGCACACTTGCCCCCTTCCTCTTCTTCGAAACAGGTCATAAGATTCGGGCCTCTTGTTCTGACAGCTGTATTTTTAGCTTAAAAAAAAGTGAGGAGGGGGGACCATCACAGTCATCAGTTAATAAACAAAGCACGCTTATTAAAACCTTCATCTCAAATTTTTTACAGAGCCATTCTACGATGCAACGCTTTTGAAATGTAGCTTCTTTTAGAGGGAAGAGAGGACCACCAGGAATCATACAATCCAGTGCACTACAGCAGCTGAAATCCTGCTCATCTGCCAAGCACAGTAGAAAAAAGGCTTTTTCCTTTTTTTTTTGTTGTTGTTGCTGCTGTTCAAGAAAAAATTGCTAACGTTCATGGACTTTAATTCAGAATTTTGAAAGATTCATCCTTTAAATTAAAATGAAATCCATTTCAGGTGTGTCATCCCAAAAATCTACCCCAACCAACCCTTTTGATTCCCTCCTCCCCTCCATATTAGGGAGATGTTCAGAAAAAAAAGAAAATTTTTTTTTTTAAAAACACATTCTCTATTGTGACCAGATTATTCTATTAGGAATAAATAATGGACATGTTGTTTTCTTAGCTCACTTAGAACACGAGGTTGATTATCATTCTACCCACAAATGCTTTTCCCAAGCAAGTGCTGTTTTGCCAAATATGCCCCACACTAAAGTACACTGCTATACAAAAGCAGAAAGCCTTAAGCCAGTTTTTTTAAGACAGTCTACACATAATTTACATTTATTTGTACAAAAGATGTGCTAAGCAACAGCCATAGCAAAAAGATCAGAAATGCAATGCACACTGTCACTTCGTTATTCTATAGTTAACAAAGGTTAGAGCAGAGCAGCTTAAAATGTTACTACTAGTCTAACCGGTTCTAAAAATATAAAAATAACATACAGATAAATTTAATAGCAAAAGTAAAAAAAAAACACATTACCTGGCACATAAATGAAGGAATCACTCTGTGAAAAGTGGATCCTTTATACCCAAATCCTTTTTCACCAGTACAAAGGGCTCTAAAGTTTTCTGTGAAAACAAAGCATAAAGTATTACGTTGCCATACACGATAGGTAATATAATCAAACACAACTAGATGAACTATGTCCCAAGTTTATACACTTCAAAAATTTTATGGTATCTTTAAGGTACTATTGATTTTTTAGTTGTTCCATGCTCTAAAAAACCTCTGTTATAAAGCTAAGGAAACAAAGCTTGCTTAGCCTCAGAGCAGGGTGGAAACACAACCGTTTTCCACCTCGTCTCCCTTTCATTTTGCTGTTACATCTTAAGTCCAACTCCCCCGCCTCTCCAAACCCACCACTCTGGAGTCAAAGATTTCATTTTTTTTTACTTTTATGCCTTTGTTCTCTATAGTAATTTTGAAGATTATTTTTTTTTTTTTTAAGGATATTCATCTACTGGGAACTGAAAGTAAAGCACAAGTTTCTCAGAACCACTAAATAAACAGATGAGGAAGGAAGCACGTGATAAAACACAAAAACTTTGTAACATGATTGCACTGATCAGTTAGTGACAAGGAAAACAAAACCCTGTATGCTCTTTGGAAACTCTAAGAGACACCATCCTTTTGGTTTACCCTTTCCCATTCGCTTTGAGGTTTGATTTGAATGAAAACTAATGTGGTTTTAAACATATTTATTCACCACTGATAACCGAAGATATGGACTGTACTGTCTTGGCACAAATTACAAAATAAAACTATTTGGAGCAACAACAAATTGTAACTCCTCACTAGCACTATTCCGACAAAGTTAGTACCGTATTTCTCTATTTAACAAATGGAGATGGAATATGGAAATAGTTTCCAAAAGGTAACAGAATATTCTTGTTCCTGAAAATCACAATCTAAACCTTAAATACCTAAGTACGAAATTCTGGAGATGCTGCCTTACCTGCTGTCTTTGGAACCACATCAGCTTTCAGCTGTTAAAGAAAAATAAACAAACAAATTAGTAAGTCAGCTTTTTTACACATACATAGAAAAACTTCTACATGGGAGGCTGGTACAACTGAACCCTCTTCCCAAGGTGATGAGCTACCTGAAGTCATAAGTCACCCAAAATTCCAAGAACACCTTAAGACTTTCCAAGCATTTGGCTAGTAATTAAAAATATCCCCTCAATGCAACTTTTGGTCAGTTAATGAAGAGTAACTTGAACAGCGTCTAATGATTTCATTAATCAACACAATAATTTAGCAATAACTAAGAAGAATCTTTACGATGGACCCCCAAGGATCAAAACCGGTTTGGATACAACTGGAGAGATCAAAGTCTCCCCAGCACAGAGCCATCCATTGGAATCTACAGAAAAGGCAAAAGGAAAAAGAAGAGCAGAGACTGTACATCAAAATTGACTCATAATGTTACATATGCAGTTGCTGCCAACAAAAATTTCTGATTTTGATTAGCATGCATCTTTTGACTAATCTTAAAAAATGTATGGTGTTAAAATCTCCTGGCAAAAGTGACATGAAAATGGCCATATCAGGTCAGACCAAAGTTTTATCTAGTCACATGTCCTGACAGTGGCCAGCAGCAGACACCTAGAAACAGCATGGCTGTGGCAAGAAGTTAATGGTCCTTCCCTAGAACACCCTCCTCGGATACCTAAAATTTGCAGCTGAATCTAACCACAACTCAGCCAAAGATTCAAGGCGACGCTGGAATACATTCAGCTATTCTGTAAACTGGGCGCACTAAAAATCTTTAATGCGGAAATGAAATGCTGCCACAAGGAATATAGTAACATTAATGCTATTCTTTATAATACCATCCAGCTATTTACTAAATCTTACTGATAAAAATAAGGAACTCGCACAGCAATATTTTTACCTATGACTCCCTCAAACGCTACTACCGGAAAACATGAGAGCTGGTAGTGTCCAATTAATTTATATGCTGATGCTTTCAACGCAGAAAAATGAATTGGGCTCTAGGCTCAAGGGAAACCCTTTTAGAGAGAACCCTTATGAACTACATTTAAAAAAAAAAAAACAAACAAACCTATCGATAGAGACCCAACGTGGGTGCTGGAGGCAGGAGGCCACACTGAATTCCCTCAGTAGGCAGCAGCTTGGAAGAGCAGCATTCCCTCTCCAGTGCGCAGCTCTGGAGCACAGCCCTCATTCCTTCCCGTACACAACACATTTATTAAGAGGCACGTGCGCAGCCCTAAGGATACATGGTATAGCACAATTAAAGTCTCGGTACTTATCGTGCTTTTTGTAAGAGCGGAATGTACCGCAGTTTTCCTGTTCGGGCCTTCCTTAAATAGTTGAGTACTTCAGAGACTGAATTTTTAATGATAAAGCTGGTTGCTAGCTGGCTGTTCAGCTAGCTTGCCAGTTCAGAGCTGTGCAAACCTTTTAACGCACGAGAAGCAGGAAACTCAAAGACACAGTACCTCAGAAAAGTGAAGACTAAGAATCAAACCATAAGCACCCAGACGAAAAAAAGGAAAAGAGGACGAAGCTGGAAGAGTGGCTGAAGACCCCTGCGGGCGCGCTGCCCCAGGAGCACGCCGACCCCCGGGCGGCCAGGCGAGGGTCTGGCCCTTCACTGGCAGCGTGGGACGCCCAGAGCCCTGCTAGGGCTTCGGGCCCTTTGTCACTTCTGGAACCCTGCTTGTTTCTCTCAAGCGAGCGGTATGCTTCAGTAGCAAGCTTACTCTCGTTCAGTATTTCAGCCTTCGTACTACGGTTCAAAGCCTTCTTCCACTGAGGCTCCCTGCCACGGTACGCCCCAACCTCCAGCTCAGGGGCCGCGTTCAGGCCCGAGCAGCGAGCCCCACCGAGACCCGTCCCGCAGGGATGACTTTAGTCACTGACTGCCGACAGGCGAGCGTTACCGCGGCAGACAAAGACAGCTGCCCCACTCCAGCCCTCCTCCGACCCCTGCCCGCCTCCCAGCCGGGAGGGAGCCGCCTCACCGCCCTCCCGCCCCGGCAGCACAGCCCCGACGGCGGCCGGGC
>WAAD01019635.1:231978-262787 GCA_013389945.1 Fregata magnificens
GGCTCGGCCGCGGGGGGCCGGCGGCCGGCTCCGGGCGGGACGGAGGGAGGGAGCCGGTGCTTTCGCCCTCTGACAACGGGCCGCTGCGGGCTCCGGCTGCCCTCAGGGCTGCAGAGTGGGACTCGCGCCGTCTCGCCACCTGCCATTCCGCAGCGATTTTTAGGGGCTGTTGGGGTTGTGTTTGTTTGTTTGTGGTTCTTGCGGGTTTTTTGCACGTTTCCTCACAGCCCCTTACCCCAGGGATCAACAGTGGCAGGAAGGTTCTAAAATTTTGTCATTCCCCACAATGCCTTTGGGCTTGTCCCGCAGGCCCCGCGGGGAGCACCTCGGCGGGAAAGGCCGGCTGCCGCCATCACGCGCACGGGATAATTGGGTGCAGTGGAGAAATGGGAGTCATGGGCTGCCCGTGCAGCATTACTCACCGACAGCGCCCAGGGAATTACATCGTGACACATGATGAAACAGATAGGTGCGCCTGAGCCCGTACCTGTGGTGTCACCCTGGCCTTGCAGACCCCTGGGGGTGCCCGTGACATCGTTTCATAGCCTGACCTTGGCTTTGCCAGGAAACCTGCCTGAGGGATTACAAAAGTGAGTAGTAGCGGTCCAGGTTAAATGGTTTATAAGGGGAAATATTGTTCACGTTTTATATGAAAATAACATTTATCGTTTTAGTTTTCCCAACTTAGTAACTTAAATCAAAATACTTAGTACATATTTTAGTCATATTCAGATATTATTTTGAAATCCTCTCCAGCTGCCATCCTGATTCTGTATACAAGAACTTTCAAAAGTTTTTCAAATTCTTAATGCCACAAAATGTCTTTGGTTTGGTCCTGGTCTGTGAGGTCAAAGAAAGCTCTGCCATCAGCATACCAGCAGCAGGACAACTCCTCTCATAAGCCAGTATCCGTTGTCTCTAAAAACCTAGTCCTGTTGGGATGTTTTACAATCTGCATACATTTTATTTCATCCAAATATTTAATGGTGCAGTTCCACACTGCTAGGTGAACCATATCCTACCATTACTGCATCAGCACTTCTTCAAACAGCAGTCATATCACTAATGCAAGCCCACTGGTATGAGAGACTAATTTTTTTTCATTGAAAAGAAACAGTGAAAGAAGTTCTGTTCTTGACAACAAGCTCATGCAAGTGTGCTACGCCTACAGTGTTCTGCCCCATCCCACCTGAAGCAAAGGACACTCAGGATGCCCGATGCCTTTCATTTATGATAAACCTTGCAGTTAACAGGACACAACTGGACCACTGAGTCTCTGCAAAATGAACTCTGCGCATACATGACATTGTCTGCTTGCTCTGCTCTTTCAGCTTCCCAGATGGAAATAGGATTTCTATTAAAACATTTTTAAAAAGGATGCATGGTTTAATACAAATTATTTTAAGGCAGTAAGACACCAAAACTAAACAGCATTTACCTATAGTACTGCAGGCTACCCTTCTTAGCCCTTGAATGTGGGTAAAATAGCTCCTAAAGTGATTCTTCAAAAAAAACCCCAGAAAACCAAGGGAGATTCTAGTAGTTATGCACCTGTAATTTTCACATTCTTTGTATTATAAATTCAGTTATTCTAATGAAGGTTAGAGTAACACAACCATGTAATACAGTATGACAGAATCACAGACAGCCCCTGTGTGAGGAATAGTAAACTTTCAATCCCACCTAAGTTCTTTGTTGTCAAGCAGCTAAAAGTGACTTCATCCGTGACGTTCACTGAATTGTCAGAAAGCTGTCAATCAAGGCACTGCCCTGACCACAAAGTTCAGGGCAGAACTATAACATACAATTACAGATGACTGAGAAATTCTAGATGAACACCGTTTTTCAGGCACACACTCCAGAGAGACCCATCCTTCATGCCCATTAAGTGGAAGTTAAGGGCTTTGAGATAGCAATTGGTGGTACTGTAGGGATGACTACAGCATGTACCATGCTTTACAACTACAGAACCATATTAGGCTATGTCAAAGGGTCCATCTTGTCTCAAATCCTGTCTCAAAGGAATGCCTAAGGAAGAGTGAAAACAGGGGAGGGGTGTGTTATAGTACTATAGTACCAGTACTTCCACTTCAGAGAACTTCCTGAGTTGGATGTGACTTTGGTATGTAGTAATCTTTTTTTTTTTTTCTGTGTACTTATCCACTCATTGGACCCATCTTAACTCTTAGCATCAGCAGCTTCCTTGGCAATGAATCGGAAGCTGCCCTTCCAGAGGCCTGCTGCCCAGTGCATCAAGAATGTGTTTGTTTCAAATATTGCTCCCATTAGCTTCATCTAATGTGCACTACTTCCACCTTTGTCATACCATGCATGATTTTCGACCTACATCTTTTCTCCTCTCAGTCATTTCTTTTCAAGACTGAAAAGTCACAGCCAACTCAATTACTATTTATAAGAAAGCTGTTCCATGCCTTAAGGATCATCTTTATCGCCCTTCTCCGAGCTGTTTCCACTTTTATGGATTTTTTAACATGAGGGGATCTTTGCACAGTATCCAAGATAGGGGTGAACAATGACACTATACACACAGTGCCGTGCCGGTGTTTTCTATTCCTTTACTAATAATCTAAAGGTGATTTTTTTTTTAATGGTAGCTAAATCAGTATGCATTTTCTAGTTACCTTGTTGTATCCTCTCAGCTTCAAGTCCATTTTTGGGAAATGATAACTTCACTTAATCTAGTAATCAATCTGCTTATTGTCTAGTGACCATAAAAAACCTCACCCCTTTTTTAATGTTGTTTCAATTGTAGTAGCCACTAGAAGCCCAAACCAAAATTAGCACTTGGGTGTTAAGTTCTGTGCATACCTATGCAACAGACAGTTGTGGCCCTAAAGGATTTATTGTTTAATAAACAAGACAAAAGATGAGCAAAAGGAAATACCATCTTATTTCACACTTGGGAAACACCGGCTGAACAGCTTTGAACTGTTTTGCTAAGAGTTCACAGGCGTCTTTGGCAGAGCAAACAATGCAGTTTTCCTCATTTGCAGGCCTTTGTGAGAAGGCAAAACAACTCGCTTTCTTTCACGGTGGTCATTTTTTTATTTGGGAATACGGACTGAATTATTCTCTCTCGGCTTATGCAATAAAGCTACTAAATCACTCATTATGGTCCGCTCCTGCAGGTGAATTAAAACTCATGCAGACGGTATGACTAGGAACTTGTGAGTTACAGAGGTCACTTTCCAAGAAGGACAGAGAAAATGCTCCAAAAACTCTGTCAGACCACCCTAAGATCACTACCAAATGAGGCTTAGAGCTAGCTCAGCAAACTGCAATGATTTTAGAGGAGCTTTGAACACATCTGTTTGAAGATACATTCATTGTTGAAATTCTGCAATGTCTGGCTAGGAGAGAAGTACATTTGGCTAGAAAACGACTGCACCTGGCATTCCTGCGCTATACAAGATAGGCAACAGAATGTGGCGGCACAGACAAAAGTCAAGATAGATGCTTCAGCAGAGCCATCAGGGAGATGGGTTCCCTCCCTACAGATTTCATCATTCTCTCTCCCTTCTCCCAATCTCAAAAGACAATATAGAAGTTACAGGCGGATAAACAAGGAAGGACCCTTTCGATGTAAGTTTCTAAATAGGTATTTTTAGAAACACACCTATTAAAGGACCCTTCCTACGTCCTAGCAGAGAAATTCCTGCATAGGCAAAAGAACCTTAAATGATACAATAACAGTATTTCATATTGATACATTGCTTACAACTTAAAAGTCCTCATAAACAAGACTATGAAGTAACTGAGTAAATATTACCACCATTGTGCCAAGATGGACAGGAAATGACGACAGCGGTTAAGTGACTCTTCTAAAGAAACAGAAGGAATAAATGCTTGAAACATGACCTAAATTTGGGGGTTTTGATTTCAAGGGGCTTGAAATGGTGTTACCTCCCAGCAGACAGACACTGCACTGGTAAAAAGGTGATATGCATTCCTGATTCTAACTGTCCAGCTGCATGCCTACTTGTTTGTGACACAGGAATGTAGGCTAATTGTATTATTCAGTCTTGGATTGCTGCTGTTGGATTGATCTTGGCAGCTGTGGCAAGATCACATTTTGCAACCTACCAACTGCAAGAATGCAACTACATGCAACTCACCTTTGTCTGTGGCACACTTTGATATGCTCTTCATGGGGCTGTATGCTTAGACCATGCAAATAAAAACTCAAATATAGAATGCAGCAATCTACTATTAAGTGGATTTCCCATGAACATTACTTGATACTGTGATACAGAGAATTCCCGTGGTATTGATTTTAAGAACCCTGGCACATCTAGGACCTAGTTATCTCAAGGACTCTGCTAATCTGGACTGTTAGTAGAGGGAGAGGTCATACAGGGACTCAGCTTGATTCTAAGTGGGGAGAGCAGGAATTTGCAGTGGGCATTCCCACCCTCCACCTGCAGAGCCTGGATATGCTGTACTTCAAAACACTCACCGTAATTTTCTCTTCTTCAAGGTTTTGGCTAACCTAGAAGATGAGTTGAGAGCGGGAAAGGATTTCTGTGATCTGTATCTGTGATATGCATTTATTTATGAATGGGGACTAGAGTGGGGGAGATGGTGAAAGACCTTTCCATTATACTAAGTGATTGCAGTGTGAAATTAAATCATATAAGAGCTCAAAGGGCATAGAGTAGCCACACAGGTACATTTACAGACAAAAAGAAAAAATGCTAATAAATATTTCCCCCTATCAAGGTTTCCTCTTAGGAACTTGTAGTAACCCAGCTCACAATGTGAACCTTCTCTCCAGCACACACTGTACATAAAGGAGGCGTTTCCCCACATGACTTCATACTAATTACCTACAAATAGTCATACAAGAAAAACCTCAATCCACTCATGGTCTTCACAGCCGTGATTAGCATTTTTGTTTCAGAAGTTCTGAGTGACATTGCTTGCTCGGAATTCATTACTCAATCTCCCTGCATAATGTATGGAAACACACTGCTAGTATGTCAGATTACACAGCGCCTTTATGCAGTGCCCAGGGCACCTTGCAGCTGCTTGCATCTTCCCAGAAGATTGTCCATAGACCACTACGGCTGGTCGACGAACGTTTACGGATAGATCACAACAGCCTGGCGAGGCATGCAGGACATTTTAAATGCATGTTTTTAGGCTACAAGAAGAACGCAGCTATTACTCCCAGTGGACTCACAAAGCTTCAGAATGTCTAGATAGGTGGTTTGTCTGTGGGTGGGTAGGGAGATGCTTTGCATAATTATGAAACAGTATTAACATACAGCAAAAGTTATGGGAGCCCTTCTATCTTCTAAAACACAGAAATTTCAATTATAACAGAACTTGAAATTTATAGGGATCAGTTCAGTTTACTTACCTGTGAAGTACCACCTCTGGTCTGAGGAACAAGTAATAAGGTAATAGTATCAGAAATACTTTTAGAATTGATTAGTCCTGCTACTTCATCTTGTATGAGTAAGATGAGTCTGGAGCTTGGGATGATCTTACTGAAAATGGAATTGCCCAGGAATTACTAATCAGAGGAGACTCTTAGCAGCTCCTTCCCAGGGAGTGGAAGTCAGCACCGCATTGCCCCCGCCTCCATCCTGAGAGGCTGTTGCAACACCCACTCGCATGGAAACCTACATCTGTTCTCTCACCACTACCAGCTCCTGCCATGCCTCATCTTTTCTCTCGCTGTGTGACTCCATTGACCAGGTCTCATTTCTGTGCTATAATAAATATATAACTGATAAAACCAAAACCAGAGGAGTACTGACACTTCCTATAATCACTGTCAACAACACTAGAAAACACAGCCAGGTGAAAGAAAGGGGAAGAACATCACACATTTAGCATTTTAAGACTGACAGCGTGGTAATACGACGTTCTAGATTGAGGTGCATTTTAGAAGTCAATTTTGCTTGCAACACAGGTGGGCAATGGTTGCAGTGTTCACAGAGGCACAGGGCCCTGTGGGACCCACAGTCCCATGCAGCACGTCACCAGCAGCACCCCAGATTCCCAACTGTATGTTTTTCATGCTCCATCCCTGCTATAGTACTTGATTTTTTTGAATTATTTTCTCTGGGGTCTTTGGTTCAATTTGGTCCCTTTTCTGATCTTTTCCCCTCCCCAATATTTAGCAGCTTTCTACACAATTATTTTCCTTACATTGTCATGTCTTCATGATCTTTCTTCTCTATGCTGTTTCTCAAGAGCTCTGCTTTAATCGGTTGCCTGGTAAAGCCTCGGGTTTTCCTTGAATTTTTCTTGTGTGTAAATCTGAACGATGACTCCTTGAGGTAACAGCTGCCTCTGTACCTTGTACAAGATGAATTATCCTGTCTGCGCTAAACTAATTCTAACAATAATCATAGTTTTGAGACATGTTTTTCAGTTGTACAACTTCACAACAGGAGTTGAAAACTAAAAATGGTCAGATAGCATCAGTTGGAACAAGAATCACCCAGAAATTAAAAGCTTCACAGATGTAACAAGACTAAAAAAATTCCACCAATTTTTCTAATGAATAATTCTGCTGGAACCAACTTCACAATACAGAATCTCTCAGATTCCTTTCTGCTTTTTTGCAATTTCACTACAGAAAGGATTGCTTACCATCAGCATATAGCAGCATTACTGCATTGGCTAGCATGGAACGTTACAACATACTGTGACATAATTGCCTGTGACAATCATCTGAATACACACTGTCCCACCAACTCAGCTAACAAGTTGTCAGATGCAAATTAACGTGTGTCACATTTACAACTGAAGAATATAATTTTTGGATAATGAAATGTTTGGTGAAATGCTTAAAAGCTCACAGTAAGAATTTCTGTTAGCATTCAGAGGAGTTAGGAGCCTAGGTTTCCTTAACTTTTGATTCTGTCTCAGTGTCACTCTTGCACATTTTGCCAACAGTTTGGTAGTGGCAATATGAAAGTAATGCTTCTTCCCAGAGGGACCATCATTCATAATTTAGAAAGGAAAACTGCTAGCCAAATAGGATTTCTTGTGAAGCAACATATTCTGCATAACTTTATGAACTAGGTATTTTCACCAGTCACTAACTAGGACAGCTAATCAGACAGGTGCATGGGTAAGTCCAAAATTCACTGATGTTACATGTCTTAAAAATGTACAAAATGTACATTCTGAGAAATACAGAGGCAACAAACAGGGAAAAAATGAGCATTGATTATAAATTTGAAACATAAGAACAGTTGGTGAAAATTTGAATCAGTTTAAAAATGCATTAAAACCCCTTCAGCATTTCATTAAATAAATGTAGGGTATTTCAATAGTTTTTGCAAACCAAATGAAGGGAAAAAAAAAAGAAGAATACAACCCTAACAACAGTCTGAATATTTAAAAAAAATTTCACTTTTTCTAGTGTTTGACTAGTTAAAATTTATGAAAATTAACAACCTGTCTCCATGTTCACAATAACCAATGTGAACAAGGTGACAAATGAAACTAAATGGTCCAGAATAGTTCAACAAAATCCAAAAAACCAACATCGTGAAACAACTATGGACAAACAGGAAAGTCTAGATTGTAAGATTCAATTAAAAATGTAATTGGTCAAAACTCTGACCTAGGGGAAAAACAGAACTGGTAATCCCAAAACTCTCAGAATGGCTAATAAAGCCAAAAAAAGTGTAGAGAAACCAGTGTATTTAAAAGTGATAGATCCTAGTGTTTCTAGAGAAGCTAACTTTACTGTGTGTAACTGGATCTATCAAAAACCACAGTGAGTTCAGTAATTGGAAAGATACTGGACAAACCAAGCAGACATATTCAATAAACAGAGAAAAGAGCTTAATCTCGTCTAGTCCATACACTTAAAAAGAGAAGGTTTTTAACAGAAGGATAGACTTAAATAGCAGAAAAGCAGTTATTATGATTTAGGCAAGGAGTTTCTGGAAATGCAGATGAACTACGTAGCAAACAAACCAGTACATCCAATATGTACCATGCTGTATGCTAATGCCTGTAGGAGTCATGACACAACTGCTGTCTGCTTGCTTTATAAATGAAATTGCATAATTGATTAGGTTCCTTGCGACTATTTTTACGTTCCCCTGGAAAATTCTGTAGACCAATGGAGATAAGATACTTCAGTGGAAGATTTCAGAGGTCTGTCTGATACAAGAAAAATCCTGTGTTCCTTTAGAGAGAACAAATGTGAATAGTGCATTGACACAATGACAGACATTGGGAGTAATATCCTACATAGAGTTGGTAGCATTTCAGTGACCCAGAAAGTGGAAAACTGTAATAAGGTGACATGCTGGTAATAATTCAAAATGTAAAAAAGAAAGGTAATCATTCATGACTGGGAGTTCACAATACAGGAAGATTTGTACAGATTTGGAATTTAAGCAGATAAGAGGGAAGAGGGTTCTGGTTAAATATACATACAAATAAAAGGCTAGGTACACAAATGTAAAAATACGTTAATTAGTTTTAAAGGGAAACAGAGAAGGCTAACAAATGAGAGCATTATATATAGCATATCAGGTGAGAGTTGTACAACCATTTCATATGCTGTCTAGCTTACTTCTTTAAAGGCAAGCAAGCAGCTCTATTTACACACAGGAGACCCATTCCCATTGTCCAAGCAGAAAACAAACAGGGGGTCCTTCTTCCGTGTTTCTAATTGTTCGCAGTCTCCTGCTCCTGTAAAAGGCATGATGAAGTGCATGGCAACAGAATACGAAGTGCATAACCAAAATAATGTGATTCGGACATCCATACTCATTAGGAAGAGTAGAGAAAAAATGTAGGGAAATAAGAGTGTTATGAAGTTGTTCAACAATTGATAAGCATGCTGATAAGCAGAGAAGTCATACACAGATACTCATGTAGGTGGCTGCCTGGAAGCACACACAGAGTGCACGATGCACAGAACACACTGCCAGAACACGGGACGGGAGACATCAACTGGATACAAACATCATACCTATCCTGGGGTCCTCAGGTGACATCTGGGAGAAACTCCACTTTCAGAATTGTAGTAGCCTCCTCGGACTTCAAAGTAAGCTTGAAAAATTTACAGCGCTTAAGGACATCACTTGAGCTCTTCATACTTTTCTTCATCTGTACAGTGCCAAAGCGGGTTTGCACAGTGTCTCACTGACGCTTCTTGGGAGCTTCCAGGAGAACAGAACACCACAACCAAAATATTCATTAATTATTGGCTGGAATGGATAAGTATTTTTTCTGTTTCACTACTGAGTGCACTGTAACTCAGTTTTATTACATTATCCTAAAAGCCCATTGTAATGGGTAGTGCCAGCAAGGAAGGCAGAAGTTGAGAGTCAGAAAGAAACGATTTTTCCCAATTTTGAGAAAATAAATCTCTAGTTTAGATTTTTACATATATATATGTGTGTGTGTGTGTGTGTATATATACACACTTGTATCTCAATCAACAATAAGGACTTGTGTCCTTGTGGAGCTGTGGAGTAATTGCTATATCTCAATTACATACTTGTATAGATACTCATATTCTGAAATGGTTAGGTTGTTCATATGTATTTGAATGCACTTCAAAGGTGGCGTTAGACGAAACACTTCCGCAAATGCCATATACAAATACAGAGATACTTGGTAATTCTCTATTAAAACAAGTTCTCAGATGCAGAGTGACTGGCATCTGTGGCTGTGGCTAAGTACGGGTGTAGAACTCCACCGGGACAGGACCTGTGCATGCCACGGCTGTTGTTGATACGACCCTGTGTGTATTCCTTGTGTCACGATTCAGTCTGCTTACAGTTAAACAGGAGATAAATTAAGCAGACTTTGTAACTCAAAGGCTGCATTTTGCAACCAAGTCCTTCAACTTTAAGATAGGGATGCATTAAAAAAAACCCCATCTCATTCTAGTCATCTTCCAAGGTCACCGATTTCACTTTAATGACAGGCTCCAATTGAAAGAAAAGTATCACTCATGAGAATTTAAAACAAAGCTAACCATCTACTGCGTTGGATGTTTAATCCCTCCACACGCGCCAACACCAGAGACAAGCCCTCCTTCCCTGTTATTCATATCATGCAAAGATCTCAATTCAAAGTAATTATTACTTGTTTAGGTGATACGCAGTGCCTGCGTACTGAACTGCAAGTCACCAATACCTTGCTCGGCAGGGACTTTTTTCTATGCCAGCCCATGCCTATCAGTAAATTTGCATTCACAATCTTTTATTCTGTGTCTCTTCCAGGGCAGTTCACACCTTTCCTTTCCTGCAGCAAGTCCTGCTCCCAGAAAAGGTACATCCTGCGCAACTGACTTCCACATTAATACAAACCAGGGAGGGCAAAGGGGAAGTTGGATGCTCCAAAAAGAAACTCAGAATTTACAAAGCAGCTGCCAATTAGCCAGACCTTAATTTTGCAAATTTATTTAGGAAAAAAAAATTAACATGAGCAAATGAGAATACTTCAGTGTTACAACAGAGTATATAAATGTCTAGCAATAGTCAAATAATTTGATCTTTAAATACAAAATAACCACATGAACACCTAATATACAGGTTTCATCTGAATACATATTTATTAGATAAATATTAGGTTGTCACATCATCTAACTACATACAGTTTTGCAAGACTAAAAATCACAATTATTTTTTCTGACCAGTTTAAAGTATGAAATGATTGCATTGTACTGTACATACAATGTACAAACAAAGACAATGGCCATTTTTGCATGTTACTTCAGATTGTACTTTTTTTTTTTTTAATTCTCCTCTGATCGTGATATCAAAAATTGTACAAAGTATGAATTTGGTTACAATTTTTTTTAATCCCCTTATTTTTCTTCATTATTTCTGTAGCACCCTAAAAATACACAGGTGATAGACTAGTACACATAAGCTAAATATTACATGTAGATAAAACAAAACAAAACAAAGGATCAGAGTATATTACAGAAGTGAAAGTGAAACGAATGCTGAGACTCCACAAACGCTAACAAACAGGATTCATTTTCCACATAAGATGGAGCTTCAAGCTTTTTTTTTTCCTGCGAAATAAAAACAATGCACATTCCAAGGAAAATGAATGCATTTCTGTTAACATGTCTCTATTTGTCATTTACATATGTACAGCTGTCCCTTGAGTCTCCGCTGCAGACATTGGCGTGTATCTGTCAGTCCTATAATAATGTCTTGGCAGCAGAACTGTAGATCTCTGTGGGTTCTTTCCCAGATGAACTTCCATAGGGAAACAATTAAAAAGTAAACAAACGAAAAAAGAAGAATAAAAATACTACTGGAATTTCATATAATAATTAAGCTTTAAAAGAAATGGCTGTGATTACCCTATTTGCTAGGTTTTTTTCTCTAAACTTTAATACGGCAGTGAACAGATAAAAAAATAACTAAATTTTCATTTAGAAGCTTTTTCATACTGACTCCACTATACGGTACCTGATTTTAGCTGACGGATAAGTTTTAAAACTGTCTCAAATGTCCAACATTTGGGTGATGGGTAAAAATCGTATTTTCTCTCAAGTTCTGCTTAGAAACCAAACGTTTCTGTAAGCTTAAAAATGTCAACCGTCCACTTTAATTCTCTATTACTGTACAAAGCAGCTGCAAACACTGCTCCAAACGTATTGCTAACATCTATGGGGTGTTTTTTTCCCTTTATGCTTTCCAACAGGTACTTTTAAATGATACATCTTAAATACTACCAGTTAGCAAAAGGTCAATCCTTAACATACCTGGTTTAAAATACTAATGTTGTATTTAAGAGAAAAATCATTTCAGATGACTAATCTAGCTGCTCAGGAATCAATGGAGGGTGGAACATTAAATAGAAGCAATTAAAAAAATCTGAGCAACCAGTTCCAACTAATAGTGAGAAATCCTCTTTATTCCCAAACCTATGGCTTAAAAAACTTCCCCCCCCCCCAAACAAAAACCCCAAACTCTAAGGGCATAAAGTCAGTTTATTATTAGCCACCCCTACAAATGACTTCAATACCTATATAAACAATGCAGCAAAAAATACAGGGGGAAACTACTACAGTAAAATGGCTACAAAACACATCTGTAACTGAAGAACGGTCTTTCCTAGGAATTGTGTGATAGCAGCACCACACCACAACCATATTACCATGTATTACACTAAGGTATCTTTAATACTCTGCAGAGATCCTCTACAGGTTGTCAAGCCTACGTAAGAAAAAAGACACTTCTAAGCAGAATAAAATATACTATACTGTTTCCCTCCCCCACCCACCAACATCCCTAAGTGTTACAGTGCCCCAGTTTCAGAGGCTGGAGCACCAGTATAGTGATATAAATATGGTACCTTACGTACTTGCTGCTTGCCTCAGTGTGTCTTTACCTGTTCAGACAGCTGGTCCTAGGTGTTCTGCTCACTTGGGGCAAACGAACAAAATCTCTGCCATTACCAGCCCACAATCACCCATAGCCATGAACATCGGTCGGTTAGTTGGGTTTTTTTTTTTGCCGTAGGCAATCACTTATTATTATGTTTCCATGACAGAGCTGGGCCCTGATTATGCAGGTACTGCCTGATGTATCAATTCATTCATCGCGTAAATGGATATGAAATTTGGGCTAATTTATCAAAAGAAAACAGGAGGAAAAAAAGAAAAAAACCAACTCCCTTATTCTGTTAAAGAACCCTCAATTTTCTTTTTTAAAAAAGGACCCATATTTTTCTTCAGACAAGGTATTTAAAAACACCAGCAAAAGTATAACCAGATCATGAAAATGTTGAATATTATCAAAGACGATACTAAAATATTCACAAAGATATTTACAATAGCAATTCTTAAAATAATTGATTTTGCATAATGAACAGCGCCTTTCTTAAAAAAACTTGAAACAGGAAAAATATAAGTGTGGGACCATCTCTACATAATATGTTTGACAGATTCAATACTCCTACTGGAAAATAAAAGAACTAAACCGCCATTTCCTTTAATATCTACAGCAAGGTGCTGCTGACTAGCATATATATATCATGACGCATGTACAGCAGTAGTGGGAAACGTTAACAAAAAGAGCAAAATAGAACAAAAACCGCAAAGAATTTACAAATATGACTTTGGTGAGGAAAGCAAATCCAGAGTCGTAAGCACAGAGCATGCCATTTACAGCGTTGCAAACTAAACACAGAGGGCTAGGAAGCTATCTAGTCAAACCGACAGGAACAAACAAAATTTTGCCTGGCACTTCAGTTTAAAACGTATTGTGGCGAGCAAATGAAGGGTGTTTGATTGGATTTGGGACGAGGAAAAGGAGTAGGGTCAAATTTGCTTTAGTAACAAAAAGAAACTAAACCAATAACTGTACAGTGGGCAAAGGCTGAAATGTTGCACCACAAGGGCAAAGTTGGCACACATGCACTTCTTACACAGCTACTGTACATCATTTATAAGAGAGAGAGAGAGAGAGAGAGAGAGAGACACGAAGAGCACAGAAATGGGCACAGAAGCAATAGGAAGCTCATGCAGGAGCAGCAACCACACCAGAAGCACAGATCACAGGGGCAAGACAGTGATTGTGGCAGCAGGGTCTCTTGAGGGCAGTAGCAATCTACCAACAGTTACTTATTCTCCCCATGCCCGGTCCTTCAGGAGAAAGAGCTCATCCCGGCAGCCAAAGCTTAAAAAAAGAAACTGAAGGAGGAGAAAAGAAAAAGGCTGAATTATCTGTAACAGTCACAAAAACGGAACGCAAAGCAAAACAAAAATGAAGCTGTAAGATGTCTGTCCAATGTCAATGCCCCTTCTCAAGCCGATTATTAAAAATTATTATGCAGATAGTGATGTTACTCTCCCTCCATCCTCCAATGATTTCCTGGCTGCCTTCAACCCAGCTTGTCTTACTATGTATTGTACAGTACAGACACACAGCGACACAAACACTCGGGGCACCGAAGGCTGTAGGTAATAATCAGGAACAGTTTGGTTTGCATCCCCCCTCCCTCTCTTTTCCATTCCATATGGAATACATGGCAAAAAGATCTATTACAGCAATCTCAACAGCTGGGTGTTAGCACAGCCACAAATGGTACTGATTTGAAACCAAAACCACAAAAAAATCCCTAAACATTGCAAACTTTTTTTTTTTTTTTTTTTTTAATTTTTCCTGGGTGTTTCCAATCTGTGTGTTTGGCCAGAGGAATCTTCTGCAAAGAGGTGGTCAAGATTCCTGCGCTTGCAGAAATACCAACACCCATGGCTGCAGCCTGGAGATTCTCAGGACTCCGTTACTGAAGTCACATTAGCTAAACTGCTGGCTCCCTCTGACGGGCCTGTATGTCTTCCCTACCTTTGCCACTTGACTGCAGGATTTGTGCTTTTTTGAGCTTTGTATGTGTTTCTGTTTTTCTTTTTGTGTGTGGCCAGGACAATCACTCCAACACAAACCTGTGGTTGGAGGGGGGCAAAGGGGAGGTGGGGTGGAGGGAGATATAGTTTCAAAAAAAATGGAAGAACACGCGGTGGAAGGATGCTCTGAGACGGGTCAATTAAAGACAGTTCCATTTTGTTGCCTTTTCTTCCCTTGCCAAGATTCGTTTTTGCCAAGATACTTCACACTATGTTTGTCACAGAACTCTCTCTCTAGAGGATGAACAACAAATGGGGTTTCCAATAGCTGCACAACTGTCTATGCTTCTTTGTCACGGGTAGCACGGCAGACTCAGATTACTGCATTTGTTTATTTTTTGTATTTTTTTCTCCCGTCACTTTCGCAGTCTTTGAAGCTGACAAAAGCAGTTCTGAGATGAAGAAAGCAGGGAGTGCACCATTGGATCAAGTTGTGAGGTTTTTTTTCTTCTCTTGTGGAAAAGGAGCATTAAGATTCCTCGCTGTGCAGCCACACACATGTGAACAAGTGAAAGGGATGGGAGAATACATATGGTTTCAGTTGTTCTCAAAGAGAGACAGAAGGTCATCATTGCTATTGCTTGGCAAATCAGGAGGATCCAGGTATGAAAGCAGCTCATCTGGATTTGTGAGTTCTGGAAGCAGCTATAAAATATAAAGATAAAAGGAAAATTACAGATAACAGAAACACAATTGAGAGAAAAAGGGATTAAACACCACACATTCCTGGAAACTGGCTTTCACAGGTATATATCCAAATAAATCAGAAGGCAGCGACACAAACCTAACACCCTAAGATGATGCAGTAGCCACTTGTTTGTGAAAGTCTGTGTTACTCAGTTTTCACCTGTGAATTACATTACCATCTCAGTTAGGGTTTCTCCCCATTGCAAAGTTCATCATTAAACAAAGTGTATTTCCTGAACAGCGATGCTGACAAAAACTTCTCGATAAATGCTCGTTATGTATGTTAGTTTCATATAAAACACTGAATAAAAACTTGAAACATGCAGTTTGAGTAATACATATTTGAGCTTTAAGGTGGATCAGCAAAGACTGGTCTAGCTGACTCGCACATGTCAGTGTGATGATCACCCGAAGCCCTCACCCCTATAGAAAGAGGCAGCCCTGTCCTTTCCTCATCCATCAGTGACCCCCTAACACCTCTGTGCGCTGATGTAAGCTCTGGGGCTGTGAGCTGGAGCAGGGAACTCATCCAGGGTTAAAACTAGCCCAGAAAGATGTGGGGCGGGGGAAAGAGAAAAAACCAACTGCGAACGAGTATAGGGAGAAGGGTAGCAAGGCAAGGCAGCTAGGTGAGTCCTTTTCCTTTCTGTGGCAGTGAGTTTACAGTGGTTGGGAGTACTTCCGCAACTACAGCATGACATGCAATTCCAGACATTTTAAAGGGTCAGGGGCATAACACCCCACCTGACAGAAGATGCACTAATCTCCACAGTGTTTTAAAGTATCAAAAGGAATAGTTGTGGGGGGTTTATTGATATTTTTATTAATACTGTGTTTCAAATAGAAAATTTTGTTTTTCCAGCCATCACTCAGATTCTTTTTGATCTGACAGATAACAAGCAAATCGTAACTCCTGGGTTGTGTACCAGGCAATGTTTTCTGCTTTATTCTGCATCTCGCCATATCCTAGTCAAAAGTAAAAGTGTCATATTTAAAAAATGGCAGGGAAGAGTTTGTAATAAACTCCCTTTATATTCAGTGTTGTGTTAAAGCAAAGACAGAAAAATATGGACTGCTTTAACAAACTTAATAGTGGGTATGAGAAATTCATTTTAAGTTGTTCTATGTTTTCAAATACTATAAAACTAAAAGCTTGACTGCAACACATTTAGCATGCAAATATTATATTTATATGCTTCTATTGCTCCTGTGCAAATGCAGCTTCATCTTCTAATGTTATATGGATGAACGTATTTTTCAATAAGCTAAACATGAAATGCAGAAAGAATTTTATTACTTCCTAAGCATTTTGAAAAAAATGCAATGTCAAGTTTACATAAACAGAATCTCCCAGAAGGAATGCTTTTCTTAAAATACCGCCTCCTTTTATTCACGGTAAAAATGCTATTGTCATAGTACTAGACTAAAGATATAAGACTTTTAAATGTATTTCACCTGCTACCGGATTTTTTTATGAATACCTAGTACAGAAGCCCAAAGAAAACCGTGGCCCCACCAAATGTGTAGAAAGTAAAAAATGGTTGAATTTGTCCTGCAATTTTACAACTCAATTCTGAAAAATTTAACATAACGTCGCTGAGACTCATTCTTGTATAGAGGAGATTTAAAAAAAATTTTTTTTTAGAAAGGTGAAAGTTTTAAACAATATGCTCAGTATCTCTGAAGATAAAGTCTTCTAAGTTTTGAGGGTGACCTCGGCTTGCCTTGGTCAGAGGGGCCAGGCAGCACAGCCTGCCTCCTACCCAGCTGGTGTGAAAACCAGAGACCTCAGAAAGGACTTTCTGGACGTTGAGGGTGCTGTGCTGGAGCAGAGGTAAGAGACAGAGGAGTGCTGGGGGCTGCGAGGGGGCAGAAGCTACAGGAACATGCTAGACTTGGGGACAGAATTTGGAGAGGTGCACCCAGTGCTCCTGAAGCGAATACTTGAGAGGTCTAACCAGTCATTTGAGTCTTGTGCCTCTGCTGTCCGAGGTACAAGCGCAGATCACCTGTTCCTATGTCTGTATCTATATGAGGCATATCCTTTAACCCAGGTTAAACCTTAGACTGCATCACACTGAAGGCCTAAAGAATTAATGTGACTGTGTCAGTAGGGAGCAGACCAAGTTGCCCACGGTACAGTCCCCCATTAGGTTTGCTGCATGGGACTTCATTCAGCCTGGTTCCATAACACCGCCACTGAAAGTTAAACCCATTAAAATAATCCATCTGATCATGATTGAGCTCACAGATGTTTCAAAGAACTATATTCCCCACACTGTACAGCACTTGCCTTCTCTTTTAGCTGCGATCATTTCAGCCTCCCATTAAAAATCCAGCATGCCTGCATCAGTGATAACCACAGTACTGTGATAAATGTACAGGTTTTTCTACTTTGCTTTTCACCAAGGAATGAGTGCCCGACCCATAACAGCATACTTTACGTTGCTTAAATATTTGAAGGAAAACACAACTTTTTTATTTCACTTATTAATATTGCTCATACAGGGTCCTTAAGGGTTCAGAACTCTAACTGCCACATGAACTATCGTTCGCAAAGGATGTGCACGTAACCGTGTTTTGTGAAACAGCAGCAGTCTGGTTCAGACAGAAGTTACTCCACTGAGCATTGCTCCTGTAGCTGGAGCATCCATCCCTCCCCTAACCCCTTCCCTCCCCTCTGCGAGGCCACCTGCCGGGACAGTGCTCATGTGTGACAGAGAAGACGTAAGTATACAGCAACAGTAAATACAGATATAAATCTGAGGCACAGAGGTGAACATTTCTCTAAGAAAATTACACTGTGCAGCAGCAGACTTTGGAACAGACAGAAGATACAAATACGGGAACGCATGACTCAGACGAAAATCCAATCCTAGTGCCAAGGAATTTATATTTTGGGAGGTAGGTGGTTAACCAGAGAGATACCTCAGGCATTTCACTTCCAACTCCACTGAATGGATGGTAAGAGACAGAAGATTACTTTTGGCCTTAAAACTAGGTTTATCTTTTTTTAGTTGTGAGCTGCCTCCTATAGTGGCTAAGGAAGCAGAAGACATCCTTGTTGTTTATTTTCCTACATGGCGTACTGGGAGGAAGAACTTGTGCTGCTGAGCTACTTGCACGAGTGGGTATGGGGATGGGCACAGCCTGTTTTTGGCCGCAGGGAGCAGGGACAGTGCCACGGGGTGGGCCAGCACACATCCCCCTCCCACTGGCCAGGGCATGCTGCAGGGTTCAGCATGCAGCTCGCTTGGCACAGCTCTGCCACAGTCAGAACCACACAGAGCTGCGTCCTTCCTCTTATTCAGGCACTGCGATGGCTTCAGGGTCTAGATGAGTGCGCAGGAGCCCCCATCCAGCGATGAGGGGGAGGGGAGAAGATGGGCTCCCAGCCTGGTGCCTGAACTGCCGTCTGAAGAAATGCCTGCCTTGGTGCTAGGAAGAGGCTATGGCTCGCACGCCATGCAGCTGCTCAAACTAGAACCGTTCTCCCAGCAAGCCAGGAGTGCCCTGTCACCTCGGCTGCAGCACCTGCGCCCATGTACCAAAGCATGAAAGGATGGCATGTGCTGTGGAAGCGGCTCCCCGTCCCCACGCCCTCCCCGCCCTCCCACCGCGATGCGAAGCACACGCTATGGCAGGCAGATGATAGTATGACACAGACTTACATCCAGCGAGGGCTCCGGCATGTCGGGTGCTCCCTGTCCACCAGCCTGACCCTCTAAGGCTGAGGAGGGATTAAAGGTCAGGTCACTGTGTGGATGGTTGCTAGAAGCGGCCGGGGGTGGCTGCCGGGACTGCTGGGTAGGAGGCCCGCTGTGATGTAATGGCTGCCCTGACTGGCTGCTGGGGTGAGGGACGTGCAAACCTTGCTGCATGGAAGTATGGGACTGATCAGTGCTGCCGGGATGAGGGATCTGCGGAGGAGGAAAAAAGCAGGAAAAGAAAGTGAGGCCACAAGATACAGTGCTCGCGGTGCCTGACTCTGTAACCGCATGTTACAAAAAGAAAGAAATTAAATAAATTTAAAAAAGACACACACAACAACAACAACAAAACAAAACCAAACCAAAAAAACCCCAAAAAAAGGAAATAAAAAAGCGCAATCAGAAAAGAAAACTCCATATCCCAATGCTGGAGGAAGTGTTTCAGCTTTTTGAAGGTTATCTGCAAGGGGGAGATAAACACATTGGATTTGTGCTGTTGATTTGCTTCCTTGTGATGTGGGAAACTATGTTTGAAGATGCAAAACAAAGAACCCCAAAGAGGAGGGAAGGAGGCTTACGGGTGCAGCTCAACATTAGCAAGGCAGATCCTTTTGCCCTAGAAAATTTCATGACTGAATGCAGAATTTGTTGAATAATGTTCCCTACGCCAGAAAACTGATTAACTGCGAAAATGCATCATTTCTGCTCAGCGCCCTTACTGGGTAGCTTCCTGAGACCGCTGGCTATTCGTGTTCCAGCTCATTACAAATACCTTGCAAACACCAGCCCTTCCCCACTCCTCCCCTCCTTTTCTTTTCAGAATGCAACACCCCTTTTAAGGGCTGAAGATTTTCCTCGCTGATATTCATGGGTTCTGATGGTTGATAAAAAAAACCAAGTCGGCTCAGCTAGCAAGCTCCCCACCCATCAGCAGAGCTGCTGTAGGTGGCTGCATACCTGCTGACTGCAAAGTACAATGCATTAGCTTAAACTAAGCTAATGATCACACTTCTATTTTTGTATTCATGCCGTGGGTAAGTTCTCTAGCAAAAGCTTAGTATTTTTTATGTTTTCTGTGGGGAATAAACTACCAAATCACATGCATCTTCCAAGCCCTATTATGGAAGAATGGGGGTAAAGTCTTTCTCACATGACAAAGAAGCAACAAAAATGCACAAGGCCAATTCTTCCTTCTGCTGCATGTCACATTTAATGCTAGTGGATTCTCTGGGGTTTGACCCTGATGCCATGAGAAAGAAGTGTCTGAATGCTTCAGAATCAGATGTCTCATGTTAATTGGGTATATGGAGAAGCAAAAAATGTAAACATTTTTTGAGGAATGCTACGTATTGCCACAAAGTGGAGCTGAAATAAAAGAACAGATACATACAAAAACAGCATGAAATTCATCCAGCCAAGCCAACAGAAACCAGCAAAATGCTATGTCAGCATTGACCCTTTCATATCACAGTAAACTGCAAGGTTATTTTAACCTTAGTCTTCAGTTTTGGAAAGCAAAAGGGAGATTATTACAAAACTTAATTAAAATGTTCCCACAAAATTAAAAAAAAGGTACAGAAACAAACATTAAAAAAAAAACATTTCACTCCTCTTACGAAAACTGAAACCTGAATATTGATCCATTGGGACAGTCATACTCAGCTACACGGAGGTCCTTTTCAATACTTTGGTAGTATGAAGGTTGGTGGAAATGAGCAGGATTCTATCTGCAACACAGCATTTGGGCCTCTTTCCCGTACAAGAGTTTAAAGTAACTGTTAAAAAGTACTGATGCACACTCTTCTCTGCATTAGGGTCACAGTTTGACTACTTGAAAAGTATTCTGCAGCATTATTGTAGTTACCTTAGGGGTAAACTTGTACAAAATCTGCCCACAGACCACACCTTAACGTAAATGAATCTGCAGCCTAAAAACTTTGCAAAACTCCAAGTGAAAGTAGATGTCTATCCAAATAATAGTACTGTTTCCTTCTTCATTCATTGAGGACACGTGCAACAGAAAGTGTGGAAATTAAGAAAGCTTAGTAACAACAAAAAGTAAAAAGCAATTTAAGACAGTGTTGCTAAAGTGGGAAAGCAGTTTCCAGAAAAAAGCAAACCAAAACAAGATTATCTTGAATAGCCTCTTAAACTTATCCCTGAATGCATAAAGCAAGAGTCATACTGGCATGTTTATATCAATAATTACTTAAACCAAGAGGCATTCATATGTTCTCAGACATATTTCAAAACAAATAAGCAGGTTAGAAATTCTACATTATGTTTATATAGGCAAACATTTTATATATATAAATATTTAGTTGATAAGGCAGTATCTTGGGCCCTAAGGTAACCGTTGGATAGGGAGTAATTGTTCATGGTAAGACTGACAGCCACCATAATCTTAAACAGCCATCGCAAGTTCAAAATCCAGCTGACTTAGGCCAGAGACTCCACCAGCCTATCTGTGAGAAAGCAAAATGCTCAGGACTTCAACATTTTTCTATCTGCATTCAGCTAACTAATGATAAGATTGCCGTGGTGCAAAAACATTCTCAGCAATACGCTTTGCGTATGTTCAGCTTGCGCCTGCAACTCCCATCATTTTATTTCAAGAACACTAACCGGCACTATGAACGCAGAGTCTAACAAAGTTATCCTTGCTTACATAGCAAGGTAATTCCAGAGTTGTTTTTAGGAGCGTCAACTTTGGCACTCTTAAAACATTTACAGTCTATAAAAGAAAAGCTCAGAGCAAACGCAACTACATCTTCAGCTTAATAGCACAAAACAACACAACTCTTTATGAGCCCAACAGTGACCTCTAGGAGCACCGAGATGTATAGCTGTAGAGCAACAGGACCTGCCAGCTGCAGAACAATATTCCTTTCATCTCAGGAAAAAATTGATAGTGGAAAAAATAGATCAGCAGGTTAAGTCGATGGTTTGTATCTCTCTCCATTACTGGGGTCATAGTTTTACCAACTCTTTTGCTGGGTTAGCTGGCAGAACCACTGGAAGATGCTATCGTGCCCTGCTGCTGGTCTCGTCCACTTTTCCCATCCACGCCTTTGTCATCGGGTGCATCCTTGCAGACATGCAGTGAACTCAACTGGGGAACTGACATGGATCAAAGCTAAACTTCTTCCCCCCCCAATTAGTTTTCAATCACATCAGTACCCAGATCCAGATCACTTCATGGCTGCAATAACACTTGTGCTGGTGTGAGAGAGAGGAAAAGTGAAAATAGAAACAAGAGCGGTAACTTTTTACAGCGGCACCAGCTGGTATCACCTCACTGTGTATACAAAACTATGGTGTGATCATCCATTGCTCAGTCATGTACCACTCCTTACGCTGTCTGCAATAAGCACTAAGCTAGAGCTAATTCTGAATTCACCTTTGTCTAAAACTTGCTTACAATTTCTGAAAACAAACATGATGCACTTGTGGCAGCTATTTTATAGCAATCTTGCACTGACATAGAAGCATCTGTTCTATAGTTCTCACAACACTTTACACTGGGGAAGAGGTATTACTTCTAGCCACGTTTCAGGTCTTGATTTTTTCTCCTTCCACAAGAGCGGAACAGCAGCGTTGAGAGAAGGTAGTTCTGATGATCCAGCTCTGGTTACCCAGCCCTATCTACACTGGTCAAACACATCTGCATTTCCTGGAGTGACCTGCGGAGTATGTTTGGAGGGATCAACTTTCTCTGCCTACCATTATATAAGGGCTACCACGTAAATCCTCAGACTAGGAAAATTAGGAACTTCCTCAGCAGCGTTCAGCTCCAGTTAGAGATAGACCTCGGGCCTAAAAGGACCAAACATCTGATCCTGACTCACCTTGTAAACACGAAAAGGTCAAAGTGAATAGCAGACAAAAACAAAATACACCTTAAATGTGTAAAAAGACAGAAAGCCAGACAAGAGCACAGGCAACATCTTAAAACCCTAGTTCAGTTACGCAATGTGGTTTATAGTTATTTTCGTACAGAGATATCTGTCCAAAGACATTCAGCTACACAATTTAGGAATGTGTTAATGGCATGCATTTCTCTAAAAGCAGTAATTTTAAAGCTGCCTTTCCTGAGTGTCTGCTACAGACAAACAGTTCGTTTTTGAGGGAGAAGAAAGGAAAAAGGAGAAAAAGAGGGAAAGAGGAAAGCAGAGACTTTATAATACAGAAAAAGCTGTGTGGGAGCACTAACAGTACTCAAATGTGGCCTGAAGACTACGTGGCTATGTTGACAAGATCCATCTAATTCCCTTGTGCTAATAGACCTGAAAACTGATCCTCATTAGAGAAAATCAGCCATTGACATAAACTAGGTGAAACCTGCTTTAGCACCGCTTCCCATTCCCAAACAGTATAGCTTGCGTCTCATGATAGATGAGAGAGAAGTGAGGCAAAGGTTTACTTTAATTGCCAGCTATCATAAGCAAGTATCAGATTTGCTACAGACTGGCCCACAGAACCAAAAATGTATTAACATTTGCCCAAATACCCTTTTACAGCTCTGGAACATGCACAGCCTTGAGCAACTTTGACCTTTGCTATCATCTGTAAGCAGTCCCACTTTCAGAAAGCCACAGATTCTTCACTTTCATATTCAACCACTTCATATCCTACCACTTCAGAAATTTCACTGGGGCAACTACTATAGCAAAGGTATAGCAGTTAACTGACAAAGTCAAGAGGTAGGTGTCGGGTAATGGGAGGCAAAGAATAATTCCCTGGGGCTTTGATTCAAAGGAAAGCAGCTGTGAGTGGTTCAGGTTGGTAGTATTTCCCCTCACTACTATATTCTAATACTGTATGGTTAGTTCTGATGCAGGTAATTCAGACTGGTCTTTAAGCTGGGTATGTGGAATTTGCCAATGTAAAATTAAGTTTAGAGCATGTTTGTTCTGTCCTTTATTAGCCTGTAGAGTGGTACAGTTATTATGGTTTCTGGACTCTTCCTTTGCAGACCGCCTTGTTACTTGGGCTCTCACCAAGCTACGCTAAGAACTCTCTCTCCACACTCTTCCTATTTCTCACCATCCCCCTTGGAAAGCCCACTGTCAGCTAGAGAAGACATTGACTGAGTAGGCTTTTGCTGAGCATCTGCTACCACATTTCCTCATTACATTCTGAAATTGTACTTTCTAGTATTCACTAAAGACATGGCACAGACAACTTGTCAAGTTAAACATCCTTCCTGTGCAGTAACAGCACACTATAAAGCCCCTGCCCTGTAACTTAAATGAACATAAAAGGATGTATACACACACCCCACACACAGTGTTAAAATAGATGAGTAGCCATGCCTAAGAGCTAAATGCTGCTCGTAGCTTTTTTATCACCTAGCTGCTGCAGTACTGCATTTTCTGGAGATACATAAAGTCCCGTATATAAAACTCACTGCTCTGAGGAAGCTGCTTTTCCAACACACAGTTCTGCCTCTCCATCTGAGACCTGAGGAACCTCCATTTTTCAGTCTCTTACATTCATACACTCTCAGACTAGTGGCAGCGTCTCTCCTTGAAATCTACAGGCTTGTCCTATTCCCAACAATTTAAAGGTGCCTTTCATGCTACTTGGGTAGAATTCCCTCTCAAAATGCTTTGATGCAAATCTTGCCCTCAAGAGACAAAGCCAGGGAAGATATTGTCCCTGCTTTCAAGTCAGTCAATGTCTTGCTATAAACAAGCTGTCTGCTGAAGATGGATATTCACAGACCCTGCTGGCCTAGGAAATGACGTCTAGTTTTCTTCAAGTGTCAGAGCAAAGCACAATAATTAACCAAAGGACACTGAGCCAGGTTGTCTCTTTCAGATAAACAAGCTTAAATGACAATTCAAAAAGCTCAGAAATGCTTCTCCAAAAACTCGAAAAGGCCAGAAACTAAAAATGGCATTTTTGGCATTTCTCAGGACTACTCTATTTCACAAACTTCCAAAGTGAGGAATCCACAAAAAGTAAAAGCAGTCCACAAGGCAAGTCCGTTAGCTGGGTGAGAGCTCCTTACCCCCAACAAAGGAAAATCTACGTCCACAGCACCATTACTTACAGATTCCTGCATGGGGTGACTGAGAGGTTTGTCGAGAGCTGCCATGCTGCTCGGCATGTCTGGGGGATGTGACAGCTGTGGCCCATGCATGAAGTCATTCATAGACGTGCCACCGGGATTCCCGTGCGGGAAGTCAAAATTGCCATGACCTTGGTAACTGTTGCCTAAAAGAGAAACAGATGCGATATGAAAGAAACTATTTGTTTCCCAACATCGATCTCTTAGAGTATCTTGTAGAAGCTGTGCGGCATAGCATCCTCCCTGCACAGCACAGGGCAACTGCATCACTGAACGAGAGAACACTGTGCTCCCCACTGCTGGAGCGAGCTGGAGGAACAGGGAGGAAAAAAATGGCACTCAGCTTTCAAATACTGGCTGCTGTAATAATTCATGTACGTGTTGTAACTAATTGAAAACCGCTGACATTTTGAAAAACTACTGTCAAGTCACCACATAAACTTGACCAAGTCGAGGAGTGAAAGGGATATTAAATTCTATGGAATATTTGCATCTGGAAGCATCTCAGTGCAACTGGGTGACTGCACAAGTCCAAAACTATTTATAGGACACCTGTGTAACTTAGGTCTACAGTTCTACGCACTCAATAAGCATTGCTTCAGTTTCTGATGAAGCTAATTGAAAGAACTGTATCAGGAAGATGCCACAGCACCAGTTCATAGCACAGCATCTATTTTACCTCTTCTTCTGCAGTAGAAACAGGCAACTTCCATAAAGATAACGCAGAAGAGGCCTTCTGTCTAATTGGGGTTTGTGATGTAATTCTCCTTGCTCCCACAAAACCTAATAAAATTCCCTTGACTGTCTGCAAGTACATCAGTTTTCCCCTCTTGGATCTATTCTTCTCATTTTCAGAGTTACAAACTGCTGCCTGTAGCCTCTGTTTCAGCATGTGGATATGCACACTCGTAATGAAAAACTAGTGAATTTATGAAATCCACCTAACTTCAGCCTGAAACGATGTTCTCCAAAGCACCAAAACCTCACAACAATTCAGAAAAAATGATCTGGATTTACCCCCACACATCTACCATCAAGCCTGGAGTCCCCTGCTGATCTGCAGGACACGTACTGTATGACCATCGTTGGTATGTTTTGATCCATCCCACCTCAGCCCAGTGATACTTGAATTCTAAAGCAAGCATGTATCCCAATACAGGGATTTTACTCTCCATATTCTTTCTGTCCAGATCCCTCTGTTAACACTTCCAACTGAGATACCAACTCTGGTGTGGCTTATTTGCTATGAACAGCAAAAATTGAACTAAAGCCACTCAGCTATTTCGAATAAGCAACTGAATTGGATGATACTGAGCTCTGAAATAATAGAATATCTTTGGAGGTTGCACAGAGAGCCTGCGGTTTGTCAGCTTAAGTACAGCAGCTTTAAATGTTCAAGTCAAGAAGGGAGTTTGACAAACTGAAGTAGCTGCATCATTTGCTCTTTAGCACAGCTTCACAAGCAGAAGTTTAATCTCAGAGGAATAGAAGTCATTAGCCATGTAAGAGTATTCCTCAAAGAAGTCAGGACTTTGATCTATCATGTAAATACTGCAGAGCCTTACTAATTCTCATTTTGTTAATCTGCAAACTGGATGAGTCTCACAGAATACAGCTGGTCTTGCCTTGCTTCTCAGGGAAGATTTAATAGCAGGGAGCTGGAATAAGGTCTTGTGTTATATTTGCAAATTAAACTTCAGTATGTTTACTGTCAAACCCAAATAAACAAATATAAACCACAGTAGTAATACTACTACTACTTTGCTCTAGAGTACTGTTAATCAGAGGACATTACCTAATTCTAAACACTAAGTTTCAGTGCATGTATTGATGGAGAATGAAGATGCAAGCCCTCCTCTGGGGCAAGAGTTGTGCCACAAGCTGAGGGACAGACCTAGAAAGACGTTTAGGATAATCTGGTGCTCTGCATTAATATGCCTATTGCAGGGGAAATAGGAGAGCGTGGGTTTCACCTAGCATTGATGAGTCAGGGCTTCGAGAAGAAATGACTACCTCTGCTACAGGATCCACAGGGGAAGGCAGGGAAATAATAGTCTAGACAGCAATCGTTACACAAACCCTAAACCCCACTTTACGTGACTACCCTGTCCATTTCTGACTATGAGCTAGAAACATGATGAAGAATAGATGGCTGTGTTCTTATGCTCTGACTGCACTTCACTCCTACTAAACGTGTGAAAAATTTGTGATTCAGTGCTCTTGGCTTTGTTATAATAATCATTCATCTGTTTGAGAACCTAAAAAGTTTTATCACCTGTCATCAGTTTTGCAGTCATTGGAGCAAATTAACCATATTTTGCATGCAATCTATATTTTTCTTCAAACGCCTGCAAAAAGCACATATATCACCTTGTAATCAATTTGGGGATTCTGATAGTGTGAATAGTTGGTCTTTTCCCAGAGCTGAACTGAGTCATATCATATTACTTGCAGAAGAAACAGTTTCTGGTTTTGTATTTTCAGAATTGTCACTATAATTGAGTTATTCACAATATACCAGTCATTTGAAAATGTATCTCCACTGCCTGTACTCAGTTCCATGTCTCAATCTGGCAGCACATGGGTAGAGGAACTCGAAAGTAATTTTCTAACGCAAAGGTGTTTGCAAAGCAGTTAAAAATCTCTTTAGAAGTCATCCACTTTCTGGGTGGCCTACCAAATGTCACCCACCTGGCCACAAGTTAAACTTAGTGGCCCAAGTAGCAGGGTTAATGGGCCAGGTTCTCTACTTCGTAACTTCTGTAGCACTAGGAGCCTTCACTTGAATGAGAGGGGAACAGAAGAAAAATGGCAGAAAAAATGAGGAAATATGTATCTTGTGGCAGGCCATTAATATATAGGGTAGCATACAACGCTTGTTGATTCAGGGAGGGCTGCAAGGCAATAAATACGACAAGCACCAACTTCCTTACTAAAATATATTTTCCTCTAAACAGATGAATCTTAAATGAAAAGACTGATGCAGAATTTCACAACTGCAGCCATATAATTTGCTTTCCTTATGCATCTCTCTTGAGAAGATGCACTGACATACCTGAATCACAAAGCTGACTGAACCACTGGCTTCTAGAGTGACCACCTGGGTGCACAAAGCTGTAAAACTAACCTTGGTTACCATATTCAGTGGAGTTATTGCCTCCTGGAGGAGGGGGTAGGGATGGGTAAGGTGACGGGCCAGGACCCAAAGCTGCAATCATCTCCATCACATTTGGCATGATCATCTGGCTTGGACTCATGGTCTTAAACCTTTTTGAGGGAATGCCATCTGGGTCATCTTTGATGTGAATATCTGACTTTATAGGGACCGGCCTCCAACTGCAAGTTGGATCAATGGTAACTTCTTCAAACTCTGAGCTGTAAAATAATGTGAAAATTTTAGCACATTAATTTATTATTTATTATTTTTTTAAAATCAATTCTGCTGAAGTTTCCATAAGAATCTGCATGGTAACAAATGTTCCAAAATGCTCTAGTATAATACAACCTCAAGATCTTTCACTCCTCAAGTGTGTGCCAAAAGCAAGCTTTAAAAAAGGCAACTGTGAGAGCACATTTCTGTGTTTATCCACACAATGAAATCCAAACATATCTATGTGGTCTGCCACATGTGAATCAGAGGGACTACTTGTAAATACAAGAAAGCATTTAATCCTCCATTCTCACTCTTCCCTCTGCTTCATTTGTGAGGCTGCCATCAAGAGATAACCCAAACAAGATCTATTGAGTAGATGGAAACTGATTCACTGTATCACTAGCTCCACCAAGGAGCCATGAAACAGAATATTCAAGTTCAATCACTAAGACCTACTTTGGCATGACTATCTCAGTACTCATTAACGTATCTCCTAGCTGCTTAGTCTTGGATATCACAAATGAATAAGTTCACTTACTTTTGTATAGCGTTCAGAATACCCCACATATACTGGTCAACCTCCAAGCCCTCCAGTAGAGCAGTTTTACTAGAAAGAAAAAAAAACCCCACCCTCATGTTAGAATATCGCTACACATGTGTAAAAGAGGGATGGAAGAAGGATAGGTTAGTGATGAAATCAGCAGACTGGGATGCACCAACTTACTGTCTGGAACACATAATTCAGGAATGATTTGGGGCAAACGGTTTTAGTTCTACATCTGCATTAGCAGGATAATAATATTCTACATGAAATAGATAAGGATACATCTCCTTGTGTGTCCACAAGCTGTTCACATCCTTTAAATCATTTTTTAGTGAAATATCTTGCAAATTTAAAGGCTTTTCAAGCATAGCAGCTCTCTCCTGTGAACACCAGCTAGCACAATTTTTTTTTTTCAAACTGGATCTCTTTTTTTTTTTTGAGTTATACAGTAATATGGCTTCAAAGTAACTACGTATTATAGCTGCTTTACTTAAGATCAGGACAGACGGGGACAGAATAAAACAGAAACTGAAACGATTTAGTTATGTAGGCACTTAGATCTGAATGCAGGTGCTCACAGAGAAATAGGACAAAAATTTTGGCCTGGATGTATGAATACGTAAGTTAAGAAGCAAGACATCCAATTCTTGTGATATTTTTAGCCTAACTTAGAAGACAGAAGAGATTCAGGTAGTTCAGAGAAAGCACCTGCACTTTAGGATACGTATCAATCATGGATAGTCATTGAAACAAGCTCGTCTCAAGCTTGCAATGTCCACAGAAGCAGACAGAATGGACAATCTCCACTCCTGTTTATACCTAACATCGGCTGGCGCAGCAGGGATTGAACTGGAGACTTGCAGAGATAAAGTACAAGCTGCTACAGCTACAGCTGCTTGAGCTAAAGAGCCCTGGCTCGTCAGCTGAGGCTGGAACAAACTTGTAACCCTGTGGACTAAACACAGTAGGTTACAGACACTGAACTGGCCTGCAGACGTTCTGCGATTCTTTCTGCCCAGTTAAATGTAAGAATGGGCAGTCTGTAACCACTTCAAAGCTTTTGTTCCATTTCTTCTTCAGCATACTAGCTCTCTGGCCAAAACATAAGGTTGAAAGAATGCTAAGATATCGCTCTTTTCCTTAAGTAATCACTCCAAACTTCTGCTCCTCAGAAATCTTTTACCTTTTTTAAAATCAGCCTTATTCTGTACTAGAATCCTTCCTGCTTTCTGCTCTCACTTTGATTTGCACTTGATGTTGACTTTGACCTTGGAGAATCCAACTTCATTTCCTACCTAATTACTGGAAAACATTGCAGTCTCCAGAATTCTCCCTCTCCTTGAACACTGCCATTAACTGCATATCTATGTGACTGAAAGCACAGTACCTGAGACAGTTATTTGGCATCCTTACTTAATGTTCAGCTGGATGTTGAACACTTTAGTATCTACATATTTGAAGTTCAGTAATTTGGGCATTACGATGTTAAAATTATACAAAAATAACTCCAGAATAGACTATCTGTTCTTTTGCCATGGCATGTTGTTGTCTGGTAGTTGCTTATACTTCATAATCTAGGGGAAGACAAACTCCCAGTTCATTCGTTTATGTAGGTATCTGTCTGATCAATGTAAACATTTGAGATTCTTTTGAACTCTACACAACCCATAAACAGACTGTAATGAGAGCTCGCAGATAATGTATTTTGTGAGAAAATATCTTGTTACCTGTTTTTAAATTTCTAATAATCCAGGGTGTTCCCTCGATTTATGAAATATTGCAAGAATTCTCATTGGACTTTATGCTATTAGGTAAACGTAATAGATACACCTTATTTCCTAGTACTTCCTTTTTCTCCCCTCCATGACCTTAAATATGATCTGAATTTGGTCAAATTGTGTACAACTGCATTTCATGTAGCATAGTTGCACTTACTTGCATACCGGACACCTCCAAGTTCCTCTTTCACAGTTCAGTTGCAAGTAAGATTCCAGATCAAAGCACTAGGTATCAGAAAGAAACAAAGGAAAAAG
>WAAD01019635.1:262821-288581 GCA_013389945.1 Fregata magnificens
AAAAAAAAAAAAAAAAAAAAAAAAAAAAAAAAAAAAAAGGGGAATCAAGGGAAAATACTGTATTAACTGAATCAGTTGGACAAAGGTAAAACTGCCATTAAAAAAAGCCTACTAGCACTGAAAACTAAACGAAATAGCCTACTTTCTCCCGCTACATTAAACATATATATAGTTAATTATTTAGGTTGATAGACACCAAGAAATCCTCTTTCATTAGGCTCTCTCATACGATAACCTAGCTTAACAACACATGGCTGAGGGAATACTGCCAGGCCACTGGCATCTACTCACTTGTACATGCTTGCAATCGTGACCCCTTGCTGGGAGCTGAATCCGCCGGAATGTGATTGGACACTTCAGAGACACTTTAATGGCAGTTTGCTCTACTCCATCTTCCCCATTTAGTGTCGCATTGCCAGAGGAAGCTGCTACACTACTGAAGTTCCTCTTTACTGTTTAGGAAGAAGGTATGTGTATGTGTGAGAAAACACAAGTGTACTGTAAATTCTAATGTAGAAATCTGAAAGACCAACACTTCAACCTTTAAGGGTCAATTTAATGGACAATTTATCCACATAGGTGTATTCTGTGTAATTTAGAACATTCTCCTGAACAGACAAACCATCACACACATGCGTATCAGCTACACCCTCAACCAAATTAAGTGCCATACAAGCACTTAAAGCAGCCCTAAATAAAGAAAGAATAATTTTTCTACCTGGGGCTTTTAGGTAAGTCAAAAACAAATACAGGGGAAAAGCCAGAGAGCTTCTCCTGGAATGGGAGAGTCCTCATTGGGAACTAAGCTTGTGTCCTTGGTACTTTGTTACCCTCATCCAAATAGCCCTCAACATTTGAGGATACCGAGGATTTAATCTACGCATATGATGTTCTGGAAATTCCTGACAAGTACAGCTTAAGGTTTTCAATAAACAAGTAAATCTTGTGTAGAAATAGCTTATCACAACTGAACATAGGCATTCTGGAAAGTCATCACCCACACAAAATGAAAACTCACTCTTAGTGATACAATGTTCTGCTGGGAGGAGGCGTTTCTTTAGTAGACCTTGAAGTACGGAGCGAACTGATGGCCGGTGTACTAACTGCAACACGAACAAGTGTGACTGAAAGAAAACGCATTTTGTTACCGAGAGAACCAAACACACACGGTAAATACACTGCTGAACAGAGCTGCATTCTTCCCTTGGACACGTGGCTTTTGTAAGAGCCTGATGCTTAAATACGAAAGCTGGTTCTGCTCTGCTGCGCACACGCGCTCCCTTAGGGATATTCTGCATGCTGCGCAGTATGTTGTTCCATGCTCCAGGAGCATAATGTATACAAGGGCTTTAAAAAAAGCAAAGATTTTCTGCATTTTCTTCCTCCTTAATATTCAGAATACATAGGGCTGATGTATTCGTCTCTGACATCAGGCTTTATTTTTAAAACCCTGGATTCTTTGACACAGTCTAGCCTACCTGCCTGCCCTCAGACTACGTTGGAAGTTGCAAAAATGATTCGCTACCGATGTGTCTGGAACCAACTGAATCTTCCTCCCCAACACAGAGCTTGTTGTGGATTCACAGGATGCTGCCCTTGCTCTTAGCCACCAGATAAATAACATTATGCGGAGAAACATCAGTGTGAAGTAAAGCAAAACGGGTGGATGGCTTCTTGTCAAAGTGCCTCACGCTGCGACCCTGGGAGAGGTAGCAGCTTGCTTTCTTGTCAGTGACAAGAGAACAGTCAAAAGCTCAGACTGTATGTGTGCAACAGTCTGCATTAAAAATATAGTACTCGATCCCGAGAGTAACTAAACCATAGAAAAGGAGAAGGGGGAAAGTTGCATGGTCTAGGCTGCATCATGGAATATCAGTTTTTCATCTGAAAAGCTATTTGAAAAATCATCACTACCACCAATGATTATGGTGTTGATGTTCTCATGTCAAACCAAACACAGTTTAATACCCTAAATAAATGAAATTAGTACCGGACAACAGTCTGCACCACAATAATCTACTACTACATTAATACACTTTAGCTACCTTGTTACATAGGCACATGCTAAATAGGTAGGAGATCAAACTCCCTTCCTCCTCTAGACCACAAGCCTTTTCAGAGACATCGGAAGGACACCACTACATTCTGCAATAATTCAGCAGCAAAAATTTCCATATTAGCACTCTTGACCGTGTCAACATCATCAAACAAGCACCTTACCAGAAAAATGCATGGAAAAAAAAAAAGAGAGTAAGGCTCTTTCAGCTAAGGCAACATTTGCAACCGTACTAAATAGCAAACTCAGCATCAGCAGCTGCAGCCGTGAGCTCAGTGTACTTACACAACAACATGCTGTGACTGTAATTTGAATCGTGTTTCTTCCTGGCTGGCAGACGTGCTTTAGGTGCAGAGGTTTATGAGATGTCTTGTTGTCACCACGTTCAATGGTAAGTGGGGTTGCATTAACGCTGACCTGGACTGAAGCTGGCCAGTTTGTGTTCATTTGTCTGTCTTCATGGTGATAGCACTTGAACTGTAATTCCAAGTCAGACCTGCACAACAACCAATAAATCTTCCTTTAACTTTGCTTTCACATTGCAGAGGAAGGTCGTTTTGATGCTAGGAACGCTTTTCTTATCAATCAGATTATTTTTCTAGAATTATTGCCAGTAAAGGATATAACATACTTTCTTCATAAAAGCCCTTAACAGAAGCAAGTCATAGTGAATTAATGATGCAAGCATGCCACAAAGTTGTTGTTAATATTTCACACTTATAAAGGAATTTCCAGTGGATCATCTCAAACCATTTTGCAAAACCAGACCATGGAATGATCCTGCAGAAAGAAAAATGTTAACATCAGGTAGGTCCTTCCTGTGTGTGAAGAGTTAAGAACAAGAAAGTGATATGCTGCAGTGGATTGTGCTGGAAGAGTGGATTCTTCACTACTTCAGAGCATTTAAATGAACACTTGTCAGACAAAATACAGGTACAACTAATTCTGCTTTGGAACAGGTAAATCAACTGAGATAAAATGACCCCTGTATCTCACCCCCTGTGTTTCTGTGATTCCAAATTAACACAGCTGTGAATTAAATCTACCCAATTTAGACCTCCTTTCAGAGCATGAATTCCTCCCACCTCTCCAATAATAACTTCCACACACCAGCTCCTCAAAAATTAGTTTTATAACACCTCCAAAAAAGGAAGAGGATGAGATTAAGTTAATCACAAATTAAGTGGGTAGAAACTATGACTTCAGTTTCATACATGGATGTTAACATTATGTTACGAATGAGTAATTTGAAGAAGGAATTTAAAAGAACGTGAAGAACTGAACTGAAATGTCAGGATTCTGCTGTTCATGACAGCAAAAGACAGCTGAATGTTTATCTTTTATGCTTGAAAATCTATTGATTTCAAGATTTTTTTTTCAATATTTTATTAACAGTTTTTTGAAAGTTCTCTCTGCAAGATCCACTGGAGATTCTCACCTCACGAGAACACACTGCAGTCACCCAAACCCGGAGGGAAGCAAGGCTTGGTACCTCTGATATAAAAACCAAGCAGATTAAGTGTGTTCCCGAGGACTCTAAGCAGGCCTGCTGAATGTCACAGAGCAGTGACAGAGCTCAGGAGACCCTCATGTTCTTAGCACATGGGACCCTATTAATAACTGAGCAGTGCTAAGACTGAACCAGCTTCAGGGCGACGTTTTCCCTGCCTTGAACCTTTCTGTTTCTCGTAACCATGAAAAGTTCCCAGTGGGGAGAAAAACAGTTGCATTGCTATTCATTGCATGTGTACACGTGAGAGGTTTTGCCAAATATTTTAACTGGCAGACAAATATTAAGAATTGGCTCAATTCCACCATTCTCTATAAAACCAAAATCCATCCACACGTGACAAATTCATTTTTCTGGAATCCATCCAGCCCTGAGTTAAATGTGAAATGACTTCATTACAGGACCATCCGTTCTCTCCACTATTAACAAGCTTTTCAAAACAACAGACCTGAGCACAGTTTACCTATGAGTCTTCATTAAAATAAGTTTAAATAAAGGCTATGTTTGGTGAGCTAAGGAAGAAAGAAAGAACAGATATTAAGAAACAGCCTCATGCCTCAGTGCAGCACTATAAATCTACTGAATGAGCCAGCACAATCCCCAGTAGTGATTACTTATTAATAAGAACCAGCAAATAACTGCCAAAACTCCCTCTGCTGCAAGTACTCCATGATAATGAAATGCAAGTAAGCAATAACTGACCTCAAAGTTAGGTGTTAATTATTGGATGTAGGCTGCCTGCAATCTCCCTTCCTTCCAACCCCTAGGCTACCTCAGGGTAGCGGGGCACCGTGGCAGCAAGGACTCCTGCATCAAGCCTCAGCTTTAGAGCCAGAGTTCCTCCCTGGGGCAGGGAACTGAACACACCTCTCTGCCCACCTCACGCCCTCCACACCATGAAAATAGATGTCTCAAGTGGATTCCAGTGAACGGGAAGAAGATCCTCACAGGGAAAAAAGCTGAAGCTACAAGTTGTTGCTCCCATTAAGGTCAGGGGGTATGTGGTCCAGGCTCAGGAACAAACTGAAAGTGAGGCAGCCTAATGGAAAATGTGCTTAAGATGCTGCATTTTACCATCTCAGCTGCTACACCTGTGAAACAACCTCCATACATGATCCTGAGCAACTAACCAGCCTCCACAGTGCACAGAGACAGGCTCAAACAATGTAATCAGCAGCCAGGATAAACACTGAGATGCTTTCTGAGAAAAAACAGAATGAAGAGACAAAACTATTCCATGGTATTTGAAAATACACAAATAAAAAAAAATTAAGGCTCTGATTGTCATTTGATGTAAAGCCCTTCCATGAGCATGGTGGAATCAGGCCATAACCTGGAATCACTTATGCAGATCTGCGTTAAATGCAGAAAAGCACCACCTAGGAAAACTATTCTTCTGCGCTGGAAAGTAGTACTTGCTGTAAGTGAAAACCAGAAGCCTTTGTACGCGGAAAGCTATGCTCCGATATTTCTGACCTGTCCTTACTTGTGGAGTCATAGGAGAGGGGGAATTTAGGAAGTTAGTTTCTAAAGTTTGAAGGATTTAAGCACTTGTCTTTCCAAATGATTCTACCAAGCCTCTAAATCAGGTCCTTCATTAGCGTGTTATTTTTCATTATCAGATACTCTGCACCGTTCAATTTAAGCATAAACTGTAACAGCCCTGCATAGTTACTCCTGCAACTAACATTTCACAGGCCACAAAGCATCTAGGACTCCAGAGTCTCTCAAACGGAAGTTTGTACTGGTGTCTGTTGTGCACGTCCCACACCCGTTCCACCCAGAGCAGAGAGGATGGAACAGCTGCAGTGATTTTTCAAACACTGCATGCCATATGCTATCAGCAAGGAGATGCAACACAGATCAGAAAGCATTTTAGAACATGTGGTCTCTGAATACTCACAGGTGAGATTATCTGTGAGTTTAAAGGGCATTTCTCCTATCCAGGCCACAATTTTTGAAGTGAAATTCATGGCAAACCTAAATGAAGTTCATCTGGCCTGCCACTCCTCCATCACTGGTGGCAAGACTTCCTCACAGCAAGGCTGAGCTTACCTCCACATCAGCGTCTGATGAACAGTTGGCCGTAAGTGAAAGACATGGTTACTGACTGCCAGGTTGTGTTCCAGCCGGAAGGGCTCCAGTACAACACCATCTCTCACGGGAAACGTCAGACGCAGCTCATCATTGTGGTTGGCTGGGATCGAAGAGGGAGAGAAAGCGTGAACTTTCCCTTTAGCATCTGCAGTGCAATAACAATGTGTATATTTATACAGAATAATTAATAATTTATACAAATGGCACAGTGATCTGTTACTGGTTCTAACTTAGCAGGTTCATACGCACAAAAAAGAAAATCACAAGTAACTACATCATCTAACTGATACAAGTGACAGGGCTCAAACTGATAGCGATGGCAAACCAAAGTCTGCTATTCTCCCACACATAACATTAGGACCTTAGCATTCCGGACACAAACAGAAACCAGGCACAGTAAGAATTCCTGTTTTTTATTACTGGATAGGTTCTGTATCCAGGCTTACTCTGTTGGCAGAAGACTGACAACAAATCTCTTAATTATGGCAAACTGTGATAATGCTTATTTTCCCCACTCTGAACTGGGATCAACATTACCCAATTAGTTCCAACAGTTTCATCAGCTGAAACTATCCAATGACCAAAACCACTGGTATTCAGTTACTATCTGATCTCATAAAATGAGGTTTTGTGGTAACTTACAGCTAATCTATGAAGTCCAAATGTCTTTAAATGCTGTGTTTTTGCCCAAATAATACTGCAGGCCACCACCTTCAACTTCATTTTTCAGCTATGCTGAACTCCAAACACCTGTTGCAAAGCGCTAATGCAGCAGCAGTTATTTTAGAGAAAACATAAAGCTTCTCCCAGTTCCCTAGTAAATGATATCTCCTATTGTTCATCATTCACTTCAAAACCTCAAGTATCTTGTGCTAGTATACAGCCACAGAGATCTTGTTATTCCTGCACTGCTCCCAGCCAAATGTAGCTGTGATGTTGAGTGGCTCTGAAAGGAACATATATCAATTTTTGGCATGCTACTGAATATTCTTAAGAAGCCTGTATGGATCACAATAGAGACACCACTATAAATATTCACATTTCACGCTATTCTGCAGTGATGTTCAATGAATGGCTTTGCCCTTGAACAAAACAGACCACAATGAAAGTCCATACAATAAAAAAGCCTAGCAAGCACATACAACGCAACCCAAAATCAAGTGTTTTATCCTCAGGAAGCGTATCAAAGGAATACTTCAGGAGTAAAATCCTTACAAGTTTAACGTGGAAGAACTTTTCTGATACTCTACTTTAGGAGGGGATAGCAATCTTTCTCTTTCATGTCCACCAGCTCTAGTGAGCCTGCACCGTGCATACCACCTATCGCAACTTAGCAATCCGAGCCTCTCCCAGAGCAGCAATCAGAGCTAGTTTCCAGACTCTGAAATGTACGTGGCAGAGAACAGAAGGACAATAAATGACTGTGGGGGCATTCTGTTTGCTACTCACTTGGAGGTGGTGGTAAAGCATTGATATTTGGTTTAATGTCAGGTGGGAATGGTGGTTTGACATCCTGGTTAGGTGACAGGTATGGAGGAATATTGCTCCCTGGAGTCATAGGTGGTGTGGGGTTTCCTGGAACAGGTGAATGAGGGTAATTTGCCACAGGTACAGGCCTTGATGGCTAGAAAATAAATAACATCGCATTGTTATTGCAGTCTGAAAATAAGAATAATAAGCCTTGTGAACTGTACTGCTATCAAACACCAAAGACTACAAAGAAGGTAGGGAGGCCCCTCTGTCTCTGGAAGGACAAGAAACCACGGGACGTTCCATGAGGCCTTTGGGAAGAGGCAGACTAGGAGAGCAAAGCAGGAACTGAAACCAGCAGACCAGCCAGCTTAATTCAGGCAATGACCAGATACAAGCAAGGCTGCCAAGAGGCTTATTGCATTCCTCTGAATGCTCTCTTTCCAAAACCAACCAGTCATTCGCTTCAGTTTTTCCACACCACCCCAACCCACCCAGCCTTTTCTCTCTCTTTGGCTTCCTCCCAAAATAGCCCCAGTGCACAAAAGCCTATGTGAAAAACAAAATCCAAAGACACACAATTAGAATGTCTGTGTCCCTTTTACTTCCATTTATCCTTTCTTCCACCCCTGTCCAACTCATCTACTCAGAATGAAAGCTCTGGGGGTCAGGGGATATCTTTTATTCCGTGTACCTACAATTTGATTCTGTTCTTAGTTTGCTGCAGAATAAGACAAACTAAGAGAAAAAGGATAGCTAAGTATAAGTAGTAGCTATAGTGTTAAAACACCATTGGTTTTGTTACTTGTAATTAAGAGGACGGTCACAGTTAACAGAATAAACCAGTAACAATGATGCAAAGGAAGCTGACATTAAACAAAACTGCAACTGCATGGCACTCTCTTGTAATAGCTTGTGTACCATAAGCACATACACATGACAGTGTCAGAAGATTAAAATCTTTAGAAACAGCCAAAGTATCAGGACTTCAAATCTGATTCTGTATCTAAATGCTGTGCTGCTGGCCTAGGATACTCTAAAGAGAGCTGCATTCTGAAATCTCAAGCATTTACATTTCCACACATCTTTGCTTTTTCTTTAACACATACAGTCACTATCTCCAAAATCACTACAGTCCAAAGCTTTAGGTCCTGTCTGTGGCAAGCTGGAATTTTTCCCCTAGACAGGATAATCTCCCTTCTTAACAAGGTCTCTTATTTTCTAACTGTTTCCAGAACGGTTGATACTTGACTACAAAATAGGAGATGCATTGGAAAGACCACAGATTCCCTGTTAGACTATCCTGTAAACAAAAAACTTAAACCCCATCTAAAATAAACACATGTAAAATGTATTAAAAAAGCTGTCACTTAAAAACTTCACAGAGACCTTCTGCTGTTATTTTAGCATAAGTGACTGCATTGGAATTACAGTAGTTGAGGATCTGTCTTCTCCTCGTGTTCTTCCTGGCAGTGTACTGCAAAAGCTGCCACAATGCAACAGGTGTTCCTTTGGGTACCACAGTGGACAGCTTGGTTGCAGTAGAACAGATGCTCTAGAGTAGAGAGGTTTTTTTCCCCTCTTTTTTCAGTGGTGTTTTCTGTGTGAATCACGCTGGAACAATTCCAGTTCAAGACCAATGTGCATCTTAGATTCTTTCAACCTACATTCAAAATGAGAATGTAGTCCAGAGACTTCAACAGCTAATGCTTTAAGAGCAGGTCAGACCATCGATGGTCCTTCCCATTTTTATACTCACTGGAGTACCTGTGTGCAAAAGATCACTTTTGTGTACACTTCAAAGATGTCAAAACTCAGCAGGCCCTCAGTACAAACTCAGTTTGGGTAACACTAAGTGCTCGAGATGTATCCATAAAACAGGTTTTAGGCAACATTTTAACAATGCTAATCCTTGCCCAAAACAAGCAGCACAGAGGGAAAAGGAGAAAAGGGGAGGGAGAGGTCGGAGAAAGTCACGCAAACTTCAGTTCAAAGATGAATTCTGCAGCTGGAACAGCTTTTAAGTTTAGCCTGGCTTAAACCAACAGTGACCACTGTAGGTCTGAAATTGGAATGCTGCAATGTGGAACTTGTTTATTACAAATTTCCAAAGTTTTATTCTTGCAGGGTGCCATGAATAGGTGAAAATATTACACCTGAATCCCATTAGGTACTTCTTTTTACATACTATATTTAAAGTGAAACCAACATTTTCCTGTAGAAGCCTCTAATGAGCTGCAGTAACATTCAATTTTCTTTATGAACTGCTCTGAAGTTACAATGCAACTTGGCTGATTGGCTTGATTCTGCGATATCCAAAACTTTAGTAAAAACACCGTGCTTTTTTCTCTCTTTCCTTTAATTACGTAAAAGTAGTTATCTATGAAGTCATCAATGTGACATTCATAAACGTGTACCAGAATGCAACAAGACAATCTAAAAATTCTTACCTTGTAATACTGCCCCATGTTGACTGTTGGAGGAGGGTACTGCCCTGTGTTTTGCTGGCTTGGCATCCTCTGTCCAGGATAGTTGGGAGACGTAAGGGGTCTTGGAGGGTTGGGAGTGGGGTACTGACCAGGCTGGTTTGGAAACTGGCTATTTGGTCCATACTGCTGGTTTCCATAATTTGGCTATTTCATGACAGAGATGAAAGAAGACAAAGATCTGTTTCATGCAAGCAGCTGTCTTGAATTGATTATTAGTATATATTCAATAGTGGAATCAAAACAAACGAACCAACCCTCCAGGTGAATACTCTTCAACTTAGTGCCACTCATGCCTAAGCCAGGGCCCTGATGGCTGGAGGTGAATACTCACTCAAAAGCACAGAAGACCCGCAAACCAAAGTGGAATAAGAATAACCACGTACATTAACAAACACATACACTCAGCCTTCCAGGGCCGTTAAAGGGCACCATGTTTGAAGAAACCAGAATTACAACCAGATGCAATGTTCACAAAATCTCTGTTTTTGCAAGTGCTACCAGCCCCACCCCTGGGGCTCCTTTTCCAGATGGAGAATGAAAGCACAAAAAGTAACATTAAAAAAAAAAAATCCTGGAATGGGCAGAGAATAGAAGCTGTGTTGCCCATGTCTGTCTTCTCAACACAACTGCTATGATTGCCCTGTGCTAGAGTGTTTAGCAATACCCTAACAACTAAACAGAAGCTATTACTAGTCATAAAACACCTTGCTAGTGCTAGCCAGTACTGTGATGCAGTTTTGGAATCAGAGTCATGAAAACTGGAACTTTAAAGGTAATAAAATGTCAATTTGAAAAATTAACTGATTAATAGGAAGTTTCCGTAAATGAAGCTTTCAAAAACCAACAAGCAAATAGCATCTATGGGATCTGCAGAATTCCAAACCAAGAAGCATGTAACATTTAGGGCACTGTTCAGTGTTGACTTCTTGGGAACATGATCGTGTTCACTTGCAATGAAAAAAACCGCTTCTGAAGCAGCAAAAAAGGATTTACAGTCTTCCTTGAAATACGAAATCTGAAGAGAAAAATTATCTGAACAAGCCACATTCTGCGTTTTCGTAACTTAATTGTAGAGTAAGTGGCAGTATTTACAGAGTGAAAAGCCTTCCCAGAGAAGCAACTCCTGCAAAAGCACATAACTTTTTTTATTTCTGATTAATTTTTTATTTAAAAAAAACCAGTTTACAAATCAGGAAAGAAATGTAGCTCAATAATAAATGTTTGCTGTATTTTCTGCAGACCACGGTACTCTTTCCTGTATGTTTTCTATAAACCCTTACCACCATTATTATAGTCAGGACAATATCATAATGTTCAAAGCTCTACACCTGGAGTTACAGTGGCTGTTGTAGTCTCAGTTTAATATAGAATTTTAACAGGAAATTATCTCTGAAGCTAGTAACTGGTGGCTAGATTTGTAAAGACATTTAGGTGCATACAGACGCTGAGAGTGAGTTGGCGAGATTCTCAAAAGCATCTACTGCCTGATTCACATCAATTTGAATAGTAAAATGCATTGGTGCTTTTCAAAAATCCAAAAGCTTGCCTGTCTACATCTTTGGTTGTCTAAATTTCTTTAAATTTTTGACCCTAAGTGTTTTGCCCAAGGTCATAATACAAGTCAATGGCAATGTAATTTTGTCTACAAAGCCAGTCAGATCTCATATAACAGCATGGGAACTTAGAAATACCACACTCCAAATAAACTTATATTAGATAAATGCTGACACAGAGGGATTTGAGTTCAACGTGATTTATATTCATCTCAGTGCCTATGAAAATCAAGCCTCAAGAAGTCTGGAAAGCAATTGGTCTTTAAAATAAATGTTATTACTATTGGTGTTTATACAACGTACACCCTGTGCTTCTTTAGAACAATAAAACCATCCAAGAAAATGCAGATCACATATGTATCAGGCTCAAATCAAGTATTTCACCTTCAACATCTCTTTTAAGTTGTCACATTAAATAAATCCACTCCTGTGAAGGAAGTCTGCTTATGGTCTATGAATTCACCATCTAGCATGGGAATCTCAAAGTGACATTTTGAGGGCTCAGCCGGTTTTGGGCTTTTCTTGAGTGTAATGACTGTCATCTTGACTAACATAGCAAGGGCCAACCTGAATACTTTAGAAGCTAAAAAGGAAGAGCTGCTGCCACTTGTGTTTTAAAGGCAGTATTCCTACCAACGCTAGAACAAAGATGTACCTATTGTACAGGGATGCACACCACATCTTACCCAGCATGTTGCAACTTTCAGTCAAAATAATAGTGTATGCAAAATATAATTTATTTTATTACCTCTCCTGGGTACGGTCTCTTTATGCCCTGTATAGGCAAAGACTGGGGGCGTGGGCCTGGGTAGGCTTGCTGAGGCATCCTCTGCCCGTGGGTGCTGAAGGGACTCATTCCAGGAGGCCGAGGCTGGTTCATGCCCATGGGTGGCCCACTCATGCTGGAAGGCGTCATTCCGGCTCCCATGCTTGCTGGGTTCATGTTGCCGGGCATAGAAGCAGGGCCACGAGGACCAGGCTGGTTCATAAACTGGTTGTTGTAAGCCTGAGTTGGACCCATCTGGAAAGAGGAACAAACCTTCAACGGAAGAAGAAGAAAAAAAAAAAAAAGAATAAAATGCGACATGCATTTAAAATGGGAGGAGGGAGCTGAACGTGCTTTTGGGGGAGGGAAGAAGGGGAGGATTTATGTCGCATTTTCTTTCAATGTTGTCCAACATTTGATGGGTGGTGATGTTATTTATAATAAAAATCCAATTGGAATTGGAGAAGGCATAAGAGAGAAAGACAGACATAAGTCTAAGGTGAGCAATTAAATTGTTTAAATTGGCTAGTCTATTACTGTAAGGTAACAGGTCAGGAAGTTGGCTGTGTAAATACAGCACAACACTACGATTTCTAAGACACTGTGCTTCTTTATATCACCTGGCGTATAGGCCCATTTACTTCAAAACTCAGAGAGGTAAAAAAGCTAAGGAGGGAAAAGCATAAACTGATCAAATCCTTGTTTATTTTAAGAAAAAACTATTACATGAAATCATGACATGCTGGAGGCTATGGATCACCAGAAATGCATGTCTCACATAGCTGTTCTCATAGACAACATTATTAAAAAGCAAATCTCTTTTCTACTGCTGTGTCCTTGTTTGAAGGGAAAATACTAAACAACCAACTGTAGTTGGCAAAATAAACAATTACCCAAGTGGTACAAAACCTATCACAAGATTCTGGAACACTTCACCAGGTACTCAAATTTAAGAGGTTCACAGGGTTGGCAAAGGCAGCAATAATATATCACGTCAGATACAGCCGTAACTTTGGGTGATCTTCAACTCTTTCAAGGGGCAATCTCCAAACTACAAAATACACTTAGGCAAGATTTATCAGGAAAAACACAGGAGACCAACTCATACCTACATACACACATTCCAGCAGTTTCTCATAAGCATTTATTACCATGCTCATGCACAAAAAAAAAAAAAAAAAAAAAAAAAAAAAAAAAAAGAGTAGGCATCCTAATAAACACAGGACTAAGAAGGACAGCCCAATTCCATGTAATGGTCCAGATCAGGTTGGTATGAAGACATAATGGTTACTCTCTTACCGGTCCATACTGGTTCATGTCCTTATTCTGTGTTTCCTGAAGGGCTGCTACAGTGGCTGTAGCTGTAGCTGTTGCTGTAGCAGCTGCAGCTGCAACTGCAGCAGCGGCAGCAGCTGCAGCTGGCTGGGTGAAATCAGCTGGCGGCCTCGTGTGGGGGGGGATCCCCATTCCTGCAGGGGTATTTGGGCCTCCAGGGTAACTAACAGGGAAGAAAAGAAAGAAAGAAAGAGAGAATTAAGACATGCCTGGTGGATTTTGTTTTGAATGTTGGCGTGATCCTCATCTGGAACTGTTCCAAAACCACATATCAATGTCTAATAAAAGCCAGCAGGATGGGGAATTAGGTGTGTACATGAGATACAAGTGTTGCTCAGTCATAGGGCTGCCACCAGGATTGCAGGGCACCACCGTCAGTTGTTTCAGGGGCAGTGAACTGCTTTGCAGCTCTGTAGCTTACTGTGAAGTTGAACTGAAATCCTGAAAATTAATGCATGCTCCATTTCCCAATAGTGTAGGGGCAGACTACACAGCAGCATAAACAGAGAGCTTCCTCCACTACAGCGTATTCATCTGCCTCAGTGGTGAATTATGCCAAGTGTTCCCGACTTTGTAAAAGCATTCCTCCCTGAACCTCAGCAGAAGAGCCAGGAGAGACCCAATGCAATCAGCTCTACTGGATCCCACACAATGTATTTTGCACTTCCTACCTGGCTCTCCTATTGATCCTAAGATAAAGTAAGCTAAACCATGCCTTTCCCACTCCAAGACACCAACTACCTTTATAAATACGGGCCAGTATACTGTGCCCATTTTAGAGATGTTAATACAAAGCTAAAGAAACTTTCTGACTTGTTCAAGGTCACTCAGTAGATAACTGGCAGAGATGAAAGGAGAGATAAGTTCCCCGAGTCCCAGGCTTATATTCTTCACACCAGACTGACTATGCTAACAACCTTTTCAGCAGGCTTTGCAGAGGGACCATAAACAGTGGTTTCAGTTAAGTGCACTTACCACCCTTGTTTACAAAGCATAGACACAGAAAGTCAAAATGTAACAAAACCCAGGCTATTAGTTTTGGCTTATTTCACTAATGCAGCATTTACTTCCCCGAAACAAATACACAGCTTGACCATCTCTCAAACATCTTCACCCCCAATTCTTTTCAAGTTCCTTCTGTGGAATAAGTCTTTGGGCAGAAATATCCCATTGCATAGGAACCTACTTTGCCTAGTACTCAAGCTTATGCCTCCATAGGCATGTAGAAATTATACCATCAATACCTTTCACATCCTGGCCTTATTAAATGTTAATCATTCCTAAGCCTGTGGTCTGTTTAACAATCTCTCTTAATTAAAACTTTATTTTGGGGGTTTATTAGAGCTAATTGATTGACCTAAGCCATTTCCATTTACTGTGATGAATTTCATTGCAGTTTGGGTAGCTGATTTCTGAAGCTGTAAAAGCAGTATGCACTTCAGTTAACCAGCATAAAATAGCTACTGCAGCTTTATATAATTAAAATAAGCCCACGACACTTCTGCCAGGTCACTAAAACAAGCTTCATCAACTATTTACATCAATTTTCCACCTCACACAAGTAAATCTTACCTGCCACCAAAGCCTCCACTTCCAGGATAATTGGGTCGCCCATACATGCCCTGCTGTATGTATGGCTGAGTGGAGCCTGCCTTGGCTGAAAATTGCTGCTGCTGTCCAGCAAACTGAGGGGAATTGATTCCAGGGTTGCTGGTAGTCATCCCAGAAGCCATGGGATTTCCTGCTGGGTTCATAGGGTTATTAGCATTTGCCATTGGATTTCCCAGCACCTGTGAGTAGAAACATGAGAATACTGTACCTTGAACTACATCAAATAAATTAACTTGATTTGCTGCAATCGATAAATTACAATATAACCACTCTGTACTCTGAACTCTAATGAACATACACCTTGTTGATATCTAGGTGCACATTCCTGGTGATTTCTCCTTTTCTTTTGCCATTTCCAAACAAACAAGCATTCCTGATCTCTAATTACCCTTCACAGGAGATTTTTAACTAGATAGAACCCAAACTAACAGACTTATGAAAACAGTTATGATAAAGACCTGCTAGAACCATGCTCTGTAGGTGACAAATTCATCTGCTTAAGAGAAAGTACATGCTTTTTCTTTTTTTTTTTTTTTGATGTAGGACTTTGAAATAACTTGCAAATATTCAGTCTCATTGGCATACTGTAAAGGGTACTACAGATGCAAAAACTGTGAAAGAATATATTTCAGTGGCTTAACTTGTTCTTGAATCTAACTCTCTCTAAAGTCTGTTGGTTGTTTTTATTGCTTCTTCCTCCGTTCTGTTTGTAAAAGGACTTGGTTTGCTTGTTCGAAGCTTCCCCCCCACCCCAACTGAACCAAAAGTGCTATGATTTCCGTTGAGATATAAGTCTAAGTATGGCTGTTCATGGATCACCTGCATGGAAATCTGTCTCCTACTTGGCAAAAAACTTAGTGGTCATGATTTTTGCAGAAGACCAAGTCATCAGTTTTGGCAATTTGTGAAAGGGAATCGGTGACCCCGGCTCATGCCTTTCCCTCGGGGAGCATGAAGACTTACGGGAAACCCTGTCATTCATTTCAATCTGCTCTGAACAGCTACAACCAAGCTTCATGTTTCAGAGCTTCACCCTTCCCTTGCACTGATTCTGAAGAAGCATTTTCTTCTCTTTACCAAAGCACTTTTTTCTTTTATTGCACATTCCTCTGAAGTACCATGAAGAGTTCAAGTTACATTACAGTGTTCTTATGATAGAACAAAACTCTTGAGTCTTTTTTTTTCTTTCCTTTTGCCTTTTTAAGTGTGAAAGATTTTCACAAGAAAATATATTTCCATTTTCTGGCCAATGTATAGACCTACTTGTTTACTCAGGTGTTTCGCTCCCAGATGGGATACCTTTTCTTTTAAGGTGTTAAAAAGAAATCAACAATAACAAATGATGTTATAGATCCTGTAACTGTTTCCTCTCTTCATTTTTTGAAGAAAGATTTTGCCACAACCAGTGCTTACATAACTGCCATGTGAGTATCTATATGACTTGGCCCCTGAATTATTTCTTTTTCAAACGGCTCAATCCATAACAATTTTGTTTTTCATTTTCTGACCAAAATTAAAATAATAAAAAAAAGTCCACGGAAAATTTTGTATGGGATCTAATGTCACTTGATTTGAAAAAGGTAGAAAAGACAAGTTATATTTATGTACCATTTGCACTCATTAAACATGGCAATGTGTTTAGAGCACTTCATCCACGGTGTAAGCAAAGGCTAGACTGCCTGAGAGCTTGATTTGTGCCAGATCCCTTGGAGAGGACACTATCACAAATAATTGGCATCTCCTTCATTAAAGCTGCTTCTTTTTGTATAGATTGGAGAAGAAAAAGAGAGGTAAGAGCGTACAGAACTGAATGAAAATCCAGTAAGTATGGCTCTCACCTGGAAGCCGGGAGCTCATGCTTTTCCTCCAATGCATACCGAAATATTTTTGCAATGGCAGTATTAACAGGAGAGGTTGAAAAGAGCACAGCCTATAGCTGGTAGTTAGCACCTCAGCATGGGGGCAGACTTGGCACTGGATTTCACCAGCCCACAAGTACGACACAACTCCAGGTAAAATCAACAATAACTGTCATTTGGTGAATCTAGCTAGAAATTTTGTTTTTAGTAAAACAACTCCTCAAATTCAATCTGAAATTCCCAAGAGGTTTGGGATTATCCCAAAATCATGCTTTTAGTGTTGAAACCATACAGTGCAAAATACGTGCTAAACCCAAGCCTAGCATTTGCATGCAGCTAAAGGAGTTACTGACTCAAGCTCTTAGACGCCTCCTTTCCAACGCCACCGAAGAGGACACGACTGGAAAAAAAATGCAGCATGTACAACGAAGAGAACACAGACACTGTTGTCGATCCCAAGAGGGTTTTCAAAAAAGTTTTCCATTTTGCAAACATTAGTGAAAACCTGTATCTACAGGGGAGGGAACATAAAAACGAAGCTTACCTGGCTTTGAGAGGTGTTAGTCACACCCCATACTGTGGTGACCACTGATAAAGAGCCTGGGGGCTGGTTGGTATTTTGCTGCCAGGGAACAGAATCGTAAGGAAAAGACCCATCACTGCAAAAACAAATGTTTAGGAGGGTGAGATTTTGGAAGTTTAAACAGTGGCAAGTTGCTGGCAGGGACAAAGGTATTAACACCAGACTTTACCTTAACTCCTCACTCCTCCTTCCATTATTAGCCTAGTACTCTCAGAGGCATAAAGTTTCTTTAATAGCAGCGTGATCATATCAAAACCACACAGAACTAATGAATTCCTTAACTGTATTGAAGCACAGGGCTTTTACCATAAAGGTCTGTTACCAGTGAAAGTAAAAATAAACTCAGGGGCAGAGTTTCAAACAAGGACACTAAGCAAGTTGCTCAGAAGCACTTATTTTTTGCAATCCATCTCAAGCTCTTCAACAGTCACTGCTTCAGCTGCCTCGTATCAATTCAATTAGATTTTGAGACCAGACTGCAGCTCCACTGTCTGCACTGGGTCCCCAAATGGCCAGAAAAGCCTTTAAAGGCATAGCAGTTCAACATCATTTTGAAAAGTAAATTGAAATTCAGATAGCATTCTCCCACACGATGGATAAGCTGCATGCCAAAAACAGTATTAGCTAATCAGCATTCTAGAAAATCAACTGCAGATATACAACACATCTTTCAGATAAATATGTGGATGAGAGGACTGGGTTTTTCCATTACCTTTGTCCACAGATACAAGCAAACATTTCTTACAGTTCTTTTCATACAAAAGCATTGGTGGTTTCAAATTGAACACAGGATAGGTATGCATCTAGTGTAATTAATGAAATATGCTAAATCCAGTGAAAGCAGCTATTAATCCCATAACTGTAAAATACATCCCACTTGAAATTTGCTCATTCTCATACTATTAACTTGTAAATTAGATTTCTATTTGCATATATGTACACATACACACACGTGATCTTTCCTCATCTAGATATATATACCATTTCACACACACACACACACACACATTGCTCTCATTTTCAAAAGCCATTGACTTGTATTTTATATGAAGAACTGCATTTTTGCCTGGAGTACCAGCAATCGCTGGAATTCTATACAGGGCTACCTTGCCTAAAGATTCCATACAGGCTCTGCGAGTGCTGTATCCACATGCTTCAAAGCCTGCACCACAAAATGCCACACAATTAACTCATACAAGACATGGTGAGACAACCAACCTGCCAAAGTCTGAAAAAGGGCTCTGTAGTAGACCAGGGAGCTGGCTCTCCCATGTCCCCGGATGGCACTCCAGGCTTGGACCACTTCTTCCTTTTGTGCCGTGAGCCAAAATCAAGGACTACCTGTGTGTTCATTCTTTAGCCTGTTCATAACACCTAGTGTAAATCATTTAAGAATAGGAATTGCATTGCACAGAGAAGTGCGCACACTTGTGATAAAAACTGCCTATGTCCCAAGTAACCAATAATCTAGTAACAGCAACAGCAACTGTGTAAGGTTAAATGAAACAGTGAATACATTTTACAAACTACTAGGAAATTTCAAACAAATTCCATAATGCTGTGCCAGTACAACAGCATTGTCTTAGAACATAACCGTGAATTTGAACTGACCTATTTGTTTCAAAATACCCAAACTGAATTAAGAAATAAAATTACAAAAAAATTAAAATTAATTAAATTAGGGAAAAGAATAATTTCCCCTAACAAATAATTAGGGACAATTAATGGAAAATAGTAATCCTCTATAAGATGCTTGACATGTAATGTTTACATTGACAGCATCCATATAAAACAACGTGTGAATAAGGGCATATTTAACACCTTGCAATCAGCAAGTCCTCCTAGCCCATCTTTTTTTTTAAATATTTTCTCTTAGAAGGCTGAAAATCTCCCCCTCTCATTCAGAGGCTCAGACAATGGCTTCAGTGACTAATATTTGCAAGTGACACAATGCTTCAGCAAGTCCCCTCCACCAGCATGGAGACAAATGATGACTAACCCAGAATTTGTGACTGCTATGATGCCTTCCTCTTTTTTCCTGCTCTGAATGATGCCTCCTACTTTACTCCCTTCTCTGACTGTTTTTGATGATGTCTGCTCTGTGATTCGTTTGGATATTTATGGCACATATGAGTGTTTGTATACTTCAATGACTACAAAGAAGCTCTCTCCATGACATAAGCTTAAAGGACTCACTGCAGCCATTCCTCTCTATTCCCCACTGATGTGCTCTGGACAGGTAATAAACCTGAGGGACAAGGCAAATATTTTGCAAGTGTATGAGTAAATAAGAAGGGCAATGACAGGCAGGGATCAAACCACAGAGTCACTGAAGGTTCTTCTAATGCCGTACGGTTTGTACGCATACTCAAACCTTGAGCTAGTGATGCCTTAGCCTGCTGTTAAGAAGTTATAACCATTTCTTCCCTTTCTTTGCCTCCAAAGCATGTCTCTCTTACCCGTTGCTCTCCTTTACAGTACGCAGAAGAGATTTCATATGTTATTCATCCGTACTTTCCAACGGCAGAGTCAGAGCATTTGTTTAGTGGATTCTCAAAGACTGGGTTCTCAAAGACTATAAAATCACTTCACCTAATTACAAAGAAGAGTAAATCACTCAATTTTTACTGTATTACAGTTAAAATGCTGACACCTCAACAAACCGTATTGTTGACATACGACGAAAGCCTCCAGCACAGGACCCAGCATAACACATGAAAGCCATAAAAAAAGACCAGGTACAGATTTGTTGAGAAATATTCATTGCGCACATTGAATCACGTGACTATTACATTATCCAACACAGGACTTAGCTTTAAATCGCAGACAACATTCATATCAGAAATTATGGTGACACTGAAATAGCGATGGATGTGCCTTGCAGAACATGAACTTAGACACCCTAATATACACTTACTGTGCTGGACCTCACTTCACTCAAACTTCACTTTAGTTACCCCACTGACTGAATGGCATTCTTGTGGTTCGCATTCCCCAGCATGATACTCTGGCCCATCACCAATGACATGCATGTTTGAGTATGACTTTTGCCATACTGGATTCAATGCCCACCCTTCCTCCACCCACTGTGTGAAGGCTTCTTTGGTCTCAAGCAGCAGGAGATGCTGAAACACGTGCCACTCAACTAAAGGATTACTTGTCCCTCCACTTCACTCTTTCAACTTGTGTTTCTGTCCTTAGACAACCCAAAGGAATACTCCCACCACCAAAGGAAAATCCATGTAAGTACCGTAATGAAACGTGACCAATCCAATTCTCATTTGCAAAAGTGGCTTTCTGCTGTTATTATACAGAGCTGTGAATTATTCTGAAATCCCTTTCTTTAAACTTGAAAATGGCAGCCAATAGAGAAAGAAGCTTCAACCTCTCCAGCCACAGCGAAATGCTGCCCACGACACTGTTCCTGTTGAACGGTACAAGGGTAATTAAGTCTCTCACTACACCCTGGAGGGCAGTGAGTCAGTTTGGGCTCAGCTGGAGTCCACTAAAAGAGTATTGACTAAATTTATAATAGTGTTAATGAACCTATACATACTACTGGTCAGCATTAAAGGCCAAACAGCAGAGGAAGCCACAGAGCAAAGAGGAAGAGATGGAGGGAAATTACTTCTCAAACCACAATCAAGGAATAAGGAGGAAGGATTTCTTAGCTGCTGGCAAATGTACTGAAACCATCGGTAATACAACATTCATGTCAGAGAAGTACATTGGTACTTAGGTCTAAACAGTTTCTCTTAATCTCAATCCTAGGAAAACAGAACCAGACAGGTATCCAGCCTCTTCAGAATAGTTACAGACTTCATGTCAGACACAGGCTGTCAGTTAATTCTAATACAAGTTGCTTAATAAAAAGTGAGCTCCGTAAATTAATACTAGTGAATTACTGTAATTTATACATGATTTGTGGCATTATCTGAAAATGCTGTATTTTAAATATGTTGTCATTAAAGCAATTGTATGTGTATCTGATACTCTGTTTACATGTCTTCATTGATTGAGGAAGGAGAAATTCAAATGGTTTAGTGAAGTACGCATCCCTAGAGCATTGGTACTTTACATGTTGTGGACGAGGGTAAAAACTGGATTTACACCTTCCCGGTGATTTTCCACATCACTTGTTGAGAAGGCCAGGTGTCTAAACCGCTACCTTTATAAAGCATCTATCCCTGTTTTAAACACTGAAAATCTATCAACTACTGCAGAAAAGCACCAGATGTTGGCTTTCTCAAAAAACGTTTTCACTCCAAGCACTGCAATCAAGTTTCCCACAACTGGGCTTTCAGTGACTAGTTTTTATTGCTTACCCTGAAGCCAGCTTTTCAGTTTTGCAGGGGTCTTTAATGTTTCTGAAGCACAGTCATCCCACCTGACTGGTAGCTGACACACAGAGAGTCCACACAGTCCTTTAAATCTACAGACTCTATCCTAACTTCTTCAACTGATGCCAAGATGAGCAGGTAATTGCCAGTGTAACACTGACTGTCATTTCTCCCATGTCTTCTTTTGTTACCCACGGACACCTAGAGAGGAGAGCACCTGACAACAAGGAGTGAGGTGTCAGAGATCCACCCAGGCAAAACACTCCTTTGCAGTTACACACGGCCAAAAATCAGAAGGGTTCAAATACAGCCCAAAACCGGGACTCCTGATCTGTTCTTGCCTGCCGGAACCTCTCTGTGTCTGCACCTTGCTCTGCCCCTACAACTGCCTCTGGGCGCGTGTGTGCTCAGGGTGCCCAGCACCCCTTGGCTGTATTCTTGGTTGGAGCCTCTAGGTGACACTACTTTAATACAAACTAAAACATAACAATCTCCAAACAAGGCTCCTTGCTCCTGCCTCACCCCTCTTTTCCCCCTAAAGCCTCATCTGTCTGCAATGGAAAAATATCACAAATCCCACAATCAGAACAGGAAATAAAGCCCTAGGTAACCGTAGCACCAATACATATGTTTCATGCCCGTACTGTCTCATAGGTTAGGCAGCTTAGTTTTTTTATTCTGGTTTAGTTTTTGTTTTCCTTGGGTTTCTCGAATGAATACCACTCACGTACCTTTAATTATTAATATGGATTCAGTTAGCAATTGTTCTTGATTAGGGCACCACCAGAAACTTATTTTAAGCATACTCTTACTTAAGAAAAAGACTGTTTTGCATGGTGCAGTACAAATACTGAATTTGAACCGCCTTTTTGGTTGCTCATGTTATGGAACAGGCATGAATTTCACCGCATTTTTATAATTTTCATACCAGTATAAACAAAACCTAACAACTTCTTTAAAAATAAAATTGCAAGAACAGATGGGACACTATTAGCAGTTTCCTGCAACACTGAAACGCTCCAGGGAGGACTTCAGCTAATTTTTTCCCAATTCAGTAAGCTAGGAATCCCTGACAATCTATTAATAAATAACAGATCAAATGGATTTTTTTAATCTTATTTATTTCTGGTCAAATTTCCACTGAAAATATCCTTGGCCTTGACTACTAATTTGAAAAAAACAGTGTGACACCTGAAAGCCAAAATTTGTTTCCTCTTACTGACAATCAAAAACATTTCAGAGATCTGTTTTTGTTTTTTTGTTTGGTGTTTTTTTTTTTTTGTTTGTTTTTTGTTTTTAAAGAAAAAACAACCTGGACACTTATAAGGAAACAACTGACTTCTCATTTTTCATTGAGATTTTTTTTCAGCTGAGATACATGCACCGTCTTCATATGGCTAAAGTGCTTGGATAAAGTATTTCAACTTAAACACTTAAAACTAGTTTTTCGTCTAGTTAACAGATATTAAAATGCACTGCTATTAAAAAAATTTATAAGACAAAATTTAACCAAGTTATTCCTTGACCTTTTGCGCTGCGTTTTCCGCAGACTGTAGAAACTACGCTACACTCCGTTCTCTGTTCACACGGAGGAATATGGCAGAGCAAGGAGAGGAGACACCCGTATAGGAAGGACACGAAGACCACTTACAGTCAGCAAGGAAATATGAAGACATATTGTAAAGAAAACAAAGAATAACTACCTCTGTACATCACACATTGACAAAAAGCAAACTAAAAGCCGATATTGTGTACAGGTATCCTAAGATGTTTACACTAAAGATGAAGAAAAAAAAAGAGGGTGGTAGAGTGTGTATACCAATACTGACTTTGGATGGCTAGCAGTAATTTACTTTTGATTGATGCTGCCTATGTAATGCATGCCTTCCTCAAATACAAGCCTCTATTTAGTATCACTATTTAAAGAAGTTTAAATGGTATTGGCACAAATTAAGGCTCCATCATGTATTTCACTAAACAAATACATAAAACAGAGTCCCATCCAAATCACTGGGTGTTATTTATGTAATGCAAAAGTGAAAAAAGTCAGTTTGGAAGCACTTTGCAAGACTTTATTTCCCCCTACTTCTTAATAGCATGACTCCAAACGTTCAGGTATTACAGAAAAAATATACAGCTCCAAAAATTATAACCCCTCAATTTCTCAAGTCTGTTGTTTCCCTCCACTCTTTCCAATTAGATGAATATGTTCTCTAACCCTTTGAAAATCTCTGATTCTCCCAACTCCAAACGCGCAGAGGATCCATACCTAGTCCTTCCCTATCAAGAATTACCTCAAGCGTCGTTTCAGTACTGGATGTTGCCTGTACCGGGCTATGAGCAATGTAAACTGAAGAGGAAGAGTGAAAGTGGTTAGAGATTTCATAATTCACCGTAAAAAGAAGGAAGGCTGTTTTCTGGCAAACAGTTTGAAAACAGAGAAGCATTCTGAATCCATTCTAGGTGAGCAGATGCAGGTGAAACAGTCAAAAAGGTGAAAGCAGCAAGCATTTATCAGCTCTGTGGTTTGGATGGCATCTGCAGCTAGCAGCTGGCTATCACCGCCCCCCCCCCGTCTCTGCTCTTTTAAATATCAACACACATTTACAATAACCATTCATGCAGCCACACACATACGCACAACACAGCCGCTTGAGTGGAGACTGAGATGGCAAAATTGAGCCGGTGGTTCAGCCGGTGATGCAAAGTACCTCTGGAAGCTGAAACCCCTTAACTTTTTTCTTTATAGTCCTGACAAGGCCTGTGAGGCCTGGATAACTTATGACCGCACGAGGTAGGAACGCTGCCTTCCATTTCACATTGGGTTGCTACAGGTCAGGCTGTGACATGCTTGCTGCTGCTTCCTGGCACCTTACTCTACACGCAGTCTCATCAGTTAGAGAGCCATGCCTGCAAAGTACCACGCTGTTCAACAAGAGTTAGTGCATCTGAATCTAACCCCTGAAATTAGAAAAATGCATCAGGCCAAATAATTAGATTAATTCAGAAGTTTCTGAACCTGCAAACGCCCACACCCCCCTGCATACACACACAGTCCTGCTACGTTATAGATTTCATATACGTCCATGCACATGTGTGTGCGCACGCGCACAAAGACACAGAGATAACACAACTTATTTCTGTCCGTGTGGAACAAACGATCACAGCTATGCAGGTAAGAAACAAAAAATGCTACTGAGACCCGCTCCTGCCTCAGAACAAGCTGAAGGGGTTACCATCGTCTGACGTTATGGGACTACAGCATCTATCCGATCAAAGGAAAAAAAGATTAAAGCATCACACCCAGTTCTATTGTCACACAAGTAGACCATGCAACGCATTACTACAGCCCAGATTACAGTTACAAAATCCACCGGTAACAGCCCTGTTATTAACATGCCACCTGTTACCTTTTTCAAAATGCTGAAATTATCTTATGATCGTTTTCAGCTTGACAAATGCAGTTTAATCTTTATTGCATCTCACAGCACGGACCTGCTTCATCCATGTCTTATTTATCTCACGTGTGTCGGAATGCAACCCCAAGCCCTCAGTCCCCCCCTGCCACCAGGCATTCCTTCTGCTCTGCTTTATCAATATACCTGGGTTTCCATATCCGACTGCTCCTTTACAATAAAAAACACACCCACCCAGTATTCTACCATCGCCTGTTGCCTTGGTAATCCAAATGCCTGGGTACTCGCTGATTATCGGCGAATGAGACTCGCATTGTTCACACCGCAGCGCGTCTGCTATGTTAATGTGAGATAATGGCAGCCAGAAGACTCCTTTTGTTCCCAGCTTTGCTGTTTATTCATAGTGCCTGGAGGTCAGCGACTGCTACAACAACCGGGGAAGGAACCGCTGAAAGCGTGAGCAGATTCCACTTCTGCTTTTGCCTCTGAGACAGGGGGAAACACGAGCAGCCCCGCACAGCGAGAAGGGCACCGGGAGCTCTGCAGTCTGACTCACGCAAGGTGTAGCAGGCGGCTAGGAGGAAGATTTGATGGACTTGCACTTCCGAGATTTTAGATGAAGCTGATTTACGCTCCCCGACAACAGAAAAAACCGCTTTCTTCAAGAGGCGCGGC
>WAAD01019635.1:288593-309870 GCA_013389945.1 Fregata magnificens
CGGGCGGGGCAGGGGCAGCCCGGGCAGGGGCAGCCCGGGCAAATGACTTGGTCGGTGAGGGACGGCTGCGCTTCGTGGCACGTACGGGGCAGGTCTGAGAAACGTCTCCCCGAGCCGCCTCCGACACTCTGCCTGTCAAAGTTGTTTGGAAATGATGTTGGTGACACAGTGACACGGGCAAACAAACCATCACATCGTATCTCCCCTGACGTGGTAAGTGGGAACGGAGAGCGTAAACAGACTGTGGTACCTTCCCCGCATTCTCAGCTTGGTGGAGATGAGGAGATTCAAGAAGATGCCCCGGCTGGTGTGCTATTCCTCCTTCCTGGAACAGCCCTTTCACGGGAAGAAACCACCGATTCCTACTAAAGGCGCTGTGTCGGTACCTAATTCATGCCACCGACCCATCTGCACGGGTTGTAGATGTGCTCTGTCTATTGAGCAGGCTTTGTTGTCATCTCTAGCGAAAACCAGCCAGGAATTTAAGCAAGAATTTCTAACCCATTTTATTTTAGGAAAACCATTAGGAAAGCCCTCCATCACTGCAAGCAGCAATGACTATTTTCTTTTCTTCCCACTGTGGTACTAAAGAGACTTGAGAACCCAACTGTATGGGAATAGCAGGAATAAAAAAAAAAAAAAAAAAAAAAAAGAAAAGAAAATCGTATATCAGGAATTCACTCCTTTTGTAATCTATTTACAGGGAAATCCCATGGAGGGTCACATTTTCATCTAAGTGAATGAATGACAGATATGTATAAAGAAAAGGCATCAAGAAAAATATCAGGTTTTAGACAAAACACACATCTGTGTTCCTGTTGCAAAATTATCCAAAAAGAACAAAAATCTTTTAAAAAGACAAAGTATTTGCCATCATTTATGCCAGTAATTTTTTTTTTTTTTTTTTTCACTCCACTGAAAACTGAAAACGTTGCCAGACTGTAAAACTCCCTCCTTGCTTACAAGCCATGTCACCTCCTGGCAGGCAGGCTGGAGCGCGATGCTAACAGCGTGGGTACCCAGCAAACAGCTACTCACACTGAACTCACCCTGTGTGAACCACGGGCTGTCCCTCCCCCAGCCCTTCTGTGGGTGGAATGGACTGCTAAACCTCACACGTGGACCTGACGCTGCAGTGGTTGAAGGGCACTGACTTAGTTCTGATGTTCCCTATCCAAAGGTACCCAATCCAGCTAAAAGACTCCTGATGATTTTAATGAGTTTTGCATCAAAGAGCTAGGCAAAGTATAGTTTTCAGCGTCACCACGCAGTTATCATGCTGACAGTCAAAATTGGTAAAAACTAGGGATGTTGCCACAGCTGAATGATTTTTAACTCCAGAGCCATCAGAGAGATGAGTGGGTTTCATTGAGAACAAGTGATGGAGGGAACCTTCCCAACACACTGGAAGAGGAAAATGACCTAGACTCTGAACGAATCATCTGCTTTTGAGAGCAGCCCTCCTGTAAAGAGCATGATACTATTGTGATTATCACTAAACAGTAAATTGCAATCAATCAGACATTTTCAGGAATTGGATGTTCAATATGGCCCAAACACAAGAATGATAGCTGTCTTTTCAAAGGTGTTAGTTATCGTATTTTAAAAACCAGCACAGACAGGGCAAAGCCTGAGAAGGTCAGATTTTGCCTCAGTCAGCAGACATACGTTAAATAATATTTTCCTAGTCTTTATCAGGATTTTTTAAAATATCAGCTGATGCTTTTTAATTAAAAAAAAAAAAAATCACAAAACAAAACCCTAAAACTTTTTATCTAGTATATACAACGCTTAGAGGAAAAAATGTAGAGTACATAACACATGTACTTACCAGAAAAAAATCACAGAAGTATAGCAGTTGTGTTGCTACATATTATTCTTATTGCAATAGCACTCACTTTGACTCTCTAATCAATACATAAGCCCTATTTTCACATCTGTGCAAGGCACTGTACACACAATAGAAGATGATCCTTATCCTACACCTTTTAACAAGCATATGAAGAACGTGTATTTGAAGAGAAGTTAAGCTGCCCATTATTGTTTTCAGAGATCATGTCTCTCAGTCTCCCCTGTTACCACAAGAATTGACCACAAAATTATCTCACCTAAAATGAAATGCAGATTATTCACATGAAAATATTACAGGTGTAATTATTAACAGTTAATGGTTACACATTATCAGTTTTCAATTAGAGAGTACTAATCATTTGCTTTTAGCATCAACATTCTTCCAAGGTTTTCTTCCACCTCCTCCCCATAATAAGCATAAACGCAAAAACTAGTATCAGTGGTTCCACTTAGAGGACCAGATGGGTAAACAAGTCTTGGGACAGTACTTTTGAGCAATTAGTTTTGTCTTTACAATGCGTAGAGCATCAGGGGCCTTACTTAATACTGTTCTGAACAAATCTCGAGTTCTTTTTTTTTTTCTTTAAGAAATGGCACATCTGCAGAAACATTTTTGGATTCTGAACTTTTCCCTTATTTTCTCCTGATGGTGGATTTTAACATTTCTTGACAGAAAGGAAGACAGAAGAAAAAGAGAGGCTGCTCTTGCAGAATCAGGAGTAATACAGGTTGCTTTCCTGACTATATTCTCTCACATTAGGATTTACCATCTGTTCAGTCCCTAATTATATTTATTTCACAACTTCACAAACAGAAAGATGAAAAGGCTTTGAAACAATCTCATCTTTCACCTAAAGAGTTTTGAATTATTTTGCAAAGATTGTGCCTGTATGCCACAGCCACATGCAGTAACGAAGTGATCCCCGACTTTCAACTGACGTATAGAACAAGCACAACGTGTTTGTTTTCATAGAAGTGTGTATATGCTGCACCTGACCTTTCACTTTAACCATTTCTCTCATCCAGACATTTTTAAAGTGACTATCACTGTCGGTCAAAAACGCCTATGATGGCAAAATTGAAAAGGCAGCAACCTTTGCAGAAACTCTGACACTGTTTCTACTGGTACATTATAGCCACATCATTCCTGATTCTTAACAAACAATGAAGAGCCAATCCTAACCACCCGGTAAAAGTTCAGACACAGAACTGCCATTCTTTTCAAAGAGCTCCTACCGTTGTTGAAAGTTCAGCTCTTGGTAAAGTTTAAATTGGCAGAAAAAAGGGACAAAACAAACACTAAAAATAAGCACCAATGTAAGGCAAGTCTAACCAATAAAAGGTATTTATGGCAATTGCCTGAACATAAAATAGTAATGATAATAAATAAAGCACCTACCTTAATATTGAATTACTACTTAATTTGATCTACTGTTTAATTTTCTCAAAATCTCTGGCACTAAGTAATTTGTGATAAAAATAATTTTATCTTCATATTTTTCATCAAGCTTGACTGCCCTATACAGACATTACTACCTTTGGTCACTAACTGCAAGACAGCTGGCAATTAATACGGAAGACCAAAATCTGGAGCAAAAGAGAAGACAATAAGAACCCGATGAACGCTCATGACAACATACCAAACTGCAGTTAACAGCTGTCTATTTTCAGGTGGTTTTGTTGACAAAGTAAGTTTTACTACAAGCTATGCAAGAAATAAGAAGCCTCCTAGGGCTTGCATGGGTCAGATCCACCTTAAACTAAACTAGGGTGCAATTACCGCTGGGTTTGATGGAAGCTGTACCCATTTCAACCAAGATTCAATCTGATCCACATGTAAAGGTCTGCCACTTAATACAATGAAGAGTTAAGTAGAAACTTGATCAAAGCAAAGGAAGGTGTATCATGACAATAATGTGTACTTACATAACAGCATTTGCCAAAGACCTTAATTCATTTAAAAGTAAAAAATCAGCCACCTTGAGTAGTATCTGTTATTACAGACATTATATCAGATTGGAAAACTACAATACAAAGAAGTTACATTACTCCCTGCAAGCTAGAAACCATGGAATTTCACTCCTATGCAGAAAGGCCAGCCCAAAGACTACTGGCTCTCCTTAAGTCCCCCATAAATCCTTTAAGCAGGACTTAAATTAGAAGTTATACAGGATTAAGGAGGTAGATAGGTCTCATACTAGTCCTTCAGTACAGGAGTGAAGTTTACCCACATGAATCAGTAAAAAAGTCTAAAAATAAAATTTAAAAAAAAAAAAAAATCAGCGAATCTCACATTCAAGTTTGAGCTAACTATTATTACACTGCACTGCCTTAAAAAAAAAAAAAGGTAAGTTTGAGGATTTTTTTTTTTTTTTAAAGTCCAGTGCTCATGCTGTTCATAAAGCACAGGAGTTTGCAGTCCAACCAACCGCCCTACATTAGGAAGTAAGGTAGTTAGCTGAATTTTTGTTCTATATGCAACACTCGATCATTCTGTTAATGAAAAACTAAATTTAGAAAGAAATTCACACAATACAGTCCCTACTCTAAAAGCATTTGTTGCATGTGTGCACATCCTTGTATGGCTTATATTCTGCTCTCTGTAAGTGCATTTGACCATTAGTATCACTATCAAAGCCCTCCTTGATCTGTCCACTTCAGTTTTGTCCCACAACTCAACTTTTTAAAAATAAAAGGTTGTCCGCAAAAATAGGCCAGACCTGAATTCCCTCCAGTGTATGTACCCAAAGTTTCTTAAAAATGAATCCTTAGATTTAGATTCTTGTGATACATTCTTGAGTCAGAATTTATTTTAAATAGCCGAGCCCTGTTTCAACTTCGAGACTAAGCAGCTGTGTTTCTGTAGCGCCAGGTACATTGGGATTCTAGTCCCTGGTTCTAGGGACCCAGTACCCTAGAGTTCTGGGTAATTTTGTTGCTAGTAAAAGCAACAGCAGAAAAAGCTCTGTGTGAAGTACTCAAGATAGTCCGATGATAGGGGAAGGGTTTTTTTTTTTTTTTTTTTGTCTAGTGATATTCAGCAGCCGACATATATCCCGTATTCCCTCTGTTAAGCTATGTAAGGTTCTTGAATACGCTCTTGGTTGTTCTAATTTAATACCTAATTCTTTTACAAAACTTGAAGTAGCTGGCTACATTAATTTATTGTAGGAAATGCAAAGCATACTTTTTTTTTAATTCACACAAAAATCTTGTGAATTAGAGATAAGATACTGTGAACTTTAATACTAAGCTTTTGACCCAAATGTAATCTAATGCAAATACAAATGTTGCTTCATCAACAGCTTTATCACTAGAATTGTACTTAACGGCTTTTCATCTTTTATTTAATTCAAGCAAACAGAAAACTCAATTCTTCTTCACCCCATACATCACTATTATCTTATGGACTGATTGTAAAACATCCATGGAAATAAAGAGTTCCAGCTGGAAAAAGAAGTTGGAGAGCCACAGGATGTCTCATTCTAATGTACCATCTGAGAGATTTTGAGCAGTCATGGTTATGGCTAAATTACAGACGAGACAACAGCACACACTGAAGCAGCGATGCAGGTATTCCAAATCCTTAAGAGGTTGCTGCAAGCTATTATACATAAGAAGTTATGCCACAGAAATTATGTTTCTAGAGGGGCATCTCATAGGTAAACAGTAGTAGTTTAGAACTGCCTCCCAGTATCTTCCTCACTAAAGCATTTCAAGGGCAATACTCAAGAGAAACTTACAGGGACTGTTTCATAATGGGCAGGATGTTCTACTATTAGATAGAATATTGGGTAACCCGGTAATGCCAGAAATGCTGGTATTTAGGTTTAGCAGAAGAAAGGATTTATTTTTTGACATGTGACAGAGTTTCAGTGGAAAACGGCCATGAAAGAAAAGAGTCGTGCCTATCTTATCTAGTAACGTAGCACACAGCACCCGTGAGATAGAACAGTGCTTTCACCCTTACTTCATAGACTCTAGGGGAACAGAGGCTAAGAGTTCGGATGAGAATCAGGCATCTAAAAACTACAAAACTACACCTAACAAAGTGTATACACTGCACCACGCTTTCTCTGCAGACTGGCCACTAATTTCACCTTGGCTTCTGCAAACCTTCTCCCAGGTGTAAAAATAAGTTATCTTAGAACAGAAGGTTTTCTGAAGTGTGTTTACAATCGATCATTTCATAAGCAACTGAAAAAAGAGCCAATCCAGGTACTCTGAAAAGTCAGTGATATTATATTGGTTATACTACAAAAAAGGACTTTATTCTCAAGGGCTATAACGAAAGGCATAGCGTTTGCGTGGTTTTCCCATAAATACAACAAAAATAAGGAAAAAAAAAACCCCCAACCCAACCCAAAACTAAAAGTCGTTTCCAGACGAATTCACAAATGCAAATGCATTGGTACAAAGATGTCCCTGAGCTCCGTTCTAACACAAAAGTTCAAGTCACTTATGCTACCATGGAATCTAGGTACAAGGAATTTAGCCTTATCCGCACTCTTATAATCCTTTACTTACAAAAGTGCTTTACACTAAAAACAATTTATACTATTTGTGGTTTCTTTAATGTAATGCTGAAGGAAAGAAAGCCTTGAAAAAAACTCCCAGAAACATGAAGCTTGAAATGAATGTTTAATCCTGTCTACATTTATCCTTCAGCTTTTACCTTGACCTCTGCAGACAAGAAATACAAATAATGTTCCTCCACGTAATTTGGTAATCAAAGGCTTCACATCTTCAGCTTCTTCTAGAGTCCTTTAATGCTTCCATTTTCTCTAAATTAACATAAGTGCTTTGTGATCCTCACCTGATGTAAGGTGGTATAGGACATTCTCCCATCTGTGGCTACACCCACTGTACAATTGCATTGTATACAATACACTTCCAATGACACTTATGAAACAGAACATCGGTGAAATATTTTCAACCTCAAGAAAAGCCAGTTGTATTTAAATAAACAGTAGGAAAATGTCTGGTGAGAGACATGTTGTAGCAGTTTATCTCTAGGGCACAACTTGAAGTTTGAAAGCAAGCCCACTTGATCTGAGCACAGATTTGAAGATGGAAGTGTCACATCACTATGTGCCAGGCAACAGGAAAGACAAAACCTGAGTTTATGTTAGTACTTGCTGTAATTACAGATCCCCTGTTGTCTGTGGTGCTGTTCAGTGCATGAAACAGTGTAGCTTCCTCTGTCAACGGTAACAAGCATTTCAATTAACAGATCTGTCATGCATTACATCTGTACAGACTGCCGCTCCTACGGACCAGGCTGAGACTCACCTATGAGAGAGGGTGGGTTTCATGGAGCTCATAGAGTTCATGGGGGGTTGCATGGGTAGCTTCCCTGGAGGATCGTTCTGCCGGCTTTTCTGGTGGCGAAGCAGCAAGAGCCGTCCCAGCTCCTCACACCACGACGAAAGCAGTGCTGCGCAAACAGAACACAATAACAGTAAGCGCACAACTGAAGAACCGGCACAGCCCAGTGCAGATGCAAGCTACTGTAACAGGAGTCACAATCTGAACAGACAAACCCCAGGAGTGAAAAGCTTGTCCACGAACCACCACTCACATTATTATCCTATCAAATTGAGTCTGTAATTGGCCTACACTGTCATTATAATGTTTTTACACAAGTTACAAACATTCTGCACAGCCCAGGAGGCACAAGAGAACTTGTCCGAGCTGAGCAGCAGAGATGAAGAATGGACGAGGCACAAGGACATGGGATAGCTGTTATGAGTGGAAAAAGACACAAAAGACTTCATTTCACACTAATAGAAATGTAACAAAAACATATAGAAGACATCATTCACAGAGGGGAGCAAAGAACAACAAGATCTCTTTTCTGTTCGGCTATTTTTGTGCAAAAGATTAATTGGAGAGGCATGAAGAGAAACCCATGTGCAGGAATTCATTTCCAAAACTGCTATCAGCTACCAGTCTTGAATACATGAACAGGAGAATATGGCCACAGACTTATGGATACAAAGTTAGGCACTTAAATCTATATTTGACCCAGCACAACCCCTAAATGTGTATTTCCATTATGTGACTAATCTTCTGGTCAACGGGGGTAATTCTGTGCTTACAGGAAAATCACGCTTATGAACTATGAAGATGCAGAGATTTCCTAGAGGGATGAAAAGCTTGCAACTCCCTCTGAAGACATGAAAGGGGTCATTAACTCCGAAAACGTGGCCTCTCCCTTACACACCCACACTCAGAAAAGACCAGCCCCTGTTACAGAAATGACCTACTTTGAAGTAAGCAGAGCCCCAGAAAGTGACTGCGCATGAAAATCTGGCTCCCGTGAGCGTGCCCAGCCAAGACACCCTACTGAAGCCTCCAGCAACACCCAACTGAGACTCAAAGCTGCCTGTTTAATTCCAGCATCAGAAGTGGCTCCGGTAAAAAGTCACCAAGGTATGATGCGGTGAAGAGTTTCACCGCAACGAAGTGCAGACTAATTGCAAAATCCTGCAGTTGAAGAAATGTTCTCAAGTGGAAGCGCTTGGGGTTTTTCCTTCTTTAAAGTGTGCTTTACAAAACCCTCAGAACAAGAAAATGCTTTGTATTTAATTTTTAACTAAGGGCTTTCCTGAGGTGTTATGAACCGAACACAAATCAACAGATTGCACAAGTAGATGAGAACCAGAAGACTACTCAAAACCCAAGCTGCCACAGCGGTTTAGAGTAGGAGAGCTCTACATGTAATTTTAGGCTTGCTGGTTTAAAAGAGACAAGTGCAGAATTTTCTAAAATTGAGGCTTTTATTTTCATTTCTTATTTTTCTAATGGTTGACTTTTCACCAAATAACATAATCATAAGCAGTAGCAAACTATCATTTCAGGGTACACCACCTTCTTTTTCCAGCAGCTACTCACAGGTACTGTTAACACGTACTTAGAGCAAATTCCAAAGAGACTAATTGTAAAGTCGTATTTGTAGGTGAAAGAAAGGAACCTGCTTTGCCAAGAATACCCACAAATATGATTTTTCAGTATGAGAAACAATTGGAATTTCTCAAGTTTAGCGTCCACACAAGAAAGAGACTTAAATCCCCAGCCATTCCTATGAATTAATCACGTTTGGACAAAGGAGACGTAGTAATTTCATGGCATTTATCAAGCAGAAGGTCAAGAGCAGTGTTTAGGGAGGCATTTTAGAGTTCTGCTGTGACAAAAAGGGGACACCGCTTCTTTATGTAACTAAATATGGTCACTCGGAAATTGTCAGCCTCACATGTAGCCTACAGAAAGCATTCTCCTGAGCTCTGTGAAATGTTCCAGCAATGAGTGTCAGTCTAAGCAGCTTCTCTATTAGCCAAGGAATCTGTCAACAAGCATTTGATCAAATTATACTCACCTTTTATCCCTGGCATATCATTACTAATGTGCCAGTGACAAAGACGCCCCTCCCCCTTTCCCGGCCGCCTGGAGATAAAAATCCCTGCCTCGCAGGCTTTCTTCCTGCGCACCACGGCCACTTCAGCTCTGAGAAACAACGAACAAAGTGTTCTGCTGAACGCTAAACACAGAGTCACAGAGTAATAGTGGATGCTGAGCACTTCCACAGTCGAGTGTAATTACTATGGTGTCAAATGGAAATCATCCATCTTAAACGAGGCTTTGATGGTAGGAGGGAGCTGCTCCTTCTGCACACCTATACGCACTTGACAAATAAGATAAAAAGCAACAACCCAATGGGTCTGAGGGCATGAATCTGCAAACAAAAGCCAAACCTGCTTGGAAAAAAAAAAGCAGAGTAACTCCTGGAGAAGGAATATGCCAATGAGATAGCATTGCTTTGGTGAGATGAAGATAAGAAAAGATCTTAATGAGTTACCATTATTACCAATATCCAATACATGCATTTATAAAGGTGAAATATAAACCGTCAAAGAACAAAGAGGTCCTCAAGATAAGCTAGATGGTTTCATTCTACAAGTTATCTGGGGAGGACTCATGTTTTTAGAAACTGAGAGACTGCAGGTATAAAACATAGCAAATTTACTCATCCCTATCACAGTACTCATTACAGAAAGGTTTAACCTGTCCTCCCCCGGGACACTTCGACTCATGTACCATGTATAATAATCGCTCTCTTCCCTGCATCGGTGTTTGTGCACGGAATGAAAACAGAGCTATTTGTAGCCGCCTTAGGAGTTACCAGTCCCCCTCTATCCTGCTCAGCAGGAGCAAGAACCCTCTAAAGAAGTCTGCTCTCCTCTGCCTGAAATGCTGGGGTGGCCTCCCTTCTCCCCTGCCCCATCCACCTCCACTGCTCTGCTCTCCACTTGGTAAGATGAATATATACCCCGCATGCACATCTGGTACAGCTGGCTTCTGGAAAACATCACTTCCTGGGCTATTCAAGCAAGATGAAACAAACTCAAAATGAATTTACAGATTACACTATTCATCTTTAGTGTACTTAGTTACTGCTTTTTATGCTGACAGTATTAGGCACATCTCAACTCATTTACACTCAAAGCACGAGAAATTCAGTATCATACTATAATGAACAGATAAAGCAGCAAGCACAAAGGACAGCTACAGATGGTGCCAACAGTCAGTCTCTCCCTCTCATAGCACAGCCAAGCAGCTGCTTTTTCTCCCCCCTCTGCCCCTCCTCCTTTTACAACAGGAGCACAGATTTTGCAGATGGACCATGCACACAGTCTCTCGCAGCCTCTTGCTGCGACAGTTTAATGATCAGATTTAAATCGTGTTCCTGTGCTGCATTGCTACAATGTCGCTTGCATATAATGATGTGGCTTTCCTGCTTAAGTTGAAGTCAACTGTTGCAACGGGGGGAAAGGAAAAATCCTTAAGCATGCACCCCCTACACCCCCATACACAGCCCAGGTGTAAAATACAACCTGGTTATTACACCAGAACTGACATTTTCAACCTCTGTTCAGGCACAGAGGGCCCTGCCAGCTCATGGCAAAAGATGCATAATGATGGCAATCAAATGACGCGCTGACAGTTTAAGTGTATTCACACATTTATTTGGCTTAAAGGGACACACTCTGGGATGATTGGTGCAATATTTGACCTACTTTTCTCCATTTGCAAAACCTGTGTCATTCTTAATGGGATTGCATTTTACTTTAAGCGTTGATGTATTTTCATAGGAATAAATCAATACTGATTCGCTAATGATGACTATGTTAAGAAACCAACACAGAAACGAGCAGCCTCAGCTTTCACATTTGTGAAATAGCGAAAACCAGAAAGATTTAAAAATAAGAGAAATTCCAATTATGAGTAGGCCAAGGGGTTTCCCTAAGGAAGGGAGAGAAAAAAACCCGTTCAGAGATCTTCAGCTTGCTGCTACCCAGTCCCATTTTTGTCTCTCCTTTCTCTGAAGAGGGCCAGACATTGCAAGAGTGTGTCTCAGCACAGAATGTGACTGACCTTTCCTTAAAATACTCATAAATACTCCCACACACCCAGAGCTGGCCACACTTCACGTCCTTCTGGATGCCTCCAATAGTTTTAAACACTTTCATTGAAAAAAATCATAAGACATTGCAATGTATCCACACTGGGATCCTGGGGACAAGGAGAGGGAAGAGGGCTGTAAGGCAAAGATTTTTTTTTTTTTTTTCCCCTTCAGCCTGAGTCACGGTTCAAGCATTTCTCTGCAACCACAGAGCTAAGCCTTACTTGAAAGAGAAAGGAAGCAATTGTTATTTAATCCCCTGCCTCTAGGAGCCAGGTCTTTAAGAATGTGCCAAATATCACAAGATTTGCGACACAATTATTAGGACCGGCCACATCCCCCGGTACCGTTCCTTTCCTGCGAGAGCCCTTTTGTGCTGAAAACCTGCCAGGCAGTATGGAAGCAAAGGCCTCCGCTGCCCGCTCTGTGGCACCTTCCCCTCCCTCAGAGCCATGTGCACCCATTGCCCAGCAGTAGCATAACAACCGCTTCGGAAGCGCTGGGCCCTTCTGTTAGGAAAACCAAGGAGCTCGAGCTGGGGGAAGCCATGGATCACACCCAGGCTGCCTGCGCCGCTTCTTGCTTCTTGACAACAAATTATGCCGGCATACTTGCAACAATTATGTGATGGATGCTGATGACGCAGTTTGAAGGATAGTTTATAGCCATGGCATCAAATATTGGTACAGTCGATTACAATCCCTTTTGGGCCAGGGAACAGAAAGGGGAAGGAAAACAGGCTAAGCGATCAATGCTACCCCATAGATTCACTAATGCATTTCATTAGCTACATTCACACCAGCACCGATACCTGCAATCCTGTAACTGACTGATTTAACTCGGCACGCTGCAAAGTGCTGTAGTAAGCATCTCCAAGTGAATGAGCCAGTCGGCTCCCTAGAAAGCAAAATACAGAGAAGCACGGTACTAATCTATTTACCTATTATGATACCCTAGTATTAGTTACAGCTTATCACCTCAGTAAATCACTGCCTCTTGTTAGGGAACGTGCTTAAAGGTGCAGCAAACCGTTATTTACAGGCAGACACTATATTTACAGCCACAAAGGCAGGTGAGGAGGGGATAGGACAACAGCTCAGTAATTTCAATGCCTTCTGCTTCCCGGGAGACTGCTGGAGGAGCACAATAGGATTACCGCTTCCTTGCTGCAGTTAAGCTGCAGTATATAGTTCAATAGGCAGACTGACAGACCCGTATTTCTTACTCACTGCAATGAAAATATTAGGAAAAAAGGAGGAGTTTGATTCGGAGAACTATCTGTTCAGCACCGTCTTGCTAGTTTGGTTTTGTGTCTCAGAAGGAAACGCATTTGGCTGAAAAGATATTTACAGCACAAGTAAGAAAATTCAGCATTTTTTCACAGATCATATCCATTAATTTTATATTGTTCTTAGAAACAAATTTGTCTTTTTTACGTGGACAATTCCAGATAAGTGGAATACAGAGCTACCAAGGGCTTTCTATCCTCTTCTGTATAGACTGCAATCTAAATACAGTTTTTATAAATCATCCAATGAGATAATTTGGTGGGGTGGGAAGGGAAGCAGTGAAGAGGAGAGGAGAGGAGTGGAAATAACTCTTGCCTTGGTTCTTTAAGAATGTTATTCTTTTTATGCAGAAAAATGAAGACTATATACTGTTTGGAAAAATACATTAAAAATGTTAACTACCTAATGCTCAATGTGCTGCAGTATTAGAAAAATAACTTCAATTGCATTAAAAGCATCTTTGTCCACAATTTTGGGAAGCAGTAAATCAGATGTTTTCCTTGGGTTTTAAAAGCCATTTTCCTTTTAAAGAGCTGGGAAATGGAGAGAGAAGGAGAAACTGGTCATCCCAAACTATTTCAAGGATTGGTTTTCCTGCAGCTCTCCTCCTCACACACTCCAGCAGAGCCTGGCAATGGCTGGCTAACACATCAGACAGTCAGGGCAGGAAAGCAAGGCCACAAAGGAAATAGGATGTAACTACCCATTAGGAGAGAATCAGAGTATGCATGTTTGCCCCTCCTCTTCAGTTCTTTCAAGATACCGCTATGTGTCCTAACCCTGCGACAGACAAGCCCTACCCATGTCATTACACAAGCTTCTGCTCTCTATCTGCCTCAATGCCGAGAGCACAAAAGGAGTATATATAATGCCAATTACAAAGCAGAAGTAGTCATTTCTCAGCAGTCTGGCTGTTCAACATGGACTCGCCACAGTTCCCAGGGAGCACACCCCTCCTCCCAGGCCTACATTTCTGGCTACCAGCAGATGCCCACTCTGCACACATAGGCCCACGCAAGTGCTTGCTCCCATCTCATCCTGGGAGGCTTACACCCCAGCTGGCTGCTTTTTTGGAGCAGCTGAGGACTGTGTTTGCTGATCTCCATCAGGCAAAATCAGTGATGTTAGCTTAAACAATCCAAGTAAACAAATTGGATTAAACTGACTGACTTTATCTGAAGCTACAGGTACAGGTAGAAACACAAACCTGCTCCGCTACTAGAGCAGTGAGGAGAGCAAGCTGTATCTTTGGTACCACCTCCAAATGCACACAGGTTTAAAAAGTGCTAGTCCCAGCGACCGCGCAGCAAACTGCGCGGAACTGAACTCCCCAGCAGAGCAAAGGCGGCAGCTGGCTCAAACCCTGCTTTGGGATCCCCACTAATTGCAACGGGAACACAAAGTCAACAGCCACGGTTCAACATGGTGAAACAAGGTATGATACATGTTTCTACCACTAATATCCAAGTTATATCCTTTATCACCAATGCCTCCTTCATTACTATAGTTACAGCTGTGTCCTGCAGAAATACCCAGCTTTGCCCCGGTAGGATCTATAATGCAGTTATGTATTATCATTAAAAAACCAAACACCACGCAGGTTTGTAGCAAAACAGATAATGTGGGGAATGCCTAATTAAACTGAATGCAATATCAAATTAATTAACAGAGGTTTTATTCAATAAAATCCTTACTGCAAACCTGAGAATTATCTAGCACGTGCTTTCAAGGCTACTGCATGAGAGTGACACCATGTACAAGTCTGGTCTTGAATATGGGTCCAGCGCTCTCTCTCTCTCTCTCCCCTCCTCCCCTCCCCCCNACACAGATTTGAACACTCCTATGCTTATCCCATGACTTCAGTGGAACCAGGATTCCCCAATTTCCTTCTACACTTTGCCAAAACTTGGCAGAGACCTTACTAGATTCACTACATTAACTTTGAAGTAATACATTACAAAACATAGCAACAGTGGCTCAATTTGGCAAGCACAAAACACTGCACGGATCCAGATAAAATACATAAGCATCTCATTTGGGCTTAGCTGTACCCACGTTGCTACATCTGAAAACATGCCCTATAATGAGAAGACAAAGCTGGTGAAAGGCCACCAACAAGTGAATCTTGGATACGGCTTTGCAAAGGAAATGCACTCCAATAGCATTAGACTGCTTGTTTTCTTACTCATCCAACTGTTGGTTTCACTGCTTAGATTTCAAACAGCAGCGTCTTTCATTACTGCTGTACGCTTTTATTTTGTAATGCCAGTTCTAGTCATCAACAGATTTCACACATAATACAAGCATCTGAAAAATGGAAGTGACTCACTTTAACCCATCTTTGGCTAGATCCAAACCGGTGACCTGTAGATGAGAAGCTCAGTTTCACTTAATCCATCCTGAGCCCTCCAATTACTACTGTAAACAACTCCTGAGCTAATACTACCACTAACACCCGAAAGTGCCAGAAAAAAAAATACCAGAGGCATTTAACCAGAGTTTGAACACAGGGAATCCATGCACAATCAGTATGACGATGCAAGTCTGGAAAAGGGAAAATCTAGTGGCTATCTTCAAAAAAGGAAAAGGAATAACTGCAGAATTGGAGGTCCAGTTTCCTACTGGCTAAAAATAACCCCAACTATTCAAAACGACCAAGAGGAAAGTAAAAAATGAGTAACAACCAAAAAGGATTTGTCAGGAACAAATCACGCCACACTTCTGTACTTTCTTTATACCAGCAGACAAGAGACCTTGAGTGTAGATTAGTTTGATTGTAGTGAGGCTTCAGTGCTGCTTTACGTGACATTCTTACAAATAAACAAGGGAAATAAGGTCTAGCTGAACACAAAACAAAATGGCTGGAAACTTAAGCTTACCGAACTATTAAACCAACGGTCAGTAATAGAAACAAGCATAATCAGATGGGTTTTTGCAGGAATTTGTTCTGGGTCTGAAATTACTGAATGCTTCATTTATGGATATCTATGATGTGGATGGATAAAGGGCTAGAACATGTTCTGGGTCAATTTACACATGGCATAAGCTGGAAAGAAGCATCAGTTCACCGCAGAAATTTGGTGTTAAAATAATCTCAAAAAGCTGGAGAGGTGGTCTGAAACTACATCCAACAGGGACAAGTGCCAAGCACGACACTGCGCACCTTCCCAACAACAGGGTGAGAATCATCTCCAAAGGCAGGAATTTGCGGAAGCAGAGCTGAAGGCAGTAGCTGCACAGAGGCTGAGCCACGCTGTGCTGCTGCAGCAAACTCAAGCAGCTGCCTCAGTTGCATGAGCGGAAGCCAAGTCTGAGAGATGCACAGTTCTCCTTTCTCTCTACCCCACAACAATGTACATCCACAGAAGGGGGAGAAAAGTTCTCAGAATGATTAGGGAAAAAACCCTATCAATATAACCTGCAACAAAAGATTGCATGGAGTAGGGGTTTTGGTGGTTTGGGTTTGGGTTGGTTTTTTTTTTCCCCCGAGAAGAGGGAAAATTGATAGCAGTATTCCAGTTTACTGAGTAACAAAGCATTACCCATATCCACAGTAGAAACACCAAAAAATAATATACAAAGAGATAGAAAAGACACAGGTTAGGTATTAGGAGCATCCTAATGCTCCTAAATACCCTAAGAGGTAAGTTGAGGAATGTCCAGGAATGGAGATGCTGAGGAAAGGTCAGATAAACATCTGGTGAGAAGGGCATTAGGGATTCTTCAGGCAAGGGGGCATGGCATTGATGACTTTTTGAAGTCTTTTACCATCAGATCAATCTATGATTGTGAACACAGGAATTTCAATCAAACAGCCTGCATTGGAAAAACATTTAAATCTGGCTTGCATTTATAATTATTCCAAAAAGACAAGAAATGTAAAAAATACTTAACATCTCAGAGAGTGGGGAGTTCCTGCAGAGACTGCTGAAGTGGCCATCCAGCTGCATGGCTTGCTGGCTAAGTTTTAAAGATGAAAGAGACCGAGAGCAGGTGATGTGCTGAAGGTCACACCATTTGTGACAGAACGAGTCCCAGAACAGAGAGAATCATACACCTTCCTCTTCTTGCAAGGAAAAACCACAACCACCACATCAAGGGGTTACTGCTCTGTGCCCGCAGTCTCAGTCCCTGCCATGGAACATTTTCAGACAACAACTGTAAAACATCTGGAGAGGCTTTCAAGGAGGGGAAAAGAAATTACAAAACCCACACAACCAAAATTTATAGCAGAAACGTGTTTCCAAAGTTAACATTGCGCAGCCAGAACTTCTGAGAAGGACCAAAACCTATTTTAGGAATTTTTGCTTCTTGGTTCTGCAGTCTCACTCTTTGCTTTAATTTTACATTATTTTACATTTTTATGGGAAAAGAATGTTTTATCAGGTGTCCTCAGAACTTTTTTTATTTTTGTATGATTAGTGTAATACAACCTTTGCCAACTTCTCTTTAAGTGTGGAAGGAAAAAAAATGTTAGTTTTCAAAGTTGGCGGTTGCAGGACCATTTTTCACATTATACAAACTTTGTACTTAAACAGAAATAAGCTGAAAGCACTCTGACCCTATCCTTGTATCTTGTTTTTCATTCTGAAAGAAAATTACAACTACGTATAAAATAATCTCTATGTGCTGAACATGAAAACAGTTAAGGACATTAGCAAAGAGAAACTCAGCCTACAGGAGTTTTTAACTTACTTCTGTTCGAAAAATACAGAGCAGACAGATGTGTGCATGCACTGCAATTTCAAGGCAACGATGTTTCCTATCTCATCCCCCAGTTCACACATTAGGTTTCTAACAAAGCCATTACTTCTCTTTTTCCCCCTCTGTGTCCCACCAACCCCACAAACCCTGTCATCTTCCCTTTACTAGCAACCTGCTCTGCTCCTCTGGTACCAATCACCTTTTCTTGAGAACTGCCTAATTAATTAACATTCAATTAACATACCAAAGTTTAAATGCCAAATAATTGTTCCCAAGCCGCACTGGGAACGTGGGAACTAATTTGAGCAAGAGAAGGACTTCTGTACCCTGAAAGTTCGTTTCTTCCCACTGTGTCCGTTGGGCTAACGGACATTTCTCACCTCAAACATGGTTGTATTAAAGGAGCAGACCTTCTGAGCCATGGATGATCTTGTTAAGGCATTCTGATACCCTTTAAGGCACAACGTGCACTATGTTTATTTATTACCAATAAAGCAAAACTAGCAAATCATCTATGCTTTGTTATCATTACGGCCACACAGAAAACTCAAGTTGGCGTAAAATAAGAAACATCTAAATAACCCTACCCTGATCTTCAGATTATTTTGATTGTATTTTCATGATATAAAGTGTTCAGCAGCAATACTGCCTTCAGGTACCCATCTTCTGCTGTCTGTGCCCATGCCCATGCCCTGCTGTGGCTTGCACGCTCCCAGCTGTGCTGAAGCATCTCTTTGCATGACCACCCTGTGAACCTGACCAGGGATCTGATCTGACTGGGTTTTTTCGTCTTTTTTGATGGCAGACATCTATTTGGTTTTGTTTTGTGTTTTTCCCCCAGCTAGACGAATTCCCTGCTGTGGCTCAGAGTCTGGCCCCAGCACCAAGGCTACAGCACTCTGCAGAGGCGGAAATCAGCCAGCTGTTTCTCTGCACAGACGGTATCCAAAGACACAGCTCCAGTGCACGCGTACTTGCCTCAGTTCAATTAGCTGAGCTACAAGCGCACAGCACTTTTGAACATGAGACTGTTTTATTTAAAAACCTAAGTATGAACATTAGTTTTAGACAGATTAGAAATTGCTGTTTCCTTGTCTTCAGGGGAACGTTTATGGTTTTACACAGGTAGAAATAGGTTATCTATGGAATAGGGGAGAGGTAAAAAAATGAACATGGCTAATTGCTTTTTACATGCATCGAGGGAAGAAGCCAGTAGAAATCACAGCCCGCACTGATTTTTCTGTACCTTTCTTTTCTCTGTCTGAAAATAAAAAAGAAATGGGGAAGAAGGGAAGGGTTATTTGTGACTACCTCATCCTATGGACATTTACAGAAGAGCAGCCTGCCTAAATTCTCACAGAGGGCATCTGGCCCCCTCTCCCTGCACACAAATGCTATAATTGCAGGACTGGAGTGCTATAAGATAATGTCATCACTGCTCTTGCCATCTATAAATAACAACTGCATTTGGATCCAGCCGAGTCACGTGGAAAAGCTGGCCAGCGATACGTACATGTGTGTGAGCACACATTTGGAAACCCAAATAATTCTAATCATCTTGCATGAAATAAGCTTTAGCTTTCCAAATTTAGCTCTGGTCCATGCACTCTCTGCAGCTCGCAGAGGACTGCTATTATTTTTTTTCAATACAGTTCTTCCCTTGGAAGCTGCTGACTAGGGCATTAGTGGGGTATTGTGCAAAACCATATCATGTGCTGCTGTGCAGACAGACTGCTTGGAGAGGCAGACAAGAATCAATTCCTCCGGCAGCTCTGCTAACCCTCCCTCCCCTCTCATTGACATCTTATCTCAGCCACTGAAAAGGCGAATGGGCCTGAGTGAGGCAGCCGTGGGGAGGGGTGGGCGGGTGAGAAAGCGAGACAGACAGCACAGCATGGATGCCACACGCTGGAACAGTTTTCCGATCTTGTGCCGAACTGCAGCATGAGTCTTCCCAGCCTCCTGTGAATATTTCAGGCGGAGGACTGGGATGACAGAGAAAATAATACAGTCCTAATGACACACAGAACCAGGCTTTAGCACCAATTTTCTACAGCAAATCTGTTAGAGCGGTGCAAAGGGATGAATAAAAAAAGAATATATATATATATAATGATTTGGACACTTAAACAATCCCACAGCATTAGTAACAAACACAAATAGGAAACCATTTCAGATGAGTTGCATGCAACTCCTCAGGGCGTTTTCTGGGAAAATGACTAGAATACAACCTGACATGACCAATAGAGCCTACAAAAAATGTTGTTTATCCAAGACTGTAAGATGCACAAGACATTATCAGGGGTAAGATTTTCATCTTTGGAAGCTAAAACTGAAGAGAGCATATACCAAGGAGGAGAGAAGAAAGGAGGAGGGAGGGCAGCGAGGGACACAGAGGATTTCCCAAGACTTCAAGCCCTGTTAATTCTGCAGAGCTTTTCACAAGGACAGCATTTCTGTTTCACAGCCTGTAGAAAAGCAGCAGTTTATACCACCACTGAGTAAACATCCTATCTAAATAGCAACCACGTCTATTTTATGTTTCCAGAACATCTGGATCAGAAGAATCAAAATGGACATCAGAACACCAAATATTACTGTAGAACACACAGTAAGATGCTATCCAAGCAGATGGTAATTAAATTCTCCATTCTTGGTCAGAACCATTTTGGATTAGCTCCTGCTCCTACTGAAGTTGGTGGAAAATACTGTAAACAATTTTAGTGGCAGGAAGGCTGAATTATATTATATTACATTTACACAACCTCTACCAATCTGATCCTTTTTTTTTTTTTTTTAAATACACCATTTTAAGTGTACTTTACAAAATGTAACTTCTCCTTTATACATTGATAAGTACTTTCATGTTAGTCTAGCAGATGATAATTTTAATTTTAACGATGTAAATGATGAGATTATGTGGGAAAGTGGCTAGAACAGAGGGTCAAAAACAAGAGAAATGAGAGCAAAAGATAACATAATATGTTAAAGAAAGATAAGGTTTCTGAAAGGTTAGAGAGATGCATTTATTGCCTACAGACTGTGCCTGGCCTACTTACTGTCTGGGGACTATATAAATGGCCTTTCACAAACACATAAGAACTGGCTCCTTCCATAAGGAACTTGAAAGAAATGCAATAAAAGTTCAAAAACAAGATGGCATGGGCAAAAATTTCTCAGGGAAATTAACACAGGAATGTTTTCTGGAAGGAGCTGGTTACTTGAAGGGCTTGAAAGAAAGAAGGGGTTTGCAGCCAAGTATTAGGAAATTTTGTCTAAGGGGAATAGACTGAAGTAATTTGAAAATACAAGGGTGGAGGAAGAGATGAGGAGATCCCTTAAGAGCAACAGAAACCCAGGGAAGAAGGACAGAGGGAACAAGGAACAGGCCTGAGGGCACTGGCTGACTGTTTAATGAGAAAGGAGAATGGGTAATTACATGGGCTCCAAGAAGGTGTGATTCCGCGCCCCCCCCCCCCCCGCATACTTTGGTCCTGTATTTTACTGTGAGAACAAGTTTCTACTACATTTTCTTCCTGCTTAGAGCCCGTACCTGTACCTCCCCATAGAATAAAGCACCCCAAAAGCCAAAGTGTCCAAATTTGGCCAAATTCAAATAATATCTTCATGCAACACCCCATCTCATCTTGTCTATTGCAATACAAATCAATCTGCATTAGCAACCTGTAGTTTGGTGCTATGAAAACTAGAAATTACAGCATTTCAAAATTTCATATTTTGGGTCATTTCATTGACGTTGGAGAAAAAGCTGTTCACTGGAATTGCTCCTGCTCTTATACTACACACACATATCATCCTTCTGCCTCTTTTTTAGTACAAACCTCTTGAAAGAAAAAAACTGTCTGCTGAGAACATCTAGTTTGTTCTCTCTTGGATTTCACGTTGATTGTTAAGATCAATTCAGGATACCAGCTCCAGTTCCAAAGGCTGTCAAGAAGGGTAAAAAAAA
>WAAD01019635.1:322856-337584 GCA_013389945.1 Fregata magnificens
GTAACCAGCATGCAGATAAAAACACAATTCATTTTTAAATGGAAAAACCACCTACAGCAATATAACCAAAGTAACTCACATTGTGGCTCCCTGCCTGCAAGTGCACAGTGCGTAGGAATAGGTCAGAGCTGACAAATGTTAAATTTCTGAGTTCAGCAAAGGCTCCCCCAGGTAGGGCAAGTACACTGCTCTGCAAACTGGCTCCACATGAGGATGAATTCTAGCCCCACCTTGTGTAATGGGTTCGTCAATCACTGGATTATCATTTTATGGCTTGGATTCACTTAGCTGTAACATCAACAGTCCATTACTGCTGGATGAACAAGATATTTAAAGAGGCTAAACATGATATTCCGGACAAGCGATTATCAAATGCTAGAAATAATTATTACACTTAAATCGCCAGAATGTGGAGAGACGTTGTCCCATGTTATTGTCATTTGATCCAAATATTGGTTTATTTGTCAAAACCTAAAAGATAATTAAATAAATAAACGATCATATTTCTACAGAAGCAAACCAACACTGGAAAAAGAGGACCAGCAGCAATATTTATCTTTGAACAAGTCTTCCAAAAACAGTTAAAGACCATTTGGCTGGAAAAAAAAAAGGACCACATCAATTTTGGTGTAAAAAGCATAACTGCATTTTAGTTCATTTACAGAAAGCTCACAGATGTGGTTTAGACAGGAGTTGCTCAAGTTGCAAATATGCCTTGCTCTGGCAAGTCCCAATTTCTTTCCAAAGGGTAGGTCACTGCATGGAAGAGCAAAAAAACCAAGCAGCTTTGGGAATACATGAAAAACAGTTTTCACTCAGAGCTAGGAGTTGAATATTTTTATACTGAAACCAGGCTAAACTGCTTCTTCAGGAAATTATCAAAGGAAACACAGCTGAAATTGCTGAAAGAGCAAGAGGAGTTGGGATGCATTTTGGTCAACAGTTTTGGGCAACTACAAATTCAGTGAAGAATATGGAAGATGTTGCTGTTAATAAAGTCAAGCCCACTTAAATTGAGTCCATAATTTCTTTGATAGGTCTTTGAATCTGAAACTCAAAATGCCCTTCTGGACTGAAACCTCTGAATTACATACAGGTCTGCATCAGGCTGATCCTAAAAATGACTCTCAAGGAGTAAAGCTTTATTTATGCATTTCCATAATGCCAAGAAGACTTTCATGAACGAGTGTATAACATTTTGGTCTAGTTCAACTGCTTACCAATCTTTAAAAGCCAGCCTTTTTTTCCCTTACAGACTTTGTAGACTAGGCAGGTTTACTGTTATTCATGGATGATCCATCACAAAATGATGCTATGGGGAAGAGGACTGTTTCAGAGGGAGATCTTGAAGAACATCCAGGAGAGAGTCTTTGGAAACAAATTTGCTAGAACACGTACCTCAACTAACCTCGTAAGCTACCAATATGTTTTCATACTAACTACTGACTAACTAAAGGCACAATCTGAGATTGAATACGCAGTTATGAGATAGCAACAGAGCATGGCCCAGAAAACAGTGCTTAGTGAAAAGGTTGGAAAGTTCATATAAGCAGGAAGAGGTGTAGCTACTTCCAGAAGTATGTTTCTTGCTTCTTCCATTCCTTGTGGCCATGTCAATGGATATTCTGCCAGCACAACCACCCTCAAAAAGTTTGATATACATGCCTATTACAAATACAGTTTGTATCAGCAAAGAAAAGTGATCTTGCTAGTTTATAGCTTATACTAGTAATTCCTTGAGTGAAAAAGCTGCATCAGCAAATGGCCATTTTTGTTGTAGAACTATACCTACCCTAGCACTTTTGCCTGTATTGAGAGTTGTAAATAAGCACAGTCCTTAATGACATTTCCATGCTCACACAAGTTTTATGTGTAGATCTCACTTCAGGTGATCTCATCCTCACTTCACAAAACTCCTTATCATTGTACCTTAATGCCTTTCTTCCAGGTTTCAGAGAAATCACTGAAACCAAGTAACAAACTATCCCCCAAAAGGTGCATGCCTTTCACGTCATGTAAGACTGAAATTCAGTGGAGAGTAGGTAAATTTTCAGAGCTCAGATTACGAAAAAGGCAAGCATATGCAGCTCTGCAGGAAAATGTGAAGGGGTTGTATGAGGTAGGCAGAAGTTACCAGCCTGATGGCTAATTTATAGCAGCTGAAGTTTAACTTAAATTTAAGATGTTAGTAATTCCATGATTACCAAAGAATTGTTGGTTTGGTAACCTTTTATTCCCCTCTTTCTTTTTTTCTGTTTTCCCTGCTTACTCACAGTACTGTCAAACCAGAACACAGGTCTATTCTATTTCCTACACAGCTAGTGGTATCTTCCAGCTTTTAAGAGAGAAACTACCATCACTGGAGGAAATCTGATTATGGATTATTTTGCCGCTTGAGTCAATACTGGTATATGTAGATATTACTACTCATGCAGTATATAACACAATCTTCAATCTCCAGTGTAATTAGGAAGAAAAAGGGGAATTAAGGACAGGCCAGAAATATCTTAATCATCAATGAAATCTGCAGCAGAAGCTTCTGGAGAGAGCCACTTAGGTTGGGGTTTGTTTTTTTTTTTTCCCCCTAGGGTCCTTGATTCATGCAAAACTGATCTCAAAACAGATTAGGCGAACAATGAAAATACATATGGGAAAACTCAACTGTAGACTCCAGTTTTAGATGGTGACAACTGGCAAAAATTTTTAAAAATGCCTTAGTCTGTTAACAATCTAAAGTCCTCTGAAGAAGCCTTTGAAAAATTTGCCAAATACTATGAGTGAAACTGTACAACAGCTTGAAATGGCATAAATTAGAAAGGTGGCTTATGGTGATTCCACTGATAGAGAAGAGAGCCACAATTAGCCTTCAGTTTAAGGTAACAAGCACTATTTAAAGTCAGATTTTTGAAAAATTATCAGCTGTTTGACATACTTTGTGAAGATCAACAAATACAGAGACATTTCAGCGTAAAGACAATGAATAATAAATGTTACTTTCACACTAAGACATTAACTTTCATACTGCAGTCAGACAGACATTTTGACAGTCAAGGTACCGCACAAATGCAGGCACAGAAGCAAAAAGTGAGGCAATGCTAGGGGAAAGTGCCATTATATGTTAAACACAGTTGAAAGTAGGCAGAATTGAGCTGCAGAGGAAATAGTCAGGCTACTACTTAGGACTCCACTAAAACAAGACATGTTTAACATGCATACAGTATTATTTTATGATCAGGTTCTGCCTCATTCAAATAAATTCCCTCATTTCAATCTGCTTTGGGTCACCCTGATACCTCTTGCAATTTGTACATCCTTAAACTGATTAAATGGCTGGAAAAGCAAATGCATATTTCAAGTAAAGTGTCTATCACCCAGCATTTTGAATGACTTAGGCAAACACATGGGTTAGGCACATGTGCTCTGGCTACAGGAGAGACACTTACAATTGAGAAGTAGGAAGCTCAAAGTAAAGATACTGCTAACAGAAACCATCATACAACTGGGAATCAACACGGAGGATTAAATAACCTAAACATTAATGGAGGTCCCATTTTCTAGTGATCTGCATCAGTTTTGCTTGACTTGACACTAAGAACAACACAGCAGAGAATCAGGACCGATGAATCTGGCACTGTGGAAAGCTGCTTGCCTGACTGCACAAACTGGTTTTTCCTTGCTGTTTAATAAAAACCTATTAAAAAGTAAGTATCTTAGATCTTTGTGATCCAGCTAAATAAACAATAGAGTACTGAAAGGACACATTCATTGCTCCCCATCTTTTTAAAAGCTGTTATCATGTCTTTGCCATGACAGTGGAAATAGCAACAGTTCAGCTACTTCCTCTTAGGACAGCTGTACAACCTTTAAAACATCCATTTCCCAGGAGCCAGAAAGAATCCCAGATTTTTACCAACAGGCAGCTGCTGCCTGGGAGGGGTCCTCTCCTCTCCCTCCACTAAGCAATTAATTCTAATCTACTTTGAACCCTTCCAAAAAGCTGCGGACAATTTTATTCAAAAAGAAAACTGTCAATGACATGTCTGTCACTCATATCCCAAGACAACACAGAAAACAGTGTAATGTCTGGCTTGCTACCACAAGCTCATCATTTTTGCATCTGCTAGCAACAGCTGATGAGATCATTCACTAGACTGTCATGAAATAAAAATATTACCTGTCAATATACTCAAGCTCTTGGATGAAAGGGACAGCGCATCTCATGACACTCTCCAGGGCTGCCTAATAACTGATTTCATTCCTACATCTCCATCTCTTCTTGCTTAGTGCAGTGGGGGCCCTGGGAAATTCTTGGGATTTGTATGTCAAAGAAAAGAGAAGTACACCTGTAACTTTCAGAGGGTCAGGATTTTGGAGCATTCCAGCTCAGGATTTAGTACTGAGTGCAATTGCTCTAAAAAATGAAACAGGAGTTATTTTTCCTGGAGAATGGGTATTTGTCTATTTGTCCTCCTTGCTCAGAGGCCAATTTGTTCCAGCGTCTATCCCAATTAATGTCACCTCAGACAACCCGAACTTTTTTTTTTTTTTAATTAATTTTATTTATGCAACTAATGCCTACTCACAGTTTAGTAGCAGGGACCACATTTTCTTTTACCTTGCTTGATTGTGCTATATAAGAACAATGGAGATGTAAAAAAATCTCTCTAATAGATCTTTTCCTTGCAAATGAAATGGCTGCAGTGCATTTCCCTCTATCACTTACGTATGAGATCTCAAACAACACATATTTTCAAACAGCAGCATTTTATTAGCTTTATTCTCTCTCCTCACCTTGCATCACCCTGCTGGTGGTAAGAAACTGAGTCAGCATGGCACTACTTCAGAAGCCAAAGTCATATCACCCTTTAACTAAAAAGAGTACTATTACCAACTTGCAATAATTTGAAGCAAACGGCTCAGATGCAACAACCTCACAAAGACAGGAAACTGAAGTGGGACTCACTCACTCACTCAGATAAGGTGACTTGCCAAACTCAGCTACAGGCTATGTCCGACATGGTCAAATCGCCTCTTCTACCGCACGTTTCAATTTCTATTGGATATGACACATGTAATATCTCTCAGTTCAGAAACATTACAGAATCTCTCACGATGTTAATGACCACCAGGCACTGTGATATAACCACAGGGAGACCACCAAAGTGCTACAAAACTACTCTCATCATTTCCACAGGTAATTGAAAACTAACTAGCAAAAGGTAAACAATGTCGCATCTCCAGTACTACCCTCTGCTCAGGAAAAAGCACAGAGGTGGTAAACACGAGTAACTGTGCAGTGTTACTGTCCTTCCCACACTCACTCTGCAGAGGACATTCGTTTCCAGAGGTGTCAGTTCGGCACGTTCTGTGACCACTACATTGAGTCCAACCCCCCCAAAGCAAGCCTGACATTCCCTCCTGACTTGTGTCAGCCCTCGGTGCACACTGGCTAATGCACATAACAAAATGTCCTTATTCCCTTACTTAAGGGAACAAGTTCCCACTGAAATTTCTGTAAACCTTAATCTACAGGTGCAAGAGAGAGAAAAGAAGCCAAAAAAGACATCTGGGACAGAACCGAGGAGACTCCATGTTTTTCCTCATAAAGATGCCAAGGAAACCATTCCCCCCCGCCCCCCCTCAGTTTTTAAAGTATTAATAGGACGTAAAAACAAAACAAGCAAGAAAAAACACTTAAACCAGGTCAAATGTGTGTTCAAGTGGAAGTACGAAACCACTTAAAGCTCTCACAGGATTATAAGCCCCTTTGACAGGTCTGATAATTTTAAAGGCCTAATTCCATTACAGTATCTGGCAGCCTGCAAGGGCACATTTTACTCACCATAGGCCACCAGGTCACGATAGATGTTGACAGAAAACATTAAAGGTTAAGTAGACGTAAGACCATAAAACATTTCAAGCTGTACAGTGCCAACAATGTTAACTAGCAACCATGGCACTGTTTGAGAGGAGAAAAAAAAGAGTTGGGTATTCCCACCAACTGCAGTCCCAGGGAGCCCTAGCAGAATGAGGTGGCCAGGATGGCCCGCACCAGGCATGCTCACATGACATGAAAATCCTCTTTGCTATATCAAAGCCCAGATTTCAGATGTTACTTAAAATTCATAAAGTGCAAGATTGGATTAATTAAGGTTAAGAAAACATTCCCATACAAGAGATTTCACTAGTCCTCTTCAGCTGGGAAACACCGGCAAGTGCTGTGCAGCCAGTAGCAAGGGTGGTGCCCCAGTGGAGCAGCAAGGCAGGAGATGTCCTGGCAGCTAAGGTCAGGCAACCTGCAATTGCCTATGTGTAACAGTATAGCATTCTGACTTTGAAAAGTAGCACTCAGATCCTCACCACGATGAGAATCTAAGCCAACAGTTAAAACAATTTAGCAAGACACAGTAATTTTGCCTTAAATCCCCCGCAAAACTTACTCAAGCACAGTGGTGTAATCACTGCAGGTGGCAGGGCACATTTCAACTCTGCCTGAGAGTATTTATACAACACATTTAGGCACTCGCAACTCTGACATGTAATTTTGACTGCTCATTCCTTAAAGGTGTCTAGATACAATGACAATGGCCGTAATCACAGAGTTAACCTTATTCCAGTCATTAAATATAAAACCTAATATTTCACATTCCCAACTAGTTAACGGAAAGGAAGGTACCACACAGATCATTGCCTCTGTGTGTGGAAAAGGCTTGAAAGCTGCTCTGCATACTCTCTTCTATAAGGCAGTATGAGGACATCCACAAATAAATCTTAAATTTTTTCTCTTCTTTTTTTTTTTTAAAAGAGCTCCTCTGAGTGACATCTATCTGGATAACAAATTGCCAACATCACAAACAATTAAATTAAAAGCTGTCCAATATGTAAGGAAGAGGGAGTTGACTACTGACCAAATCTGACACACAAAGAGCTTGCTAATTTGTCAGCGAGCCAAAATAAATGGAATGGGCTGGCTACAGGTGCAGGTAAATGCCTCAGAAGTAGACATCAATAAATCATTTAGCTCTCTCTAACGTTTTAGATTACAGTCATTTAACAAGAAGGACATTTTTGCCTTTGCAACGTGATTCGTGAGTGCTTCAAGTGAGCCATTTTAAGTTAACACTTAAGATAGGACTTTAAAACTTCCTTTTTCTGATCTCATAATGTACTCTTTACTTAGCAGAAATTATAAACTGTATCTTCTGTTCTGCTTATTGCAAAATACATAATCCAAAATTATGGGGTATTACGTACTAATGATCAACTAACTCTCCAAGTCCAAAACTCTCTCGATGAGAGAATAAATCCCCCGATATTTTTTGTAGATGAAGAGACAAAGAAGCAGTTTGCTGAATGTCAGGCAAGCCAGAAGGCCAACATCCTAGTCTCACTAAATGTAAAAGTGTCTATATGGAAGGGTGAAAACAGTAGGTCATCACGTATTAAATGTGTTCCTCACAAGTAAAATCACTTGGTCCCCATAATTCTCCATCTTGAATATTTCTTCTAAAAGCCAGCCACTGGCTATCTCGTCTTTCTGCTCAAACACCATCTGCTGGGCCCTTTTTCTATGAAAATGATACAAGGAGCCACAAATAATAACAGACAGAAGCTTAACTGCATGTTCAAAAGGTCACCCTCGTATTAAAACCAGAAACACAAATACACAAGGACCATCTATGCTTCTATTTTTCAAAGAGCTTAAAGGTATATTTGCAAACCATAAAGTCATTTAGTAAAAAGATTAAAATCTCTGGTTTCTAATGGACTAAGACCATATAAAAGCTTACATGAATGTTTCTGTTTTTAACCTGATTCTAATACAACCTTTGTCTAATGAAGTGTATTTCTTGACAGCCACAAATTACTTTAGATAGTCACTAGAAGGACCTAGGATAGTCAAGGATAGTCTAGAAGGATCTTTCAGGTAAATCGGCCAATTAAGGAATTACAGTATTTCCACCCTGAGGAATAGTTAGAAAACATACATAGCCATTTGGAAAGCTGACTTGAACAGGACAATTTAAGAGTGCTTGTCTATGTGCAAGAAGACCACATGATTTAGAAGTTTCTTCCAGGCCAGCCTCTCAATTGCTCTATTGCTAGAAAAGCAGTAGAAATGCATATGGATGAAAAGGTACGTAGGAACATGAAGGACTGGTGCTTACTTCCAAAAATATGCCATTTTATTACACCTAGGATAGGAGTTTTTACACACTTAAAACCAAACATGACAGCCAGACACACCTGCCAAACACGCATTATAAATCAGAGCTAACAGCCAAATCTGGACAGAACCCCAGTTACAGCGCCAAAGCTCACTGAGGTATTACCAAACCTACCAAAACCACAAAGGGTGTGACACAATCCTGTGGCACATCTGTCTGAACGGGAAGGTTGGAGTTAAAACTATCGACAGCAACAAAATGAGAATGTTGAGAAATATCTGTAGTAGACCCCATTAACAGAACCAGGGAGACCTACAAGCTGCTCAAGGCAGTCAAATAACAGCCTGTGATCAATAGAAGCAAATACTGCTGGCAGATCAAGCAGGATCAAGACTACATAAGCCACTGCAATCTGTATGAATAAGTAAATCATGACAGGCTCCTCTGAAAGCCGTGGTGTTAGGGTGATGCTTGAAAAATGCAACTTTCTTAAACAGTTGGATAGCGTCAGCAGATAAGACAGTAAAAGTACTGTTAACACCCTTCTTTGAAGTCTGGCTAGAATATGGCTAAGTAAGTGGCGATAAGTAAGTGGCAAAAAACCCCCACAGTATTTCTTTTTTCTCCTACTGCTTACTAATGCAGAAACAAGGTTATTAATAAAATGTTTAATATATTAAACCACTAAAACAAACAACAGGTCAGTAAAGCTGGTTAGCAGAGCTAACTGAGTACTGAAGAGAGTCATGTGACAATCTCCTATTAGCTCTCTCTGTTACCTTCTTGGGCTTGAGTAAGAAAAGATACCCAAGAATAAGTAGAGGAGTGATTTTTATGAGTATCCCAGGTTGCCCTAGTTCTGCTTCTGCTGAACCTCTACTCAATTCATTTGTAACTAAGTTAGGTCAGAATGATTTCGAAAATCCAGTACAAATAGTTTTAATGATAAGCACGTGAAAGAAGGAACCCATCCAGGTACTATAACATTATATCCAAATAGCATTCTAATGAGCTTGTATTTACCAACAATTGTGGGTTTCTGCCTGCTCCCAGGATGTCAACACAGACAAGAGTCCAGCTTGCCTACCTCCTGAAATGTAAGGGATTTAAGACATGTAAGGGGCACTGAGGAGGTACAAAGAACACCAACAATTAACAAGAAAATTCAGTTAGAGGATTATAAGTTGATAAACAAATGTTAAGGGTTATTCATCAAACTGGTGAGAGCTGTACTTCAGTTATAATAAAGAACAAGAATTAGGATCTTAGCTGGGTGTCTGAGCATTTTATTGGTACTAATAAAGACAACTGAGAACAAAATTAACTTTTTTTTCCTGGAACAGGTAAAACTGCCGTTTGTTGCACTGAATTCCTGTCACCAGAATGAGCCCCAAGAAGCTACGAATCAGGATTAGTAACACACTCCAGAGAATAGAAGACATTTGAGAACGATCCAGGTCCAGAACTGAAGAAATGTATAATATTTACTATAGGTAGGCTGAGTGGCAGCCTTCCACACTGCTGAAGTAATTACTGTCCCAGTGACACTAATTTTATTTTATAACTATACCTTGTCTTGATTTTAAGGGGACAATTCTTCAGAGAACTCCCAATTAAAAATGGGGAAAATAACCTGTGTTCCTTCTGGGCTTCTCTTGTCTCCTTACTGAATCCTCAGTGAAAGAGCCTACGTACATGCCAGACTGGCTGGCTGCTTTCTCATTGATGATGAACGGATACGCACTCTTCACCATGCCTTAAAAGCCATTACTGCTTTGCTTTATTGTGCATTGGTGCACCTCTGACAATTAGTGAAACATCCATTTCATTTGAAGGCTAGCTCATCCTTTTTCATTCTGGTGCAAAAGTTTTGTTCAGTAACTTCAAATTGTTCCAATATTAAAGAAGCTGATTTTCAGTTACTTCTTGAACAACTGTTTTATATACCTAAACATCCTTTTGCTAAATCATTTCAGAAGCAGGTATACCTGGTGGAATTTTTGTCCCTATCCTCCCGTTAGAAGAGTCAAGAGATACCAACACAACATATCTTTTCCAGTATATTAACTTTTAGCTATCTTTATAAGGACCTGTTTGTTTTGGTCCAAGAAAACAACTCCAAAGAAATGATCACTAACTCTACACTACAGTGAAACGGATACCATGTCTAGCGTTTTTTCACAGAACTTTCTGGTTTCTTCTGGAAAGGCAGTAGAAGGAAAGCTACCGCAGCAAACTCTAGGAAATTTAGAGGACAGGCAGTGGGGCCATTTGTTACAGCAGTATTTTTAAAACTCCCAGGATATGTCTACGCTGTACCACATGCTGTACCCTGCAAGGTATCGGAGGTAGTAGACCATCCACTCAGCCTGCACAGCTATCCACATGGCCCAGTTAGACTTCTGATACTCAGATTAGATCACCCAGCTCTAGCTTGGACAGCTCTGAACTGCAATGCAGTAATAGCTGAGCAGTGCTGTGAGGAAGCCACTTTTCCCCACTTTTTTTGGTTTTTTTTTCTTCCTTGAGCAAAAGCCTTGCTGTCCAGCTGCTTACAAGCAGTTTCATGGCGGTCTGTTAACAGCAGCTTCTTCTGCTTGTTCCACCCAAGACAAACAGAAGTTCCACTTGTAAGAGCCGCCTCAGAGGAAGGTATTTCCTGTGGCAGTCTCTGTTCTCAAACAGAGAGGAACAAAACCAGAGAGCATCTTCACTGAGATCTCTGGAACATCATTTTAGTAATATTCCACATGGTAAGGTTTTGGGTTAGTTTGTTTTCCCCTGGTTAGCTACTTCCCTGGTTAGCTCTTTCGCTGTTTAATATGAAGTTCTGTCTTTTCTTTTGTTGTGAGAGAAAAAAGAAATTACAATTGTAAAATCTCATAGAGTGACAGTTTCCTCTTGGCTGCACTCTAGTAAGATTTTTCGTTGCTGTTGATCAGTAATATCCCTTTTGCTGATGTCCTGGTCATGAGAAAGCAGCCTTGCGTTGTCACAGCCCCAATGATAACTGAGGATAACATGGGAACTTCTATGTCCTCAGCTTACCTTGACATAGAAAAACCCTACTCTCTTGTCTTAGTTAGACACCTTGTAACTGGCGGGTTTTGGGGGGCTGGATTCAGAGACTCTCTTAATCTAATTGCTATACTAACCTTTATGGCAACAGAAGGCCTGTTTTGCCAGACCATTCTCTCTAAATTATGTCACTGTAATTTATACAGTACCTGTTACTACAACAACAAATTGTTTATTAATTGAGCCCAAAGTATCCTCTATTATTCTCTCGTTGTTAGTTTGCACACTCTGCTTTTTTGCTTTGTAACCAACTGCTCTTCCCTGTGTACTACATGGGGACAAGCTTTCTTGGGTGTTCTGGAGCATCCAGAATAAGGGTTCCAGGACTAAATGCTACTCTCGGCACAAGTAACACCAGTAAGAGCGCATGTGTTTCACTCAAGTGTGAAGACAGCAACACTTCTGCCAGGACCACTGAGACACTGACACACACAGATTTGACATTTGCGCCCATTCCACTACAACCTACACAAGATTAAAGGCTGAAGACTACGATTCAAACCTCTGTTATGATCAGCATCTTCAATTGCTACCATGAAACTGTACCTTGCACATTCAGATGACTTCTTTACTAGTGAAATATCACTACATTTGTAGACATATTTCCCCAGAGATTTTCTGATGGCTCCTCCAGAAAGGGGTAAAAGTGGGGTGGGTGAGAATCAAATTAATGTTAAGTATTTTTTTAAATCAAAATTTTAATCGTCAATTCAAAACAGAGCCTTTAGTAACACTCTTCTGTTGGCTTAAGCTCAAACTGAAGCGTTACAGACTGAGTTCTTCTGAAGCAAATGTACATAAAACCAAACTTTTGTTCTCAAGTTCTACTGCACTTTAACTGCCATCTTGATTTAAGTGCTAAGCAAAAAGGGGAACAAAATCCTGGTAAGCAGATCAGTAACAGCACGGAGGAAACATGCTTTTGCTCGACTGAGAGGAGCTTCTACTTTTATGCATGACTAGCTGCTGATAATTACTTTCTTTACCAATATAACTGTAATAAAGTTCTAACTTGAGGAAAAACTAAAGGAAATACTTAACTTAGACCAATTTAAGTTGGATCTTAATTTTATGTACTTCCATTTCCAAGCAGTGTTTTGGCTACACTAAATGTTTCTCTTAGGTCATCCCAGTCTAATGACCTGGTTAGCTTAACCTGATTGAGACATGACTCCTTGAAAGAAACTGTCTCCACAGTAACTTTTCTCTCCAAAATCTACAGATTTGCACCACAAACATCATCTTCCGTAGTTTTACGAGCCAAGATAAGTTGTTGTTGTAAAAGGGGGTTCAAATTGGCCAGTTCACCCCATGAGATCCGTCTACAGAGAGCATTTATTCCACCAAAAGTTGACAGATACTAAGGGATTTTCAGCCGGATCTTATTATGGGCTCACCTGAACTCAGAAGAAGTAGTTTGTATGATTGAAGTCAACACTTGTTTTGAAAGTGACTTCAGTGGACGCAGGATCACTGACACTACTTTAGGCGAAGTCTACTTCACCTTACGCAGCGATTTTACTGACCAAAGACCTGCTATCTACAATAGCTAGTCTCTTCCCCCCACAAGCCATGCTGTCAACGTCTGAGTTGCAAACACCGAAGCTGTACAGATTCCGTGCATTTCATTTTTGCTGTACATTCATATATGTCATTTTATTAAGTTTCAAGTTATTATTTGCTTTAATCCAAGTAACTAAACCAAAAAATAAACCAACACCCCAAATTCCACACTGGCATCACTAGTTTGAAACTTTCTGAAAACTCCATAAATCATATGCAAATTAACTAATCTTTTTAGTTTTTACACAGGCAAAGAGATAAACAAGATACTTGTTACTACTCAACACAAGGGGCGAAAAACTTGTCAACTTGAACATCCGTGACTGCGATTGATACTTATACTTCTTTGGGATCTTCTCTAAAACCACTTGCCACAGATGTGAGTTCTGCACGGCAAGCTCTTTATAAAGACAGCAAAAATGAAATGGTGGCAGCAGTATCGTCACTGCTGTTCGCAGAACACCATGTCGCTTTTTGACAGTGCCAGACAGGCTAAAGTTGGAGAAAACACCACTGATAATTGCCGTTGCCTTTTGGTTTTATGATGCGGATACAATAAGCAAGATCCGTGTAAAATTTAAGAGGTTCACCCCCTAAAATAAAAATATGGTAGAGCCCAGCTAAATTAGCAAGCCGTGAATTTCCTTCTCGCATCCCCAGACCTCGTCAGGAAGGGTGGCTGTATGCAAACCCGTCCCAGTTTCCCGGCGGAGCCTGCCTGCCATCCCCTCTGACAACATGCAGCACTGCCTTACCCACAATGCACCCTCGCGCTGGCACACACACCCCGCTGGCGCGCGCACACACACGCGCACGCACGNTAGTCTTCCTCTGCTCCCCCTCCTCTGCTTGCCTGCCTCTCCTCTGCTGCGGAAAAAGGCCACATATGTCTGCAAACACTTCTAGGCAGAAACCAGCCAGTGCAGAACAAAGACAGCCGGGGTTGCCTTCATCTCAGCACAAGGCAGCCACTAGCTATTTTCAAGCTTGTTCGCTCTCCCCCCTCTGAGGGCACCCTGCTCTGTTTCTCCCTCTCTCTCTCCTCTTTGCCTGTCCAGCTACTGCACAACACACATCAATTATTCATTGCTTGTCTCCCGGTTTCCAGGCAAAACCAATCACAGATGGAGTCTTGCTAATGGGCTCATGCCGTACTTGCCAACAGGCTATTTGTGCTCAAGCTACAACCCTCTAGAGACAATAAAGAGAATCAGGTTAAGCTTTAAAACTTCACACGTACGCGAACAGACCTAAAACGGCAATATACATGTAAGCATCCCTATGACATTGCTTAGGAGTACGTCTTCAGCATACAGCATGGCAGAAGGCTGCTTCAAATCTTCTGAAAGGGTTTTAAGAAATCAAACACTCAGAAAAATCTCACCTCAGCTGCATGTTACTGATATTGATGGTTTTCTTTTCTGTCTCTAGTGATCCATCTCTTGCCTTCCCATTACACATCTCCCTCCTTCTCTCATACTCACGCACGCACACGCGCGCACACACACACACACACACACACACACACACACGCGTCCGCAGCCACTTTGCCAGAAGGGAGAGAGAGAGAGAGAGAGGGGAGGGAAAAAAAAAAACCACCCAGGCAGCTCACATTTCAAACTTGCAAGGAGGGGTGGTGCTTAAAACGCTAGGACAAAGCCTCTGTCTCTGGCACCCAGCCAAAATACTAAAATAAATCCGCTCGATCAATTAATTGGAAGCAACACTTGTTCGAGTCCGCGTAACAAACCATTAAGGGCACCGGGGCTGAAAAGTCTTTAGATTTGGGAAGTCTTGCACACTTGTTTCCCCCCTCCCTGTTTGCTGAATGCCGCTGACTAAATCCATCAAACTAGCCACGCTAATTAGCGTCCAGAGCAGCCTCGGCGGCGGAGCAGCGCCCGGGGCGGGCGGCCCCC
>WAAD01019635.1:337655-381466 GCA_013389945.1 Fregata magnificens
CTGGGTTGCTTGCTTCGGTTTTGGGGGGGGGGGGTTAGGAGTTCAGACCTTCACCTCTGCCGGCCGCCCGCTGCTCCTAGCAGCATCGCCCCTTCCCACGCCGCTCCACTTCAGCACGGCCCACGAAAGAGTTTTAAACAAGTTTCACACATCAGACTGTGCCACAACGCAGCCTTTGGCGGACAGCGTTGCAGCTGACGGTGTCGAAGGAAAAAAAGAAAAAACCAAACAAAACCAAACAGGAAGCTAATGTGACAATTTTTTTGCTCTGTCTCAGAGGGAAAACTGGCAGTTTAAGTTGTGGCCAGCCGAGCACCAGCCTTTTCCTGCGAGCCTCCTGCGGTGCAGAGCCACTTCCTTCCCCGGCACAACCTGCACAAAGGCACCTCCACCTCTTAAAGGCGCACCCGGCCCTTTTGCAGTGAAGCTAGCCTGCAGGTTCCAGCGAAAGACCAAACAAAATAGAAACAACAAGAAAGGAGGACTTAAACAAAAAAATACTGGCTCTCCGGCAAAATTCCTTTCAGGGAAAAAAACGGCCTCAGCTTTCCTTGCCATGCTTACAGTCACTCAACCGTGCTTCATAAACACCTCAGCAAGAAAGACTCTGCAACATGACAGATCGGAGCAGCAAACTATCAGAGATATCAAAGAGCGGCTCTTCCTTGAAAATTGATTCCACAAAAAAGCATTGTCAGATTTCATGTTCTTTTTTTTCCCAGGGAATCCACTTCAAACAAGTAAAAGGTATGCGTGCTTTTCACCTAACTTCTGCTCCTGAAGTACCAGCTCAAGGTCGGCCTGTCAGACGGGGTTATTGCTCTCTCTCCTCAGCCATCAGGCGAACTAGTACTGCAAACCAAACCCTCCATAATACTTCTGCAATCTCAGAGCTGCACAAGCCTGACCAAAGGAAGACTTCTTAACAACATGGCTGCTACAGGTGGTATGACACACAGCACTGGTCCGGTATCCATAGCAGATAGTCCGTACAGCACGGGCAAGCCTTCCGCTAGGTCCTCGGAGACCGAGGTGGACCCACAGGGCTGCTGGAACAAACCCTTATGCAAAATGTTGTTTCCACTGCAGTTGATCAAATTTGAGATTCAGGCACACAAAAGAAAAGTATCAAATTTGAGATTCAGTCACACAAAAGAAAAGTACAGAACCTCAAACAACTGTTTTTATTGCCTTTCAGAGTGGAGGGGTGCTTCAAGGAGATGTAAATTATACAGCTAGGCTGGCAGAATAGAGAATAGCAAGCACAAGTTTTAGAGGACTGGCAAAGCAGTAAGCAGTATGTCAATAATCCCAAACAAGGACCAAATTTCCTACTAATGTAACTGCACTGAGTTCTGACTTGGTGGATGTGAATTACATTTATAAATGATTGTAACTCCGGATAAATTCTAGACACAAAATGTACATTTTTGTGTTTGTTTCAGGTTTTACTGCATTTACAAAATTTTCACGCAGTTCGTAAGCTATCATGGTGTTATTTCGTACTTCAAAAAACCACAGAAAGCAACAACAAAAAACCTATCTTGCAGTTGCAAGGTCCCGAATATCGAGACTGGCTCCTTCCTTATAGAAGCCTCAACAAAATCTTATTTTCCTGAGGGCAAAAATAAGTTTATTTTTTCTGTATAGAAAACTCATATTCCCCAGCAGCCTATGTTTTCTCTCTAACTACCGTCATAAGTAAGAGGATTGCCTTTTTTCCCCTCTCTGCAATTAAATGCTCTTTCTAGTGTAACAGTATAAGTTTCTCTTTTAAGCTGCCTGTCTTTTCAGCAGAAGTGGTTTAGAGTAGACAAATCACTTATCTAAAAATTATGTACTTCTCCTTTGACAAATCTTCAGCAGGTTTCTAATCCCACCCTGCCACTTGAAATATCACTTTCTGTGATGACATTTGAGTCACAGTTGTCAGAAGCATCAGGCTCTGTAGTTAAATGGATTAAATCACACTTCATAGCATGCAGTATTTTGAAGAAGGAGTGGTTTATCATTTGTAGAAATTAATCATAACAGTTTTTTCTCTAGGGCAAATTCCCAATCACTTTTAAAGATTACCATGTTTAAGCCCCACTGACAGCAGTATGTCAAATTGCATCACAGGGAAGGTTATCTCAGGCAGTGATAACTATTCACCAGACTCAGTGAAGACATCTACTACTGGGAGAAGCAGGTCCATACTGGGGAAGCACTTTTTAAATGCAGGAGTGGCAGAGCAGACTCTTTGGTTGCGCTTTGTGTGGCTACTGATGCCCCAGGGATCCCGCTGTCTGGTGGTGTGCCTGGCCACTCGCATCCTGAGCAGCCGCTCTCCCACCGCGCCAGCGAATGCTCAGCCCCACAGGGGAGGGGAGACAGAGGGGCAGGGCATCATTCAAGTCCTACAGAGGGGAAAGAGGAGACACTTATTTGGGCCACCTCTAGCTGATTAAGGAGAAGAGTTGAAAGATTTTCAAAGAAGTCCCATTTACCTCAAAACAGGAGGCAGCGTTTGTCCGTTTAACATATGTTGTCAATACCAAGCGATATTACTGATCAGAATCCTCCCAAATCTCAATCCTGTCAGTTGCCGCTTGGCACAGGAACAAATCATCACCAGCATATCCATGTGGTACTGCTCTTTGCTCTCCGTGCCAAGACACTTCTCTCTCAAGGAGCGTATTTTTAAAAAGTCAGAAGCCTGTCCTTAAGTCATGATGGTGCAACAGAAATGCATGCCCATGGAACACCAAATTTTATGGTGAACAAGAGAATGATGTGGGCAGATTTGTATGTGCGGGTGCCTTTGCTCAAGGTAAATGGCAGGATCCTTATCTTCAACTAGTTCCAGTGAGGTAGCCTGTGGCTGTAATTCTTGCTTTTCTCCCTCCTTGCTCCTCTTTGGTGATATTGCAAAAAATGAACCAAGTACATGGACACCTGTAATGAAGACACAGACTGCCAAGAGGAAAAGGAGGAAAGGCTGCAGAGGGGTGGAGATCAAATCCCCCATTTGGATGCTTCAGTATCAAGTAGACTGTACAAGGGGGGACATCATCATGTTCTACTGTAATTTCATTATGAGAGGTGCGCAGAGTAAAGAGCAGAAAAGTTTTTTAGAGAAAGAAAACACAAGGGGTAAGGAAATTGTCTTCAAGTAGCTGTAATACCAGTTATTGCCCACTGAGTCATAATATAACTCTTTAGCAATGCAAATTTTCTATGACCAAAGATTTAAAGGTTTATCTTGGGGACTAGTCTTTATTCATCAGAGTTTTGCTGCACTGCTGAACACAGCAGGGTAGTTCCTTACAACATTTGTCTAGAGCAGGTTATTTGCCCAAGAATTAGTTCCCTGGATATGTATATACTTTACTACTGATTCAAAGGATTCAAAAAACTCTTCAGAAGGTTTACAATTACATAGTTGAAATACACAGAATATCTGGATCAGTGGCCTCGTGGATTTCTCCTAATGTTTCACAGTAGGCTGAGTCAGTTGAAGCTGTCATAAATCAGAGGGCTGCATCCCAGTCAGAAACCAACCATGTACTTGGGGTGCGGGGGGTGGGGGGATAAAAAAATCCTTTGACTCTGCATCAAGTGTCTTTCATGCATAACCCACTTTTCCAGGATCAAACCAACTCCATCCAGAAAGAGGTGTGAGAGGAAAACCCAGCATAAAAAGCAAAGTAAAAAAGGCTCTTTTACATGGTTTAGTCCTGTCTTGTTTAAGTCAAAGATTACTATGACTAAAGTACTTTCGGTCCCCTTCTTTGTCAAGCTTTATAAAACAAAGGTAGGAAAGTTACAAAATGTAATGACACAGCATTTCCCTTTCTCCTGCTGCCCATGACCACTGTTAGCTAAATGTTTTGACGGACCCTCTGATCTGGACTGCACACCTGGAAACACTGAACGCTGTGTTGGATGCACACAACAATTGCACCAAAACACTCAAAATCTTCCGAAAGACATGCCCTTTTTAACTTTCAAGACCATGGAAATGCTCATGTTCTTGTTACCCCATTATGAAAAATCATTTCTTCAAACCTATGCAGAGGCTCAGGACACACCTGTAGGCACTGCAATGAAAAACACCTCTGTCAATTACCATAATCTTTGGAAAAGGAGGTCTACCTTAAATCCATCTAATAAAATGCAATGTTGCAATTTTCTAATCACTATTTCCTTCCTTCCTTCTTTTGATTAAATATCTTTACCATGTGCAGGAAAACAAAAAGTTCTGTAAAATTACAATGAAATATGGGGACACTCCCTCCCCAGAATTACAGAGTGAAGCCACATTCATCATCTTTGGTTCTCTTCATAGCTGTACTTTCACAGAAAATTGAGAAGTAAAAGTAGCCAAACCATGCAGAAATAAAGAATGAAGTACACTACAGAAAAATCACATCTGTGATGTAGGATGACAGTCAGAAGAGGGGCTTTACAGAACTAAGAAAATCACTGTACAATGATGGCATCGGTTCAGAGTTGTCTCCAGCACTACTTCACCAGGAACTGAGCTGCTGCAGCTGCCCCCTCGCACACCTACTTGTCTGTCAGGCAGTTCTAAAGACAGACGGAACATACCCCACCTGTGATGCTCTGCCCTTCTTTTACTGTATCTACTTTGCTACAAATACTAATGAATGTTTTAGAAACTGCTTTTTGTGACATGGGAGCTTTATTGTTTTTCCAAGTTTTAGAGATGTCTTAATATTTAGATACTTCCATTCAAACTCCTTGGTAAACTGGAGCATGGCACAAACATCTTCAATACACATCTCCACTTTCAGTGCCTCTTTTGGCACCTGAGCTAGTGTTCATGATATCTCTTCTAGCAAATCAGACAGAAATAGAAATTAACTGAAGCCCTTTCCATACGAAATCAAATTTTTCAGCATGATCAAGTGGATTTCTAAAACATCCACATTTTTCACTAACTTTTGATTAAATAATTTTTATACCACATCTTGCAAACTGCTCAGTTTTCTTCATATAGTTTAGACATTTTTAGCCTGCTACCACTTTGGAGGAATATCTGATCAACAAACTAACCTTTCAGCGTTCATATGTTCTGCAAAGGACTAAAAACTTTGTTATACAAGAAGCAAGACTTTCAAATGCAATGAGGATTAGCCTACCTCTCTTTCTAAGAAAGTTTTGCTATGCATTTTAATAAAACATATTTTTCCGCTGCTTTTTGAGATGCTCAAGATTATATTCTTAGTCAAAGTATTTGTTTTCATTGAGCATGTAGCCATTTGTAGCTGAAGCCCCACCCTACCTCTGGCAACCTGTGGGTTAATTACAACTAATTCTTGTCTCCCTGCTTAACTGTTCAAGGGGATAAGGAGGCAGCTCTGAAGACAGCAACCTAATCAGGTCTCACTGAAAGAAGGCAGAGAACTATCAAGAACAGCAGCTTGTGAGGCTGTGTAGGACTAAAGGGATGCGAAGGAGTAAATGAAACTGAAGCTTGGAAAGTAGAAGCCCTGCTAGGGATCCTGGACTTTTCTTGGCGTTGTAAATCCAGTTTGTGCTGTTTTGACTGTTAACAATATTTTTCAGAAGTATAAATTGTATGAATATTCCTCACTAAGGTCTCAAAAGAATAAGCCCTCCATTAAAATACTGAATCCCAGTTACTATCTTCCTTTAATCTTTCCTTCTAGGTTATACATGCATTCATCTCCAGTTGACACTTCTTATTCCAGCCCCCTCGAAGCAGTGCTGTGAGCAGGGCTGCTCTGGCTTTCTGGGGAGTGGCTCAATCTGAGTTGTCCTCCCCTCTGCATAATCCTGTTGGCCCCATTTTACTGAGCTGCACCTAATCCAAAAATGGGTTTGAGGGGAAACCTAGGCTATTTGCTTATATCCTTTTTTTATTCTTACTTTTTAAAAACAGTCCACTAAAATATGGAACGTATCAGTAGTGAAACAGAATGTGTGATACAAACATCCTGAGTGGGACATAAATGGAGGAAGAAAAAATGTAAAGAGAAGATATGTCCTTCATTAGCCACAGTATTTATATTCTATACATAGGAAAGTTAATGCCAGAGCCCTTTTTCTGTGCTATGAGTGAACTATGAGCATTCAAACGAGAAAGTTGACCTGCAGTGTATNAAAGTGCATATAGATGTTTAATGATGCCATATCTAACATATGAGAGGTTATATAAATAAACAAATAGATAGAAGTCCAAAGTTACAAATATAAAAGAAAAGTTACAAATTGGTGACTATGCATCACTGTCTTGGAAAGCTTCCATTCTGGAATACAAAGACATTCATCATTTGGAGGCCAGCTCATGCTTCTAGCTTTGTATTTAAACAAATCCATGTACCATCATCATACACTTTTTATATCAATCTGCCAGAAAGCCATACAGAGTTATTTTTAGCAGACTGTGAGATAAAGTACAGTTCAGCTTGCAAAGTAGCCTAATAAGGCAAAATGTTCTTGGTGAAGACCAAATGCAGTCACTGTCACTCTTCCCCCCATACACTAATCAATCTCTAAGAGCATCCCTTAATTTTTCCCACTTACTGTGGAGGATTACTGCATTAGCAACAACAGGATACAACTAGGGGGATCTTTATCATTTTGTCTGTTTTGATAATCAAATATACAGTGATTGCAAAAGAAAGGAAATGGTCTGAAAAGAAAGTGGTTTTGCTCAGATTTGTCAAGGAAACGTTTTGGTAGACAACAGCTTAATATCAGTTTTGCTTTCAGAAACTGGCAAACTGGTCTCAGTCAACTCCAAATACTTCAGACCTCATGCTTTTTCAGTGCCAAGTTTCCTTCCACCATGTTGGCAGTGGAACAAAGCTTTAAAGTGGATATCAAGGACTCTCAGGGAGTATGTGTATGCTGAAATATTAGCAAGGATCTTCTTAAAACTAAAAATGTTCCAAAATCCACTAGATTACTTAGAATCTGAGAAAAATATTCATTCTAACACGTTGTTGCTGGACAGGGGTGTGTGTGTGTGTGTGTGTGTGTGTGTGTAAATTCTGTAGCAATTTATGAGAACAAGATTAAAACCAGCAATTAACACAGACTTCTATCTTTAGTAATTATTCATATACCTGTTTAGCTGATTACAAGTCATAGCTCCAGGCTGTCTGCCTGCATTGCTAGGACACAGACAGCAACCTTTGCTAAATTGACTCCACTGGCTACGCTCATGCTGCAAGAGCTGTTTTCAAGGACAGATGTACAATGTTATATGGGTAAAGAGATGAGCAAATTAAAGATAGGTGTTTTGTCAGGAAAAGGACTGAAGAACTTGTGTCAGCATTTCCTTACATTAATAGGACCTCAGATTTTTAACCCTTCACCACTTAGTACTTAGATTTAAGAAGCACCTTCCTTATACAGATAGCACAATTGCGTCTTCTCAAATAAAACCATGAAAATGCAATAGCTCAGAACAAAATACAAGGGCATGCACTACAGATAACCATATATCTATATATAGACATAGAGGGATTCATGAGGAGCTTTTAATCCTTCTTAAACTGTGATTCATTTTAAAGCATCATAGCTTGTGGGTTAAAGAAGCTGAGAACAGTAGAACATGAAGTTACCAAAACATATTATTGCCACACAACACAAAAGTATCCCTCAATTTGAGATCATCAATAAATGTCCAGCACATTCCTACCAAAAAGCTACACCCACATTTTTCCTTTTTCTTTTTATCATCTTAATTCTGCATATTTCTGTTTAAAGCAGTATATGTATTTCTTTACATGAGGCTGAAAGTCTTTTAGACCTACTCTGCTCTGAGAACTATTTAGCAGTACAACCACAGAACAGAGTTATACTGGCAGCTCCTACCATGCGTAGACACAGTTCATACTGGCAAGAAGCTATGTCTTATATTGCCTTTATTGGCTCCCCATTGAAACTAAGTTTACAATCAAGGGATTATATGATCCCACTAAAAGAGGGCTTCTGGCATGTATATAAACACATCTTATTTTACTAGAGGGTTTCTAGCATAGATCTAGTCTACTTTGAGACTAAGAGCAAGTCTACACCTTGCAATGACATAACTACAAAGAGCCAGGAGCCACTGATATGCTCCCATGCAGCAAGGCTGTCCTGTACTGTGACACTGACTTCAGTCCCAAAAGCCATACAGGACTATTATCATACTCTTACACCAGGGACTGTAATCACTTATTCTTGGCAACGATAATTAGCTTGGGCAGCTCACTGTTAACTATCCCATTTCTGAATCCAGAGCTAGGTTTGTTGCCACAGTCTCAGGGTCTACTACATTGTGCTGTATCTCTACTGAACTACTTTCCTTCCCTTCAGAAACTCCTCTCAGTAAAAGTTTCTATTTGATTGAGAAGAATCACCAGTTACCATGTGGGACCTGTTCCTTTTCATAGAAATGCAAAATTAAAGAGGCTTTTCAGAACTTCGCTATGGACAACGATTTTCCAGGAAACTGACTATAACCTAAAATAGCCCTTGATTCTCAGTGCAGTGATCAAATATAAAAATGGTGTATTTCCAACAACTATAGTTATCGCAAAGCTTCCAATAACTGGACAATGCAGGAAACACAATTAGAAAGTAACGTATTATCAATGTTTTCTCTGAAATGAAATAATATTTATTACGACTACTGAAAATTACCCCCGCTCCCTGATGTGATTAAAAATATGCCATGGACAGCCATAGGAAGTCTAACATAAGGAACAATCCTACACAGGGAATTTGACAAAAGACCTAAGAAGTTTCTATTCTTTAACATAGTGGATTTCTGCATTCATGAAACAGAAGAGAAGCTTATTAGGGGCTTTAACCTGCACCCCCACCACCAAAACACGCTTTTTCTATATCTGAATACAGAGAAATACTAAAGTTCACACTTCAAGATTTTTATAGCTTCATCCATCTGTTAAATAATTTACATTCTGCTAGAATATGCAGCAATAGTATAGCTATGAAAACATACACGACTCCATAACCTGGAACCTATCCATCAGTATTTAACACTATTTCTTACTTCTCTCCTGCAACGTTGCATAGAGAGTTTCACAAAAGTAGTGCTTTAATGATGTACAGGCACCAGAAAGGAATCTTGTCCATAAGAGAAGCTTTGAAATAGCTTGATCAAGTAAAGAATCCCTCCACTTCCACTGTGAATGACAGGAACTGCCTCCTTTTTAATCGATATGCATCAGATTAGTCTTTTTGTCCACTAGACACAACACATTACCTTGATGGGCTGATCGTCCACAGCCAAAAGATTGAACATTGAGAACTGAACACTTCAAGACAAAAGCTTTAGGATGGGAGGTTTGATGGAGACCTATTTTTAATGAAGCCTTCAACGTAAAACCAGAAGAATTTTGCATGTTCCCTTAAGCTGTAAATGTGGTTTTGCTTTTTGCTTCATATTTAAATCCACTGGTAAGTGAACATTAGAGCTGAACATATTCTTTGGAAGCTTAACCAGACAACTGTATTTTTAATCACTTAATTTCTTTTAATTTCTTAAAGTACTTGGAGAATACACACTGAAGCATCTCCCCTTTAACTACAAAAGCTGAAGTGGAAGTTCAGGTGTAGTGAGACTGACTTAAATAAGAAAGTACAATTTGGAGAAGACACTCAAAAGAAATTAAAATTTTGGATACCTCAACTTGAGAAAGCATAATTGGGTCTGATTTTCTAAAAATGCTAAATCTCCTGCAGCTAAAAGTTAAGCATCTTTAACATATCTCCAGTTGAGCATCCAAGAACTGAGGAACCACAGGTCATTAGTCTGCTTTGGGAATTGTGGCTGGTATCACCACAGCTCTTAACTTTTGACCAAACAGTCACTGTCAGCTCTCCAAACTATTTACTGACTAGTGCACCTTTACAATCAACACTTTCAATTAAAAAGCGCTGGCAGGTTATTTAAAGGAGGCTTAATATGTGCTAGTGTTACTCTGCAGGCCACTTATCTTGGCCTGGAGAGCTGCTCTCTGGAAAACGCTGTGCAGTTTTTAAAATGACTCACATCAAAATCTTTCTTAAAAAGATGTAATATACTTTCATACCTGCAAAGAAAAATTAGTAGCTTCAAAGCAAACCACTTTTACCAAAGGTAGGAGAAAAAGTTACAGAAGTTACATTTCCTTTTACTTTGGGAAAAGGAATAGTAGACTTATTCACAGAAATATATGTCAACGGAAAAAAAAAAAAAAAATCTGCCTTATGCTTAAAGATAGTTTCTGTGATGAGGGATTAGAGATACTAAACCTTCAGGAAACAGGTACTTCCAAGAAGGAAAGACAAAGATCCTACAGTGCCTCAGATCTCATCAAAACCATTTCCGTTTTCTCATGCATAGAATGTCCTCTCCAAATTGCCTTTCTCTTGCTTTCAATCACCGTTACCTTCTCTGAAGAATTCTTCTGGGTGAAGGCCTATAATTTTAATATTTATAGCCCCAACAGAATTAGGGTTTATATTCTAGTACTCTCCACTCTAATCTGCCATCACTTTCTGGGATTTAATGGTAGCTCTTATCTCTGCTGAAGGAGCGAAGTTCAGTGAACTAAGTCTCCTCACTTCAATTAGATCAGAATCAGAGGCGTCTGTCATAAACTCCTATATAAAAAATCAGAGAGGGGCAAATAGAAGCCAGCTTTACAAAACCAGGACAGAAAAGTTAATGAGTACCCTTCAATACCACTCCTCAACAGCTTCATCATTTAGAAGAGAGAAATGACTTCTTCAGCAAGCTGAGAAGACTTGTATGCTTTCTAATGCTCTTGGAAATCTTCTCACGCTCCCGGGAGTAAGGGGGAGAAAGATGGAGGGAAATACAAAGTTGGTTCCTCACTTATTTTTTTACATCGGTGGAAAGGGGAGGATGGGAGACAGAATATCCTAGTTTCTCAATAACCCTCAATATATCACATCCGTGCTCCTAGTCCCATGCCAGACACATGCCATTCACTGCAAACCATCTCCTGGTACACTATGAGCAAACTATCTGAAGTCCACAGCACAATTTTCTTTTTCCACATGTGTAGAACAGACTTTTTCTTGGGTTCTCCATGAAAGCAACCAGGATTTACTTCAGTTTTTCCTCATTTTCAGTAGCGGTTCCTCTACGGAAAAGATTTTAGGAAGGATAGGATAGGAGTAGGTGATGACTCTTGCTTAGATTTTTTTATTGGCTTCCAGGGGAAACCATATGGGATAACACTTCTAACCCAGTTCACCTCTATTGACCTGTGCTCTCTCCACTGGCCTCAGTATGAAAAAAACCCCAACACATACACACACACTCTTGGTTTTTTTCTGTTGCAGCTTTACTGAATACGGTTTCCAAAATAAAGTTACAGATCAATCGGGGAAAAAAATGAAATGCCTTTAAATTTGGAGTTACTTAAAAAGAAAAGAAGAAAGCCTGTACAAGTAGTTTCCATACTCTGGGAGTAAGCATGCAAATCCCATCAGTTTATGAGCAAAAAAAAAAAAAAAAAAGAACGCTGATCAAATCAACATTTTGTTTTGTCTTAAGTCTCCCTGTGGCAGCGATGATACATTAGCTAGGCTGAAGAAGTATGGGTCCAATGTAATTAATATTCCTATGACTAATCACTGGAGTTACACTATTGCCCAGAGACCCAAGGAGGATTAGAATACCATCATAACCGAAATTATCAGTACTATTTGTTAACTTTTAGCTGTAAAAATACAACTAAATTCTTAAGACTTTGACATTGCCTCATATAACAGCAAGAATGATTTATGGGCATTCAGCAAGAAAAAAAAAATAAGGCATGAATCCCTACAGAATGCCACAGGAAGGCAAGTAATAACCCTAAACCTACTAAAATGTGGAACATAATTTACATGATTCTTATAAAATATTTATGTTACTTTCAGACAAAGTATTGACTGAGATATCTGATTTCGTCAAAAACATTAAAACATTCTCTAAATAATTGCATCAGATTAAAGAGCTGATATTTAAGTAACAATGCTCTTTCAGAGTAGTCATCCTGCAGGCAGAGGAATGCAAAGGTAAGAAAAAAAGGTGTGGGAAAACAACACTTCCGTACTGTCGTTAACATTACTGAGGATGACTGTGTCAATCAACTGTAACGCAAGCTAGCAAGTAAGCTCAAACACAGACTGCGTATCTGCAGGAAAATCCATACATTCTTTTAACTCTTGCATTTAACTGCCAGAGCAGCAAGTGGTGCCCTTGGAAGGGCCAACCAAGACAGTGAGAGGAGCCACCACTGCTGCTGCCTTCCAGGAGGGCAGAGCTGGGAGGCAGCAGCATGGGGAAAGAAAAGCTTTCAAGACTGAGGTGTGCTTTGGGGAGCAGCGACGCTGGGAATTCCTGCAAATTAGACCAAATCCTCCCAAGTAACCTGGCATGCTTTCTATCCTGTGTTTGTAAATGAAAAAACCAAAGACACAAAAAAGAAGGCACTTTTGCCCAGAAACTGATGAAATAACAGCAGTACCCAACCCCCAATACAATTGGTTATATTTACAAAGACAGTAAACAGAGAAGAGAAAAAGGATAAAAGTCACTGTGTTGCCATTTGAGCCCTGTTTGGGAGAAATTCATCACATTAACGTAATCGATTATACTAGCGCATAACAGCAAATCCACTGCTCGTCTGCTATCCTCACTTCAGGGAATAAACCAACGATGAGGGCTGCTAGTATATCCCATAGGCAGGAGGTGAGACGGTCGCCTTGCTCTGAGGGGCACAGTGTTGAGCACTGATCCAGAGCCCTCAATCCCTTGTGGCAAGACTGGCTCCCTTCTGCCACTGACTGCATTGCCCTGAACCATAAACCATAACCTGCCCACAAAAACACAATCCTTAAACTAAGATGTTTGGTTAAATCTGGTTTCTGACTGCTTTCAGACAAGAACTCACAGTGGTAAACTGCAATTAGTCCAAAAGCTCTTGTAATTGAGTTGACAGTGTTCATTTCCACAGGAGGTTCATCACTTGAGAAGATGATGTTAAATCCAGGAGGAAGCCTCATGACTACACTAAATTCTTTACTCTCTCTCTCCAAAATGGCAGTAGCAGAAAAACAACTGCAAGATCAAGGCAGTTGGGAGACTCAAGACAGCAGTCCCCAGTTCTCTGACAGGGTTAACTCAGTTCCCACCTCTTCCTCCCCAGCCCTTGCCTTCATTTACCCTCTGTCTTTTCTGTCTACCTCAGTTACAAGTTCTTCAAAGAAAGGACCTTCAAACTGCGTGCAGAGTTTCTTAGCACAACGGGCCTTGATCTCACATGGGATCTTCGAGAGCACCAGTAACACCAACACCACAACCAAGCAACGCTGCATCACGGCACCAGAAAAAACATACATTTGATCCTTTGAAAAGTTTTGCACTTTCTTCTTTGGCAACTGAGGCAGATGAGGTTACCTTCTTAGGACAGAGAGGACTTTGACTACAGCCAGTACTTCGCATAACAAATATTTAGCTATCTAATGAACAGATTAAGGAACGAACTAAGGTTTTTAATAACTTGTTTAAAAAGGGAACATTATACATTTAAGAAGGTCAGGATTGATATTTTTTTTCCTTTTAAAAAGACATACCATTATAATAAAGGATGTGACCATAACAACTAAGTTCCAGATTTTGGTAACTTGGTTGAGTGGCCTTTTGCTATGGTTTGGGGTGCGATATGGCCTGGGTTATCTTGTTACCATCAGCAGCTGTTCAGCAGCGTATACAAAATGAGCGCACTGGTCACAGCTCAGCTCGCATGCCTACGTCGCCAAATTCATTGTCTTGAATTCAGCCTCTCTGAAATCTATTTTGATCAAGAAGTAAAGGACTTAAACCAGATATTGCCTGGCTAATTTGTTCAGACCTAAATTACTTTTGAAAGTTTGCTAATCTTTTGCTCATGTCGCAACTGTCCACAGTTCAAGAGAATTTCACACCTAGGGATTCTGCTTTGAGAAACGTTACATTTTTTTTGAAAACATTTCATTTCACATCTGTCATCTAATGCCTAATAAGCTCTTAATCAGTAGGCTGCATCCCTGAAACATTATCCCTTACCTGTAATTCGGAATGTTTCTCATTTAGTGGTTTTTTTTTTTCCCCCCACTAAAAATCCTTAAAATAGTTACTTAGCAGGACCGATGTAGCAAAGCACATCATGCTTTTACAACCCATTTGCACTTCTGCAGACTAAGATATAACAAAAGAAATAACATACTATAGAATGTTATTATCTAAACACCAGAGTGTGTCAACAACATACACACAAAAACTCTCCCCATACATGTTTTAATGCAAGTTAATTGCCATACATGTTTTAATTCTAACTTAAATTGCTGAATTTCCATCAGCAAAGGTTTTTCTTTGCCACTGTGTGCTTTTTGTTGGTTTCTCCCCCTTGGAATATAACCAAGATTTTTCTCTGATGTCTTCAGAAACTCATTTCTTTAACTCTTTTGCCTCTACCTAACATCATCAATATTCAATATTCTACCTCTGTCAACCAAAAAAAAAATTTTTTTCTACCATGTTCTCCATTCTTCTCCCAGATGTAGTACTGTTATTACCTTTTATTCATAGTCAGTTTTCCTCTTGCATACATCTACTCTGCTGCCATTCCAGACAAATACCACTAGGCATTGAGTGATCAAAGGATGAGACTGCCTACATGAATCGTCATTTAGTATGACAGCCATACTGCACCAAGTTTTAAAAAAAAAAAAAAATTAGTTTTTTCATATTTCCTCCAACTAAATAGTGAAGTCACCAGATCAGCTCACATCTCTACTTTTGATCTAAGAAGATCCCAAGCGGGACAGCAAATAACCATTAGATAGTAGAGCAAGTGACATCCTTGAATAAGAGACATCCAAAGGATTTACACAGAAGATCAACAACACGCAGCACATTTTTAAATGCGTACTTAAAACTAGCATTCAGTCTCCCCCATGGAGTTCAATAAGCAGAGCAATTTCTTACCGCCTGTGCATTAAAAGCCAAGGCAAGGGAAAAAGTTTCTGTTCTATCTACTAACAAAAACTGTTTGTGCATACCTTGGCCTTTCAGACATATGTGGTCTTACACTTTGTCACTTCAGAGCAGATGTTTAATTGGGAGGAAGCGATTTTAAACATCTGTAGCCAACATCTGAGAAGCTGGATGAAGACCACACAGAGCCTTGAGGAAATTAAATGTGTATGCAATTATGTCACTTCCTAGGCTGCGTATTTAGGAGAATTAATAAAATAAACAAAACCATAAGTTTCAATAGAGAACCTTCAAAATTGTTCCTCTCCCCCCATTTACCTTCCTCTGCCTTAGAAAAAAATTGGTACTTTAGGGATATCAAGTCCATTAACTGAGTAACCAAAGTTTGACCAACAAGAAACACTGCATCCCCCGAAGAAAAAAAAACAGGGAATAAAAAACAATTTCCTATCAAGCCTTTAATCCCTTAGGGAAACAAAGCAGAGCAGAATAAATATTTAGAACATGAAACATTACTCAGTTCTAGTGGGTCTCAGGCGTATTGCAGTAACTCAGGTTTAGCAAATACACCTGCAGCATATACAACAGCAAAAAAGTCTTCTACCCAGAAGAGCCAGGGGACAGTCTCTCCAGAATCCAAGTCTCTAACTTGCAACAGCATTGCTGGTGGTACCTCCCCAGACTTGAACAACTGGGCTGCCTCCTTATTTCTAGTTACGTCTTTCAGAAGCCAGGTTCTTTACTTCACAGAAGAGCCTAGATAAGAAAGAGTACTCAGCTAAGCTTTGTCTACTTGGGTAGCTGCTGCTGTGGGAGATGAAAACAGAAAATGAGGTGGCCAAATAGATCAGTTCCCATGAACGTGAGGGGAGATGGCCATGAGATTCTGTTCCAGCAATCATTCGGTGAGAGCTGCATTTTTCAAAACTGCTTTGTTTAAACAGAGCATCAATCTACAGAAATCAGAGTTACTAAATTTCTAAAATTCTAATTTAAAACTGCAAACCTTAACAAAATTAAGAGCATGTTTAAATAGAAATACAAACGTAGCTTGGTTTTGCTAGCCTCCTTTTTAGAAGTCATTTATTAGTGTGCTATCCACAGGTAGCAATTCTATTTCCCAACTTGAATGTGAAAGTCAGGACTTTTTGCATTATCAAATATGTAAAAATAAATGTTACTTCGCTAGGAAGATTACTGTTTGAAAACTTTAAATTTAATTAGGGTCAAGACAACAAAATAGTAATGGCTCAGCTCATTCAAGGTTTGTACAACAAGAGGAGAATCATAAGGTTTCACAAAAATTATAAGTGACCAATAAATATTTTTTTAAGTCCACAAAATCAGTCTCTAAAAATGCTCCTCAAGGGGATGCCAAACCTTTTGATCTACTCTCTGAGACTAGAGAACCACTATGTAAAATACACTGTAAGTAGCACTAGTAAACTATTGGTACTTAGGAATATCAAAAGAACTTGTCAGAATTTGCAACCTACAAAACTGCCGGAGTGGCTCCATGGCAGAAGTGAAAGACTAGAGGCCAGTACGGTGTGTTCTGCAGTCATACGTTCACTTTACATAGCTGACATGCTTTGGCTCAATAGTAAAAATCTTCCTTTCATCTAAACTACAGACTACGGCTTAAAAAAAAAAAAAAGGTAGCTCAAAAGAGGAAGATGCTGTTTCACAACATGCATGGGTGAGGATAAGACTCCATACTGTTTGCCAGTCCCCTGGTGTTAAGCCTTCCATGGAAGGCATCTGTTCCTCTGGAACAGCAGAGAGAGCACACCTGATGCTGACAGCTTTATGAGAGGTCTCTGGACCATGAGATTGTCTAGAAACTACTCTGTACAAATCAACGTGTACAAATTGCTAAACTCACACATCCTGAGCATCAAAAACACATACCATTTAAAAGTACTGTGGTGTCCTTATTCTCTAAGTACTATAACTGGAACGTGGTCTTCCCCTCCAGGGAACAAACCCAAACACAAATAGCAAAATTGCCAAGAAAAAAAATATTGCTAAAAGCTCTGTGGAAAACTTCCATTTTTGTCCTGCATGAAAATGATGCATTACCTCAATTTGTTGCACATACAGATCTTTTTAAAAAAGTAAAAAAAAACCCCAACCAACCAAAAAACCTTAAATGAATTAATTGCTATTAATAAGGAGCCAAAGACAGAGAAACAAGTATGCTCTGTCATCTCCGATGAGTTGTGATGGCCCACTCAAAGCTGACTCAGGAACTAACGTAGTTGTTTCAAGAAACCAAATAGCAAAAGATTCACTCTTTGGCAGCTTTTAAACCATCTGTTCCACACTATTTTAATCACTTCTGCTCAGTACAGAGATTACGGGTTTCAGTTCATTTGTGGTGGAAAAACAAAGAATGCTGCATTTTTGGAGCCTGTGGGGGGAAATCCAGAATCCTCCCAACTACTCCGAAACTGGGGTATTTGAAGAAAGCAAAAGGCTTACTGCTTGCGCGCTCGAGCGTGATAAACCAACCCTCCCCCTCCATGAGGGATTCCTCCTGTGCCTTGAAGCAAGCACAAATTGGAATGTGCCACACTGACCTGAAAAAAGGGGGATGTCGGGAAGGAGCTCCTATTAGCCACTTTATTATGGCAAAACAATTAGTACCATTCTTTCCAACGGAAGAACCCAAAAGTTCCCATTGCTATTTGTTGTGGGAAATTGCTTACTAATGTGAAGAATGTGTTTCCTCAGCTCAAAAGCTACAGACTTCCCATGACTTTCTTGTAGTACTAAAAGATCAGTAGGGCAGAAGCAGTAGGTAGGTTTAAAGTGATGAGCATATCTTCTCTGTAACACAGTGATTTCTCCTCCTTTCTCTCCATCCCCAAAAGAAGAGCAAACAGTTCTCCGAGATGACAAGCAAAGAGAAAAGGTTAGTCCCACAGCTAATTTGAATCGGTCTTCAACTAAAAGTGTCCTCTGTGCAGGTAACTGGTGGATGAACACAAGCGCTTGTGTTTACCTGCCTGAGCTATACAAATGACTCTTCCCCTATACCATTTTTATCTTCCCCGAGGAACTGTACTGTTACAGTTTCCACTTCCCACTGTGTCTTCTTAGCACTTCTAAAGGGATCTGACACAGTACTGTGTGCCGCTCTAAGCTGAAATGGCGTGCCAGTTCTTTCCCAGGGCACTGAAGGGAAATATGTCTTCTCCAACATCAAAAGCCAATGAAGTCTTCTTGAAAACACTGAAAGACTTATCAGGGCATCAAATGATTTAGCCTGTGATCTGACTAACATGTAGGTAGGCAAACAGATTTAGTGAGAAGGAACTTGATCTCTATCTAACCATGTCAGCTTGCCCAAGCTGAACGTCCCACTGAAAAAGAGTTTTTTCTGCTGTACAGCTTAATTCTTGATATTCCCATGATCAATAACTCCCGTATGTTGTAATTTAATACCGATATCAAAGGAGCAACTCAACTACATGAAGGTCAGCACGGATTTGGCTAAACAGGATCGGTACGTTTGTTTGCATGGCCCTGGATGACTCTAAACAGCATTCGCTGGAAAATAAACAAAATAAATGCATTATGAAATGTTTCACTTTCATTAACATTTTTCAACCAGTCCAGCGTAAATTCACATTTAGTGCCTTTTACAGTCATCAAAACTAGCAGGAAATAGAATGTAGTCATAAAAATGCTTTATTTTTGCATATAGACAAAGCACGTGCAAAAAAAAAAATCTGAATATAATCAACAGTTCATCTAGAGTATAAAAGATATCCAAAGAATGTAAGTAGTATGAGAAAATATCAATTTTATGTGATTGAAATACTGATAGTAAGTGCTATTAAGCTACGACATTTGTTATGGTGCAGAATAAACCCATATGCTTGTAGCTAGGAACATAATAACTCTTAACTACGTGAATCAAGGAGATAGAAAAGATCCCTTGGTTTACACAGATTTGTGCAGCCACTTTCCATTGCTGAAGGATCCACTAAGTGGATTAATCATCTGTGATCTCAGCACACTCAGATCAAGCTGAAGGTTTCCACAGGAAACATTGTCTGTACTACAGCAAATGAAAACACAGTGAGGTGCTTTCCTTCCTTTTATCACCTTATTGGCCCAATTTGGGGGCTTTAGCATTCTGTTTGGCATATTCAGCTACTGAAAACCTCTGAAAATCAGGACCTAAGTGAATATTATATACCTGTAGAGGGTGCTGGTCTGAACCAGAAAGGGATTGTAGTGATCTATTTTTAGGACGGAAATGTCAGAGTCAATAGCTGGAGGTAACAGCTCTAAAGGTCAGAAAGCAATGCTTTCTGGAGATACTCCACGTTAGCTTCTCTAATAAGAATGTGCGATTAGCCTTTTGAATGAGAAAGTTATTTACCGATAGCGGGAGCACTTCAAACTGCACAGACCCTGCATATGTGTACACTTTGGATGGTTGTTTGTCACAAGCACTTAAGACGAGATTTGCATTGCTTCTTAGAGTCTACAGGATGCCTCGTGCTCTTGCTCTCTGCAGTGTGAGTATGAAAGACAGATCATACCACTTATTCTTAACTGTCCCTTAGCAGCAACCCCAGAAAAAGAAAGATGATAAAAGGAAAAGAATGAAGAGTGGGAAATGGATTTGCTCCTCAAAGAACTCTCTCTAATGGTCGGCAAATGACTGTTTTCTCTCTTCAATTGATTGTTCTTATACAATCCCAAATATTTATATTTGAGATGCTTCCAAACAAAGATTTCCAAGTCCTCATGCAAACAAGAGATTGCATGATGGCTCTAAGCCACCCGCTATCCCCCTGAAGGGCAACTGAGAATGGAAATCCAGACAGATGGCCGTGAAGAAAACTGAGACAAGTCTTTAGTGAAGCCCCAGTTGTAACTCAAGACCTCTGTTAGCATGCTCTAGTCATAACTAAATCTGCCCACTTAGGTGATTTTATTACAGTTTCTACTGTAACCTGTTATCCATTTAGACAACTTCTATGTATAAAATAACTGTGCCCCGACTTTGATCCTTCTGTTATCATGATGAGTCTTTTGGATATATTTTGACACTTTAATCCTGTTTAGCATGCAAAATATGGAGATATGACTGAAAAAAAATCTCAGAAAATTGGTGAAGGAATATCCTGGTTTAAATTAACTACATCATCATCTCAGGCAGACACGTGGGATGCAGTCAGGGAATACTCGACAAAAAAGATGGTCAAAAAATGCACCATTTAGGCCTGAGGTTTCCTTCTACTTTGCTGTCTAAGATGTTGTCCAGCAAAAAAAGGACAATTTATAGTATATTCATGAGAAAGTTGCTTGCATGATGGGCTGCTTCCTTCCTCTAACTCCATGCACACAACTTCAGCAGTTGCAGTAGCTGCTCTGACTCTCTACAGGTTATACTCTTGACCTCTGGCAGGATGAGCAGCTGCTACGGGAGAGAGGAGGATAATGCAGGAGATACCCAACAGAGGAAAGCTGATGCTTTGTCACTGGCAGTAGCCCAGCTCTCTCGTTAGAGAACAGCCTCTCATTCACTGTTCAAACAGCTGCTCCCTCCCTCCTTACTTTACCTTACCTACCAAAGGGAACCAAGTCAAACTGAAGCTCTGACTTTACTTACAAGCCACCTGTTAGACCATGCTACTCTAGACTGTGAATACAGCTACTAACTGGCATGAAATAAATTACATGATACAGACAAATACTGACTACAAGGTTACCCATTCTCCAAGGCAGTCTACACAGGTAATGGAGCACTTTTCAAAAAGCTTTCTGTCACTGTTGGTGAAACTGATGCAGAAGTCATCAGGAGGGAAGGCAATTTTTTTTTTTTTTTTTTTTTGTTGAAACCACAAAGATATGAATACATAAATGAATACATGTCATTTTCTGGTATCTAAAGGAAGATGATTAAATTTAAGCTTCAGACTCAGGCAATCACCAGGAAATAGTGATTAGAAGATAACGTACACATGAACAAAATGTTGAGTACCTTTTAAAACACAAGTCTGGATTTATTTAGCTCTCTTACCTGCTTTTTCTTTTTTGAACTTATTGCTGTTGATAACTTTATTAACTTCCTTTGCAGCCCCTAAGTCCCCATGGCATCAGTTTTACCAAGTAGAAGAAATCTGATCTTTTGCAGTGCACCTCCCTGATTAATCCCTTGCTAGTACACCAGGGCAACCTTACTGTGTTATTTAGGCAGGGAACATAGTTAAAAGCTCACAACCAGCCCCAGCTCATTTACGAAATGTGGCTGAAATTCCCATATGTGTGTTTCTGTGTAAGAAGCATCATGTTGTCCTTCGTATTCCTACAGGGGAAATTCTTATTAGGCCCTTAACGATTCAATGCCAACAAATAATGGGTTATTTATTTATGACATCATAAATTAAAATAACACATGAAACCAAAGGAATCAAAGCTTCTTCTGTATGACAGGCATTCTTCATGTAATACTTCTGTCTACATGCTTTCTTCATGTCTAGTTTTGTTATGAAAATGAGTTAGTAATTCGGCTTTCAGAGACTGGACAAAGGGATTCATTTCGTAAGGGTGGCATGAGGAAAAACAAAGCTGAAAAGGTTACTGTGTTTGGCACAGTCCTGCCATACTGCATAGCATACCGCATGGAGGAAAGCTGCCTTAAAAATACCAGAGATCCAACTGTGATGTTTAAGGTATTGTCAGCAAACACTCTAAGAAACTTTAACATATTGACACATGCCTTCACCATTGCAACTCAAACAAAATGCCAGCAGGCAGACCTCAGAAGAACTGATGGAGGAAAGGGGGAGTTTAAACTCTTTCCCATCCACAGAATCATGCTTTGGACCAGCAATGCTGTCCGATTATTTGTTGGCTCAAAAATACTGATTCAGCAAAGAATTTAAGCATGTGCCTAAATTTAAGCAGTTTAATTAACTTTGACGTCAGTGAGCCTACTTGTGTGCTTATAATTAGATATGTGCTTGCTGAAGCAGAGCCCATCTGAATAGAAACTCGTTGATTTTAATTTGGCCCTTTGTCTTTGCCCCTCATTTATTCTTTGCAGTGACTGAAGGATTAGTGCTAAGGTTCTGATTCAGGAATGCACTTAAAACAACTCATCTTCACTCACAACATGCAAAAAGAGGCTAAGCATGTCTCAAAAGGTAAGCATAGACCCAAGTGCTTTCCTGAATAATGACAATTTCATCATTAAAGAATGATGAGAGAGGAGAGTTATTTCACTCATACTGTAAATTGGGTGGTCCAGTCTTTCTTTTTGCAAGTCAGATTTTTTTTTAAAGATAGAAAATCCTTTTCCATTTATGTAAATAAAGAGCCAAAAGTTCTGCTCCACACACTATAAATGAAAATTTATGAGTAAGCAGCTACTTCATAGAGAAATTAATTTTATGTAGGAATCCTTTTTCACTGTTGTTAGTTCTTGCAGTCTGGAGGAGCCTGCTGTAAATGTCTTATTTGTTCATTTGAATGATAGCTTTTAGTTCCCGATACCTAGGATACTTTAAAGTCCTGTAAAACCAAACAAAAAACCCCACCACACCAAACAACTCCCGCCCCAAAACCCAACTGCATGAAGAATGCCAAGAACATGAACACCACTCATGCAGACAACAGAAATAACAGTTCCAGTCCCCAGAGGTCAAAAGACAGCTAGGTGCCTCCATAGCACACACACCAGAGAAGAGCAGCAAGACCAAGGCCCCAACTCCTGCCAGGATGCTATGCTAAACACCTCCACAGGAAAATCGGATGTCTTTTAACATGCCCATGCAATTGTATTCAGCACACAGATACCATCTTGGACAAGCCTTTTAACTCAGATACTTCAGCCCATTCTTCTGTGTTTATGGCCTTTTAAAACCTGGAATACATGACAGCCATTATTAACTGCAGGCACTGCTACAATTAAAGGTGGATTTGGAAGGATACAGCAGTGGACGGGGGAGAGGAAAACAGAAAGAAAACCAAGAAGAGAGTTCACTATGGAAAACACTACAGAAAGAGTTACTCAAAATAAACAAGAAACTCCAAAGAGTACTTCTGAAAACCCTCTGCTGCCTATCACAATCCTGATCTACAAAGCTCACCGCAGAGTTCCCTGATCCTCTGTACCATGATGCTGCAACACACGGTGGGACGACTGCGCTGCACCTGGGTGCACTGCTAATGGAATGACAGCCAGGTGCCTGAGGTGCCTGAGCTGAGCCTAGCAACTGGAACAGCAAAGGATTTGTTATGTCGTTTGCATTAATTGTACTTGTAAATACACAGCTAAAACACCAACACATCTTTGAAAAATATTCAGCAGAAATCCCACCAATTTCATGACTTTTCAGAAACCCCACTTAAACTGTGTGTGTGTAGCGAGATGGCTAATTTACTCAAAAACTGTTGGCACATACCTAATGTTCTGCTTTCAAAAGAACATTGAAAAAAAGCTTAAAAAGGTCCAGCCTCAAACTATACCAAAGAGAAAGCTGATGATATAAAGAAATCAACTATCCATCTACTTTATGAGTGCATTTGGAGACACAAGAACAGAGTAAGAACATACCAGTTGGATTATTAAAGCAATATGCTTTAAGTGACAGAACTAATACAATTCTTTTAAAGCCATTTAGTTTGTTAAGATAGGTTGACATACTGGGGTTGAAGGAGATGTAGGAAAAAATTCATTTAGCTAGTAATTTTAGTTATGGGGGTATTATTTCCTTATTAACTTACACATGCCATAATGAGAACCACATTATTACCTGCAGATCTCATAAAATTTCATTATCCCATTCCCATTACTGTGGATTTTGCATTACAATATGATTGGCTTTCCCTGGACACAACTAGGTTTTTCATCCTAAAATTTCTATTTTTAGCCTAAGATTCAGGCTCTCCCACACTAACTCATTTGTCTAGAATTTGCCAGCTTTGCAGGCAGAGCAGGTATACGCTGTCCTTTTCCTTTGCTCCTGTATTGTGACCTCCCCCTTCTTTGCTGCCTACCTTTTTGCTGCATCAGTAAAAGGAATAGACCTATTTCAACTCTGTCATCTGTACTCTTCTACTGCTTTAAAAACTTACAAACAGCTGCCAGAAGAATGGACACTGTTTAATGTGCAGGACAGATGATGTTTCGTCTGGGCACACTGAAAACACCAAATCTACAATTTCTCACCATTCTGTGCAGGCACCAATCAAGGCTTTCTCTCCAGAGAAGGGGAGACTTAGAGTTCAGAAAAGGCATAACTAACAAACAATGCTTCTAGACATGGAACCTTAAAAAGTAATTCCAACATTGCTATAGAAGACAGCTATTTCTACATACATGAGCCTTCTCAGGCATTGTTTTATATTTTCAATCTCTCTGCAACCTTTATAGCTTTATTGACCTCATGATAAGTAAAGAGTTCTGGACAGAGAGATGAAAGGCAGATAAAAACATCACCTATGCAAATAAATACAACAATAGAACAATGATCCTTTACAGACTTTTTTTTTCCACCTTTGTAGACTAAATGGCACCTGCAGAATAAACAGTTTCCTTTCACAGGGCAACATGTATAATTAATATCTGACTATTCCAAGTTTCCAGTATGTTTTCAAACCACAGTCCAAATACATTTACTTCACAATAGATGCACATATATGCTCGCATTCCTTCCAGATCCTCAGTTTAGTTTTGTTTTCTTCTCTACAATTCCCCTCCAGCATGATTTGTATCACGCAGAGACTGTCAGCCATGTATCAGTGTTAGCATCATCCTTCTATAGAGTTTAAGACTGTCTGATTGACAAGTTTAAGATTTAATTAATTGTGGGGCCAATATATTTCCCATCCTCCCTCGATTTGAAAACATAACCCTTCCCAGAGCTGGAGACTCTGGCTCCTCCACTCTGAGTGAAAGCATACATTTGTCACTGATGCACGAAGATGTGAATTCTACCAGATCAAGAAAATATGAGGAACTCATACTTTCAGCTGCAGAAGTCTGGCAGTCTGTAGTGCTGACTGAACCGAAGGGGACTGTGCCAAGTCAGACATGGCAGTCAGGATTTCCCCTCTGTTCTTCTAACATCACCTTCGATGTTCGCTACTCCACACATTACAATCCAAGAAAAAAAAGAGAAAAACGCTGAAATCCCTCTGCATACGTAGCTGTTCTAAAGGGATGCTGAAAATGGCCTCAAGTTGCGTCAGGGGAGGATGGCGTCAAGTTGCATCAGGGGAGGTTTAGATTGGACATCAGGAAGAATTTCTTTACCGAAAGAGTGGTTAGGCATTGGAACAGGCTGCCCAGAGAGGTGGTGGAGTCGTCAACCCTGGAGGCGTTCAAAAAAGGTGTGGACGTGGCACTCCAGGGCCTAGTTTAGGAGTCATGGTGGTGTTAGTTGATGGCTGGACTTGATGATCTTAGAGGTCTTTTCCAACCTTAATGATTCTATGATTCTATGATTCTAAACCACTCTGCTGTCCTTCATAAGGACTGAGGTCTGTTTGAAGCCTAGCTCCTAGCAAGGACTCTACAGGAAGACTGGCTGCTGAACTGCTTAGCTGTCTTCTTTGCCCTGACACATGGTTTGGGTTCTCACATTAACAATAAATTCACTCAGTTTGAACTAAGTTTGAATTTTGGTGTGTGTCAGAGTTATCTTATAATCAATAACTAAAGGATCCCCTTGAGCCTCCAGCACTGGTTTGATGACCCACGAGCTTCGTGTCACAGGCGTAAGGACTGTGCTCTCAAATGTTATTCTTGTTTCTCACCGCAGCTTTCTGTCCCTTTAGAGGCACTGAACGATTCTGCGTGGGGTCTGATCCCACTTACACAAAACAAACAGGCGACACAAAACTTCTTTCCACCTCTCTAGCAAGAGTCTCTAAAAGGCAGATCAGTCCCCAGATCCCACGCCAAGCACACAGCTTCACACAACTGTTTTGACGTAACCAAGAGCAGCGCAGAGGCAGGAACTCCTTGAGTGGCAGCTATCATACTGTACTGCCACTGCCTTGGCTGAGGAGCTTCTGCCTTCCACCTCTGCCACTGCAAGTTGGGAGTAATATTTGGCTGCAAAGAATCAAATGAACACAGAATTTGCTCCAGCCAAAGACTTTGTCTTTACCCATTAATTTTTCCACACTCTGAAAGAAGAAAAAAGAATCTCTCTCTTTTGGAAGAACATTTTTTCTTTCCTCCATTCTGACAGTTGCTCGACCACAATGTCAGTCTAGCCCTTCTCCAGCTCACAATGACGCTCATTCTAGGTATTGGATATATATTTAGCTAAATTGAGTTAAATTTTAAATCACAATTTAAAAACAATTTACTGTCCTGTAAAGCGTGCTAGATGTAGTAACAGAACAGAGAAAGGACATTTACACAATTTTGGTTCTAACAAAAATCTACCTGAAGTCTTTGCTTTTACTCTCAAGACAGCACAACAGTGACACAACTCCAATACCTTGTGGTTTTTCCTTTGGTCAAGTCACAGTTACTGTAGTTACTGCTAATTATTTGAAACAAACACATTTGGCTGCAATACTAGAAGACCTGTAAAGCAAAACCCCCTTACTGCTTGCAATGGTATCTGGCTTTTCAAGGACCACTAGGACCACTCCAACATTCCCAGTGGGAGACAGCAACTGTTAAAAATTTCCAACAATTTACATCTCCCAATCTCATTTTAGACCAGCAGTGAGTAATTTTTCACACTGAGAACCTAGAGGTCTCTCTGGTTCTTTGCCTTAATTGAAATTGCTTCTGTAGCAAATACCCTAAATAATTTCATTTGTTTTTTCTATGATGGAAAGACAATATCTTCCAGAGTGAGCAAGATTAATGTCATTTGGGTCTGACCAGACAATCATAGGGGAGACTATCACACAAGAAACAAATACCCTGCTTTGTACACAAATGCTCAGTGTTCAATTTATCTCCTCAGGAGCAGCCCCTGTTCAGCCTTCTATTATTGAGTTCAAAGCCGAGTCAGTAATATCTGTCTTGAAAAATGTTTAGATTTGTGTTTCCTGGGAGAGCTTGCTTTAGAAGATGCACATTTTAAACCAGTCTGTGAACCTGAAACTAGGGATCGGTGCCTGTGGCTGCAGGTTTGAATCTACAGAGCCCTAAATGGGGCACACAAGGCAGGCAGGATTTAAAAATCTGTAACTTGTTCTGTCCACTAAAACTAGTAATCCCAGCACACTTTAAATGCAGGCATTTCTCAAAGACATAAGGAATATATTGACGGGGGTTGCATTTAACTATTAGTTTGATCACATATTTCATAGAAGCTAAGTTTCTGTATGAAATGCTACTACCTTAAGTTTTGCTGAAAGTGACTCTCTGAAGTCAAGCAGATACCCAGTTCATACAAAACACAAAGAAACACTGGTTCTTTGTAATAGTGCATGGAAGAAATACATATTCGCAACAACAAAGAAAACATGGGTACAACAGAGTTACCTACAATACAGACAGATAAAAGAGTCAACAAGATTTGCTGAGGACTGCACAATATCCAGGCATCTCAACGTTTGATAATTTTTTCCTTCCAGCAAATTAGGAAAACCTATCTATGAGTCCTGGCCCCAACAACAACTACGTCTATGGAGACATCTTACAGGAGAAGAGACACATTCACCATCATAGACTTGTTTCTTGGACTTCACACCCAGACTTTCATAAAAGCCTAGTTTAAGTCACAGAAATAAGATTCAAAACAAGTTTTTAGTTTCAGATCCACACCTTTTGGGTTTTATAATTGTTAAGCTACTAAACTTTAGAACTTTTTTTTTTTGAGTGAAATCTTATTTCTTCCATTTATTCCTCAAGTCAGGTGTTATTGATAACTGCTACAAAGCACGATTTAGCATACACAGATGTGTCAGGAATAAATAAGGAAAGTATGGATTTATTAGGATATTAACAAAAGTTCACAACGAAACACAAATATCCTTGCAGTTTTAATCAGACTAACAAAAAATGAAAAGGGAGTATTTACCTCGGCATCCAAGAAATCTGCAGAGGAAAGCCAATTTGATCGTTTTCTTTACATGTGTTATTGAAATTGAAGTAAGTTGAGACAAAAAGAATCCATAAAATGGAAACAATCCAGAAGCCTTATCAAACATGAACATACTAACCTCTACTGAACTTCTCGGAAAAATAGCACACATTATAAGGAAAAATACTGCATTTGTTTTGGGAATATATTATTTAATACCTCTCTTCAAATCCATTTTCTCTTTTTCTGTGGTCCTTCTCCTTGAATACCCTCTCATAAAGAGGCAGAAATACTAATACAGAATAGAACAATCTACGATGATGAAACCTTATGATTCTTTGACTATTCTTTAACTGATATTTAAATAAATGTATTTTATCACATAGCACATGTAAATACCTTGCTATTGGCATACTTTAACAGGTGTATTTGAATGTGAGCATTAAAAAGGATGAAACACTAGAACATTTATTCAGTAAGACTTCTCAGTATGGAAATCTCTCTTTTTAAAGAGAAATACTACATATAACGTCTTGTCTACTAAGTAGTGTGTTTCACAGAGTGTCTTCTCTAGAGTATTCGGAGCAAGAACTTTTCTTAACAGGCTGACTACATCCTGCAGACCAGCCTGCAGGAATTAGGAACAGATCTGAAATTTCGACCAGTGGAATCTCAATTGTATTTAGGAAGTGAACTTGCTGTCCTGGAGCTTGATGAACTGATCTGTTCGCACAGTTCATGCTTTTGGTCGTTCAGCCCTCCAGCAGCAAAAAAAGCTACCAATCCCCGTGGAAGTTGCTATGTTACTGTTCTCATAGCTGGACTCCTCATGAACAACTTTGAATGCCTCCAAGACACACAGGCTGATAAAAGAGCCCTGGCAGCAAGGTACATTTGGATGCACTGCAGCTCAAAAGGGCACATGTTCAGGACTGCCTGCTGTAAGCTGAGAAAAGGTAACTTGTAAAGGGCAAATGCCATTCTGGAGAGTTTGCTTTCTTCTCTCCCATGAATATATGCATGTTTTCACAGCTGCCTCCCTTCTTACTTTCCGTTTGTGACTTACCTCATGTTCAGAGGGACAGATATGTTACTCAAAACAACAAGAGAAAATAAAGCATCAAAATTCACACCGAGACCAAGCTCTAGTCTGTCTCTATCACCAAATTTTCAGTTGCTGTCAGCACATATGGGATCCCTGAAGCAGAAGACAGAAAACAGTGATAGAATTCAACAGAAATCTTCTCTGGAGAATGCCAATTCCAGTCCAAGTGAAAGTGTGTTGCGCACACTACGAAAAGATACCGCCCAGGAATTGCATGATGAGCTAATTCACTATACACTTCAAATCCACAGCAAAGTGAGCATTCAGGTGAGCACCAGACTCATGAAAATCCAGGGCATAGACTAAGAAAACAGCAGAGCTAGCTTGTTGCTATAGTTGAGTCTCTGCAATTTTCCTAAGTGCTACAGTAAAGGCATTAGTGCAAAAATGTTCCAACCTGGCAACAGAGTTTTACTGCTAAATTTCTTATAAAGTCAGAATTGGTGCCATGGTAACACGAACCTGTCAAATGTCAAAAAGAACAGGCCAGATAAACCACCTGATATTTTGGCTAGACAGAATAAAGAAGCAGTAGCTCGACCATGCAACCTCCTTTATAAACATAGGTGTTCAAGTGCACAGCAGAGCAGTTAATGCCAAAAAGGAAGTAAATTTCCATTCCAGAAAAATAATACCTATCTACATAAGTATGTCACAAGGCCCTAAAACTCACATTAAAGACAAAGAGGAATTGCCAAACCAAGGATAATGAAAGTCTGACACAACTAAGATCGTGTTTCTTTTAAGAGTAGAAGGCAGACCAAACGCATCATCAGCAGACATCTCAGAGGAAGGGAACAGGAACAGCTCAAACAAGTAAGGCCCAGTAGGGAAGAGCATCTCTCATTCTGCAGGCTCTTCAGATGCTCCACCTTGAGATGTTTGAGACCTGACTCCTGACAAGTCTGCTGCATGCCAAGCCAACCTGACAGAGGCTCAAGATACAGGATATAATTTTCCAAACTGCAGGTCTTTTAGAGTTTTGTCCTCAGTAAACTCAGGGGCAAGACAAATGGGCAAAGTCCACTGTGCCTTCCTTGTGATCCCCTTTTCTGCAGGCAGTGTAAATGTGGCTGTCACAGACTACAGACATAAATTAATGCTGCTTGCCACTAAGCAACAGTACTGACTGTGCTTCCATTTGGTCAAGGGGAGGTGCCGACTTCATTAGCAGAAACTAATGAAACTAACGAAACTAACCCCATAATCTGAATGAATTAAGAATGAATTACTCACTTATTTGCAGTATCCATACTATAAATCTTTAGGAAAGAGCTGCAGTTGCAACAAAAGTTTATCTTGCCAATATATGTTCCAGAACAGAATTATTTTATCTGTATGATAACAAAGCATAAGTGTCCCAGCTGAAACCATGGCTCCACTGCACTGGGAATCATAGAATCATAGAATCATAAAGGTTGGAAAAGACCTCTAAGATCATCAAGTCCAACCGTCAACTAACACCACCATGACTCCTAAACTAGGCCCTGGAGTGCCACGTCCACACCTTTTTTGAACGCCTCCAGGGTTGACGACTCCACCACCTCTCTGGGCAGCCTGTTCCAATGCCTAACCACTCTTTCGGTAAAGAAATTCTTCCTGATGTCCAATCTAAGGAGTAGATTGGAGTAGATAAGGAGTAGATGTAGGAGTTCCCCTACAGGGGAAGAGGTAGTTTCTGTCCTGCATAATATTGAATTTAGTTAAACCAGACAAATAAAAGTGAGATGGAAGGTGTATTATTATCCTTGCTTCAAAGATGTAAAACTGCAAAACAGAGAGCAAAGCAGCCAAGGGCACACAGTGAGAATCTGTGCTAAGAGCTGGGAAGTGAACCTAGAGATCACCTGAAATGTAGCCAGTCTTCTGCATCAAAAGCTGTTTCAGAAGGTAACAGCTAAAAGAAAATGATGCCTTTATTTTAATGAAGAGCGTCAAGTGGACAGTTTTAGGACACTAACTCTAAGTACCACTGGATCAGACAGCTGCATGGAAATGTAGCAAGAATTTAGGAATACACATATAAAAGGTTCTTAACCAGCTTCCAACTACATCAAGAAGCACATTATACAGTCAGTTTCATATGTTTATTGAGTTTTATCTTTAAAAAGGCAGTCTGATTTTCCATTTTCCTTTCCTCTCTGCTGTCTTTCTAACTGAAAACCTATTCCAAATGCAACTGCCCTAATAGTTCAGAATTTCCCCCCTATTTCAATAATTTATTCAACTTACACCTATATGTTTTTGTGCCAACACTGTCCTGTAGCTTCATAGCTCTTCTTGTTCTAAGTTGTTTGTTAGTATTTACATATCCTTCGTAACTCTGCTCAGCTTCCATTTCATGAACAATCCAGGCCAAGCTCTTCTACTCGGCTTTCATAAAGCTGCCTACTCATTCTTCTTATCGGCCACTTTCCTAAGTACAGGTACAGCATTTGTATTTCTTCTCCAGTCATATGAGACCATTTTGACTTGACTGATTTGCTGAAAATCTTTGGTGTGAGGCATGAGACTGACAATTCATACACTATTTCCAAATGCAGGCATGTCGATCATTCAGTCCCTTCAAGCTGGAGGGATGCCATCAGCCTTGGCTGTAGTAATTTCCATTCTATTCTTGTAATCCTTTTAGCTGCCTCACTTTGCCTTGCCTCCACAGATAATGTGAGCATTATTATTGGAAACTTAGGTGAAGTGTTCATCTAGCCTTATAGTCCCTCATAATCCAGAGGTTATCCTTACTTTCTACCTTTTCCTCATTCATATTGCAGCCTCACTTCATCTGTCCTTTTCTCTCATTTCTGTAAGTTTGATGTGATAATACACCAAAATACACTTTGCCCAGCCTATACTATTGCTTTGAAACAAGGCAATAAAACATGTTAGATGATATACCCTAACCAGGAAATAACTCAAGGCCTCAGTATCTTGTCCAGTGATGTTTTAACACCACCATTTGCCAGTACTCTCACTGCAGATACCTTTGTTAACCCGGGGTCCAATTTATTCACAGCTTTGGTATCAGATCCACTAAGAACAGCCCTATTATTTTACAGTTACATTACAACAATTAAAGCCAAAGAAATAAACAAGACATAACGTAAAATCCTCAGATACCATAAAGTTTTCATTTATGCTTCATATGTATTAAAATTATTAAGTAATACTGCTCTTGAAATATAAAATCAAAAGCACACCAGGCAGAGCCTAAGGGACTGAAAACAAAGCAGTATCAAAAAGGGGTTGCTAACTGTGCTATCAAACATCTAACACTTAACTGCCCATCCAAGCTATCACAGCATTTGTTTGCTGTAGCTTCTCAGCTAAAGTACCTTTTCTGCACAGTTCTGCCCTCGGGCTCCTTCCTCCCTCTCTCTCATTACAGAGATACTGAACACTGTCCTTTTCTGACAAAGCTCCCTGTATGATCTCATCCTGTCGTCCCCTTGTCTGGCCTCAGCTTGGCCTCCTGACAAAAGCAAAAGTAGCTACAAGAGCAATTAAGTTCAGTAGCTCGATGAAGTATTTTTTTAAAAAATGTTTCAGAACAGAAAATAATTCCCCTTTTTTTTTTTTTTTTTAATAAACACTCTGATCGGTGAACTCTGTTTTACTTGAATAGCAGACCTTAAAATAAAGCTACCAAATCACTTAAAATCTTCTACAGGAAGGACAAAAGCAGCAGATACCATGCTCAGAAAAGGCCCAAGCAAGCACTATTCAGAAAGAAGGTCTTCTTCAGACTTAAGGAAGAAAAACCAGAATACGCAAACACCCATGCAGTCACATACTGAGAGTGACTGAGGTTGCTGCAGTTTGAAAGCAAATGAGCAGGCAGCTAACCTGCTGGGCCATTCCCTATAGGTGTCACAACAAGGCAAAGGAATTTGTCGTGGAAGGTTTGGGGAGCAGCTGTCACCAAAAGAGACACACATATTTTTAAGGGCTTTGTCATTTGTCTTCAGGGTCGGAAACACTGTACTTGACCTCCTGCTGAGGCAGCAGCCTAGATGCAGCAGCATGGGCTAGAAGAATAAAAGGAGGCACAGCTATTATTTCAGGTACAAACACCACAAAGCAGAGACAAAAGGCACAGTCATTAAATCATCATTACTATTTAAAAGCACAAATGACAACTTTTTAATACTTTTCATGCCACACGGGTCTCCCCTCAAGGCATTCTCCAAAACAATTTGTATTAGCTAATTGTTAACTATCTCAATGGCCAAGTAAAACAAGACAAAAAAAGGACATCAAATACTGTCTCTTTGGCAACACCAAATGGCCCTGGATGGGAAATGCTAAGGAGCTGACAGCTCTCACTCTGTTCCCCTGCCTTCCCCCGCCCGAGCTGAGGCTGTGCCACCTGAGAAGGTTGCTGTCCCACCTGGCTCCAGCCTCTCATCTCTCCCTGCTTCTCCACATGCTTGCCTGTACTCCGATCTGCCATCTGCAGCTCCTGTAATCACTCCTCAACCTCTTCAGCTTATCAAGGAGCTACCACCAAAACAGTTTAAACCAACTGAGATGAAACGGCACAGGGCCAATTGGGTGAGCCAGGGATGTGGGTTTCCCATAGAGCTGAGCCAGTTTGGCAGCTGGCTGCTTTGCCCTCTAGCCTCAGGCTCCAGCCCTCTTCCATTAGGGATAACCAAGACCCTTGGGCACTGCCACAGGGACCCTCACTCTCCTGGGGCCCTGCAAAGAGCCAGCTCAGGGAGCCAGTCAAACAGAAAACAAGCTGTACCAGCAACAGCTCTTCTGCCAGTACAGGTCCCCAAGAAAGCTCAGGCTGGGAGTCACCGGAGAACAGGAGGAGTACCAATTGCACTGGTTCAGCTGCCTCTGCAAACCAGCAGATGTGAGGGACATCAGGCTGGCATGGTCCACCTGCTCCACACAGCAGAGCCGCAAAGCCTGCCAGCCACCACTGCCAGGCCACTCCAGGCATCCCAGCGTGCAAGGATGTCGGTTAACCAGCCTTGTGCTAAGCTGTAAAGACATACTAATAGTGGATGGCCCATGAAAGGATTTGGTGCAAATATTTTCCCCAATGTTCACCTACTCAAATGTGTTTCAATTAGAAAAGGTTTTTTTCTCCTTACATTTCAGAATGTCAGACACTAAACAATATGGATTAAAAATGTTTCCAGAGCGATCCCTTTGGCAGCATTAAATTCATACTTGCAGGAATGAATTCAAACCATTGTAAATTCCCCTTAAGCCTGAGGAAAGAAAAACCAAATGCTTATTCATTAAAAATAATGCCATTTGATATCTACGTCAGGGGACTTCTGTAGGAAAGTGACTGGAAGAAGTGTTGAAGGTGTCTTTCAACAGATGTAACAGAAAAAAGAATGAGTTACTCAAAACAACATGCAAGCATCCTTGACGACAATTTAAGCAAATCATGAAAGGCAGCTTTCAATGATGCACACTGTTTACAAAAAAAGCAAAGGACAATCTCAACATTTTTACAAAAACTGAATGAGGGAGCAGAGCCACTGTTGCTTTAGAAATCAGAAAATGTTAATGTCCTCAGATGTGGAAATTAACCCTTTCAAAGAAAGTCAGGATGGTCTGAAACAATGTCACATTGGTAATCCCAGCCTGTCAGTCTTTCAAGTTGCCCATTCAATGATGTGCCTCTCGCAGGTCGTATGTGAATGTGACATCCTTAGAGTAGGGGCTATATGTGACATTTCACAAAATATGTTATGGTATGCCCCAAAATATGAGTATTTAATACAGACAACAAGAGCACTAAAAAACACAGTGTGGATGGGCATGATGAAATCCCTGGAATAACTGGTGAAACAATTGTATACATGGTAAAACTAAAGTCATTGTGAAACCAAATATTTAAGATGATTGGAAATAAATTAGTTGTATATGCAACTGGGAAACAGGAAGCAAAGCAAAGGACTGAGAAGGTTTTTAGAATACACTGAGGGAAGAGCACATGATTTCATTACCAGCTTTCCCAGTATTGTATCAATTAACAATGGAAAGACTGAAATCTGTACAGATTGCTAGGGTAATGAGTTGGAAGAAAAGCATATATTCCCAAAAAGTAATTACTGGTAGAAATCAAACACCGACACTGGGCTTTTCTAGGACATGATGACAGACCAGTGGTTTTTAAGACTATCCTCTCATCCAAGCCCTAAAGTAAAAGGACTACAACATGAAAAGATCCAAAGACTCACAACCTCACCTTCACTAACACACAGATAGAGAGACACCTCAGGAAGAACTGGCAAGAGAGGGGGTGTGACTAGTTTTAATAGGTATATTTTCAAAGGAAATAAAGTTTTAATGTCTCACTTAATGCACTCATAGCTGGAAATCCTCATTTGACAAGGCTTTTAAAAAAAAAGAAGAAGAGATGTGATAAATAAGCATTGGAGAAACTTACTAGAAATTCAGAAAAAAGGGAGATCATGCCTGGTCAACTGAATGTTTTATCTTCCACACAGTTTTCCCGGATGAAAATCAGACAGTTTATTCGACATTTAGTAAAATTAATGATCCCTTCCCATACAAAAGATAAATCAGTAAGTCCAGTGAATATGCCTTGATGTGAAAGCCGCTTTTGCACGAGGAACTGCTTAGAGCACTTAGGACAAAAGGTAGCCATGAGTAAAGAAGCTTGGGGCTGATAAAAACTGAAAAGGAACATGAAAAGAAATGTTAATACCCAATCTACTGGCTACAAATTACTGTTTTGGAAGAAGGTAACCTCTTCTGATGTTCTAAAATGGGGACTGCATACCAGTTTAGTACTAAGCAGAAAAGTTATCCATGCTGAGTCTGGAATGGAACAGTTATCTGTCTGTTTTCCAAGCCAGTGAACATTATGTTGACATTCATCAGCTAAGAAAAGGAGAACCAGAATTAAATGCTCCAGTTAAATCAAACACGTGAGAAGCAGAAAGACCCTAAAGTATATTTTCTACTTTTACTATACAGAGAAGGAATGGCAATACATCATGATCAAATATTGCTACTTGATCAGAGCCCTATAACAGATTATTGCCATAAAATACTGGAAAAATGACTACTTAATACTATACCAATAGCATTGCCACCTACTCTTGGTTCAAAATTCTAAAGCTAATGACTAGGTGTACGAGAAACCATGACACTTCTTTGTACAGACATATGCAGTCAAGGAGTAAAAGTTTGGCAATAGATATATCACGGAGTGCAGAATGAATATGAAAGACTTAGAGGTTGACACACGACAGAAAAATTTACCAAGATGGAGGGGCCTGAGTGTGTTCATTCCCACCATGAAATTACTGAATATCAGTGCTTCTGGAAGTAACATCTCATCTATAAGATCAAACAGGGCAATGAACAGCACTAGTTGGGGAAAATACAAATTTCCAAAGCCATGTATCCTCAAGAAGAGCATGCCATTGAGACGCTAAAAGCAGCAGCACTATTATCACCAAATACAAATTTGGTTTTGGTTTTGTTTTTTAAAGAATGCAAGACACTTGCAGGTAGCATTTATTCAGAATATGACCATCCAAGAATCACTAATACACCAAAAAAAGGCTTTTCCTACCAGCTGATTTTGGAGTGAATTTGTCCCTGTTGGCTGCACATACTGCCAGTAGCCTGTATCCAAGATCCAAGTCAAATCCTTGCTGAGCTGCCACTCGACTAACCACCTGCGAAGGGAAAGAGAGAAAGCTTCATTAGGGATTACTCGAGCTCTTTGCAAAGTTACATTAACCTGCTTATCAGCACCAATGTTAGGCAATTGAATCTGCTGTGATAGCCACAAGAGAAACATGGTGTGAGGCATTGCTTTCCAGTAGTTTCCAGTGCAACCACAGCAAACTGAACACAGGAGTCTTCTGGTGATCTGGTTGTTTGACCACTTGCCAGAAGAAAGGCTTAGTAGTTCCATGAAAGTTGGAGAGACAAGGCTTTTCCAGAAGAAATAATGTAAGAGAAATGTATGCAAAGATTGTACAGAATACATTTTACTGTACTTGAGACTTCAGGATGAGAAGTCCCTAAGTCTCTAGCTCTGTGTCACAGGCAGTTCCTGGCCCTGTTCTCAAGAGCAGTGCCCAGGTCCTTTAGGTTAAAATGCCCTTCTCCACACTGATGGGCAGTGTTCTCCTACCCTGTGATCAGTGTCACAGTTGCTGCATTTCAACAATACTGTATTGGGAAGCACATTTACTACAGTTTTAGAATAAACAGGCCTGTGCAAGGAGTATTTGCCAAACACATTAAATAGGGAAAGAAGTTTGTTGTGGTTTGGGTGGGGGTTTTTTTTTGGTTTGGTTTGGTTTGGTTTGGGTNCAAATCAAAGACTGGGGTTAAGGATGAAAAGCCGTCAACTGTTTCTCCAGGCCAGCAACTCAGCTATCAGCCAAGAATGTATCCGCATGAAAATCTACATAGTATAAACACAATACTGCAGTGATTCTGGAAACTATGCTGAAGTTATACACAGCAGGGCTTTTATATTGCCTTCTAGTGGCACAGCATGACTTCAGACTCAGAGGGATAGAAAAAAAAGATTATTCTTAACATTGCCATTACTGTTTTGCATTGAAACAATGGTCAAGGAACTCCACAAGAAATAGAACACCATTTCCTTGTGTGAAGCAAAAGGAAGCCCCTGTCCTAAATAGCTTACAATGCAAGAAAATATCCTTTTCCCACCCCTATCTCCATCTGAAAGCTTCTTTCTAAATTAATGACACTGCAATTATCCACCTCCAGGACTGGTTCCCCCCAAAAGCAACAGTATAGAACAGAGTGAAGAACCAACATATGTGATAACCTACAATGATTGATACATGAATCAGGTATGCATCAGATAGTGTACGTGCCAAAGACAATGAATCCAGCACATAATTGCCAAGAGAGTATATATGTGTGTTTTGTATGTGTTTTTTTTTTTTTTTTTGAAGTGTGCAAGTAGTTAAAACAATTTTAGGACTGTTAGGACCTATTCTGCCCTACCTACTCAACACTATTACATGGATCTTACTATTCTGAACTTTTAGCATGGATAAAGTTCCCAGGTAGATTTTTGTTGTTTCTGTTGTTCCTATTAATTTAGAAATTATAGATTCACAGGAATTTATCAGGTGGGAGTGTCCTCTCCCTAAATTTTTTTTAACCCTCCCAATCTCAAAACTGAGCAGTAGAGGCCTTCAGGGAAATGAAATGAGAATTTGGGATAATCAGTACAGTAACACACAATCCTAGAACACACCTACTGTTTTACCTCCTGTTTCTCTTTACAATTACAATTGTAAGTTTTAGATCGGAAAGAAAAAATAATTTGCATGAAAGAATGCAATTATTTTTGATAAATCAAAAAACATTTCCAACTTGGTAGATCAGCCTTTAATCCTTTACACTTACAAGTCTGATTGTTGTTAACATCCTGGCTAAGACTCTGGGTCCGAACTTGCAAAAATAAGATAAAATAAAAAAACCACAGATGAAACAACAACAGCAGAACAAGAAGACACCTCATATTTCCTGCCAGGTTAGCAATAGGAGTGAAGACTGGTGGGCTGCTATGAGATCTGGGAGACACTTACACACTTGGAAATCTAACTGTTCCCCTTTCCTACTTCCAGTATCACCATAGTTCAGCCACTGACAGGTAGATGTTAGGGAAGGGATCAGTAGGAAGTAGACAGAAAGCTCCTCTAAAAAACACATCTTGTTAAAGGCTCCTGAGGGCCATGTCTCATTAACGTGTAAACATTATTTAAACTCCTTTAGACATCATCTACTGTGCTATCACAGAGGAACACATTTCAGAGTGCTACTCACGGCTGCAAAATAAAGGAGAAAGGGCCCTCCCATTTTCTGTTTTGAAAAAGCATGTTATCATTGAACTATTTATTTTGAAACTGGATGGGAACAAAGGCAGATACAGCTGCTCATCAGGGAGCACGCTGTAACTTAAAAAACACATTGTCTGTTTATATGCTTGGTTCATTTCAAAATGTGAAGCTACAAATACTGAGACCCTGCTGGCCAGAGGCCAAATCGCTACTTTCAACTGACATCTTAGTAATTATGGAAAAAATTCTACAAGGTAACTCAGGAAATAGAGTGAATTGTAAAACCATGAGGCCATGAAAGCCAATCTATGATTGCAATGTCTTCTCTGAATAAATTGCAAAGTCTGGGTCAGTCCGAGTCCTAACAACAGGCTGACGCCTAACCTGTTACAGTCTCATTTGACATCAGTTTCCGTTTCTTAATTTCCCCCACCAGGGAAAGCACTGCTCTGTACCTCACTGTGGCCAAAAGCAGAGCTTCCAGATGCCAGGGTGCACAGCCCTGACACTGCACCCCGATGACCATGGCATCGTCCTGCTAAAGCCTACCTTAAAGCAGGCAAAGTTATACCGTAGCAAGCACTGCAAGCAGAAGACTAAGCACAAGAAGGCGGAATCTGAACTTGCGAGTCTAGAGAAGTCACCCAGTCAAACTATTACTTATTGCTCAAGTTTTTAATGAAAAATGTGAGGGAAGACAAACTGCAAATTCATTTTATCTTAAAAAAAAAAAATTTAAAAAAATCTAAATTTGAAAGTGCTTCCACTGACAAAGTGCACAAAACCCCCCTCCTCCTCTCAAAAGAACAACATCAAACCCCTCAGCTACTTAATAGAAAACAGACACTTCTAATAAAATATTCATTTTGCCAAGAGTCATTTTCCACCTAAATTTTTCTTCTATGCACTCTGCTAAATGCAAGAGCCTGTGTAACACAAACTGGTCTAACTGTGCTCAAGAGGGCTTTCTCTGGGCCCTTCTCCCTGGCTCTTGGCTTTTGTACACCACTCCTCAGCAATCCCCTTGGTCAACACAAATAGGGTGGTTCACTTTTTATTTCCAGTTTCTTCATAGGCTTATGAATTTTTGCATTAACTGTATTTCAAGTTGTGACAGCTAAAAACTTACTTTTATTTCAAAATGAAAGTCGAACAGAACAGATCATATATCCTCCAAAGACCCTGTTTCGGGCTGCCTATAACTGAAGTCAGACATTGCTCACTCAGTACTTGGAAGGCTTTCCTCCGGTGAACCTATATCCTAGGGACCTCTTGGCCTTTTAAATAAACACTGAGATTTCTCAGAAACAAAACGACAAATGCATCCTAAGAATATGATCCAGAAAACGCAAAGAACTAACTACAAGACATTTGGTAAGTTTAATACATTCAAGTCAGCAGACCCTGCTGAAATTTACCTTGGAGTGCCTCAAAGGAACTAGCCTGGGCAAACCTTCTAATGATTATCTTCAGCAATTCATTCAAGACAGAGACCTTGCAGGCAGATCAAATCCCTGGTTTTAAGATGGTGCAAAGGTGAATCTCAAAAATTACAGGTACCCAGACAGACAACAAAACAAATTACTAAACAAACACTAAGTGAGTAACAGAGAACATCATTGTGAATCTGTCAGCACAGTGCAGTTTTCTTCTTTGACGAGTTAACTGGCCTTGTAAGTGTAAAAAAGATAGTGGATGTAACATATCTTAACCCTAACATGCCTTTTGACATTGCTCTATATGACACTGTCATAACGGATGAACATAGCCCAGATGACAGTAGTATAAATTTTACTCAGATTATTAATTAATAGTCCTCTGTCAAATCTTAACTTGTCCCGGATACAGGTCATTTCTATGTATTCAGTCATGACTTGGACAATGAAACAGAGTAAACTGCAAAACCTCTATATGATAACAGGCAGAGGAGTCTGCAAACACGTACAGGATAAGAGTTTAAAATAATCTTTATAAACTGGCAAAATGTTCCAAAAACCAGGCCAAAACCACATATGAAATACTACAGGTGGGAAAGAAAAATCAAATGTCCAAATAGAAAATTAGGAACACACAGCAGAATTCATCTGCTCAGTGTACAAGGGACTAAGGGTAAATACTGGGAAAATGTTCTAGGTATTAAAGATCATCAAGCACTGGAACAGGCTACCTATCAATCCCTGGAGTTTGGGGGTAAGGGGATTTATAGTAGACCAGAAAATATCTACACGACATCCCAGCTTGAGGAAGAAGAGTGACCATGCTCCCTTAGGTCCATCCCAAGCTGAATCTCAGCAATTCCAGACACCTGCTGCTGACTCGAGCCACGCAGCTCAGTCTGAACCCCGTCCCAGGAACTCTCCCAAGTTTGAAACTTCCTTTGATTTTCATCTTACTCAGGTAACAGTGCTGATCAGATGGGATCAAGTCAATGCAGTTTCAATTATCCCTTCGATGTTACGGCTAAGTGATATGATACCACTTGCAAACATACTCAGGCTTTCTCTAACTGCTAATTCAAGTTGAGCACATTGGCAAAAATTCAGACAACATGCAGGCAGCACCACGTGTTCAATCATGCCTTCATTCTGCAATGCTGTAAGCGTGTATCTTAGTTGACCTAAGCATACATGCCATAAAATTCAGTTGAAAAGTAGTGCATTTAAAAAGAATAACAGACATAGTTGCCAGTGATACCACAATCATAAATTGAGAAGATCATCCTTTATCACAGTTGAGAGGTGCTTGGCCAGGCCAATGTTCAACACTTAATATTTCTCTACGTTATTTTACGATAACAGTTTAGACGGTTAGACCTTATAAAAGCTAGCCTATCTGCTACATATGTTTGTAACACCTAGCTTTTATTTTAACTTTGATATGGTGCTGACAACTATTACAAGCCATGTCTTTAAAGGAACATATACCTCATTTGCAAACAAATATCGTAACATTAACCGCCAATAAGAAAATCTGATCACCCCAAACCTTTGAAATCTGTAATCTGAACAATATTGCATTCGTAACTGAAACATTGCATTCACTGCCTGTGACACAGCTCTGCAGAGTTCCAGATGCCTGAACTCTCAGGGTCGTTGACAGTGAGGGGAAAATGATGAGAGGTTTTAATAACATGAAAAGCAGAGAAATTCGGCTACCAACTTCTTTTCACCATGGCAAGCTCCACTCCCTGCCCTTCTTGTCATCACACCACGAAGTACTGGAACAATGTACCTCTTAACCTAACAGGCCTGTTAATCAAGAGAGCTATATGACTGCTTATTACAAAACTCCTTTCCCATTATGTTGCACTTTCAATGAATCTCTTAACTAGCAGCAGTCAAGAGCACCCCCCCCTGCTGGCATCAGAATGAATTTTACCAATTCAATTTGCTGGCTGCTCAAAACTAAAAATGCCAGCTGATTGCTAGTTCAGACAGCTCTGTGTTCAGCCACTTGTGCATACTTGAAATTATCTGAATGCAGTTTGAAGACTACAGCAGAAATTTTGTAATTAGAATTCTGCAATGTAGATGGTAATTTTTCCCCCTCAGTAACACACAAAGATCAGATAAACAGGAAGCAAATTGAGGAATTTTGCAACATGAATAGTGATCTGCCTCAAACAGGAAAAAAAAAAGGGGAACGGGAGGAAGAAATCTTTGTGATCTGAAGTCCTGGTCTGATGAGACTCTTACACTCCAGTTGCAGAAGGGCTGCCTCAATACAGACAATCAAAGCAGTTGAGTGAAGTTACATATCATTAACTAGTTGCTGCCTTTGATGCTTGAAAACAGACATTAAGTAGGTTCTGCAAATGTAAGAGACTCTACAGAGCCCTTGTATTTAAACTAGGCTTTTTTAAAAATGTATTTCCCACCCCATTAGGTGGATAAGGACCATATTTTCAAAATAAATAAACCAGTATCCCTGCCATCTACTACTTTTCTTGACACCTCCTGCAACAGTGAAGTAAACCATGCTGAATAAGGCTGTCTCCTCCTTTATATCCACTTCCTCTCCTCTGCATGTCTCTAACAACCATAAGCATAAAAGAGAAGGTCACTATATTCAACCCTCTCCATCTGAAATTTTCTCCCAGAGGGAAAGATGCAGGGATTTTGCTTTAATTTAGCCAGCTGATCACTGGGTCACTGCAATACTGTTGCCACCTGAGTCCTGGCAGACTTTGAACAATGATATGGATGAAATATATGACCATCACATGAAGCAAGCAATACAGGAATTCCAGAACCGTTTTAATTTGGACAGCAACACATTTCAAACAAATATTTTAAGGTTGTAAGATAACCCATGTCTTGACTAATGAAATGAAGTTAAAAGAAGGGCTTTAGGACACCATGAGGTCATACAATAGCCAGTAATCCTGAGTTATTTGGTAGCATTATGAGCTGCTCTGAAGCAGAACGTTCTGTGCTTGCTGGCTGTACTCTGACGATACAGCACGTACACAGCCCTGGAGTGCTGTGATGCACTGCAAACACATAAACCTGTGTGCCTAACAANACTGCAAACACATAAACCTGTGTGCCTAACAAATGCAGGGAGAGGATGATGGAAGCAGAATTTCTTCCACGTGAACTTTTTGCTTTGGAAGTCTTGGATACAAAGACTAAATGCAACGTTTCTAGGGTTCTAATGGGCAGCTGCATCCTGCCATTTTCTGGGTATAGATACACTGAACCAACTCTTCCATCTGTAATTACTCACATTCAGATCCTAACCTGATTTGAGATCTGATTTTTGAATGTCACATGTTGACTTTGATAACACGCTTTTCTGCATTAAACAGAATG
>WAAD01019638.1:0-40642 GCA_013389945.1 Fregata magnificens
ATATTTTTTGTTTTGCTGTAAAACTGTCAGGAATAGACTAATGGAATCAGCAAACCATTGGAGCTTGTTGATTGACTTGGGGTGTACTAGGAAGCCAACTTTCATGTTATTCGAGCTAGCTTCTGAAAGTGGAAGTATAGCCATGGTGAGTCTAGAATGAATTGACAAGTGTGTTAATTGGGATGTTTTGAAAAAACACTGCCTATGGAATGGAGAAAAAATAGGGAGCTGAACAGTGTAAACACCCTGGTTGTTTTCTGCACTAAATACTGTGGGATTGTGTTAAACTGCTGAAGCGCTTGCTAAACTTTCCTTCTTTTCCTTGGTAAAACAAGCCCACTTGACACTAGTTAATCAATGAACTGTTAAGACTGTCCAAATAAAGTCTGTGGGACTAAGTACGTTCCTGCTGTAGGCATGGTCCTCAGTATATATCTCTGTTGAGCCATCGGAGCTGTTGTCACTGTCTTATTTCTTGGGATGAAAGATGTCATCTCTGTTGTAACCTCTCATTTTAGTAGGGATCACTGTGAAGAAATGCAGGACAGTATTGGCCTCTATGCAACTGAGTATGTGGGGATCCTTCTGGCTGGACGCTAAGTGTGAGGATTTGGGAACTCAGAAAAATTGAGGCTTTCTCATTCTGCATTGAATGATGAGTTCTGCATTTCTGCAGAATGGATTTAATCTAACATTGTGGTAGACGACATGTGATAGCATCTGAGCTAGTCATCCAGTCTACCTCAAATGTCTGCTTTAGGACACGGTGCCTTGTGCCTCAGAAGTACCACTTCGTCTTCACTGTTAAAGGGAGCCTAGACAGTGAGCTTAGGGCAGATGCATACTGGCATCAGATGACTCCCACCCTAAACAGCTTTAGGGGAAATGGAGCTGGATGGAAAGCACGTGTTTCTCTCAAGAGAACTTTTGGGGATTTTTGTAACTTGGAAGTGAAAAAAAAAAATGCACTTTCCTTCAGGAATTGTTGCACTCACTTAAGAAGAGGGGCTTTTTTCTTTCCAGTCATTTGAGAATATTTTTATGGTTTGTTTGATAAACTAGACACTGAAATAGCATTGGAAAAAATATCTGAACTCTCATGTGACAAGGTAAAAATATTTATTAGAAGCAACATTTTCCTGCAATTTAAGAAGAAAACGATATTTATTAGAAGGAACGTTACCCTGTAATTTAAAGAGAAAACTATTTAAAAACTTAGGTTTTTAATGTGAAGATGTTAGGGAACATTAACTGCATCTATTGATAAATCAGTAGTTATTTTGGTCTTCAGGTTATCCTTAGGCAAAGCTCCAAAACTTTTACTTGAATTGAAGGACTTTCCTACTCCTCCCCGAATCTCACTGCCTCAGGGAGCTTATACGAAGGTTTTTTCATTATAGTCATGTTCTTTACAAATAGATAATAAACAATGGAACCAGTTGAAAAAAATACTACAGTAACCATTTATAGCACTAATAAAATTTGGAACAAGAAATATCAGACAAAACAATTTAGACGAGATAATATGAGTTTTCTGAATTAAAAAGAGAAAAAAAGAGTCAGATTATTTATAAATGTACTCTGTATGTTTGGTTTGGGTTTTTTATCCACATGTTACTGCCAGGAAATAAGTTACAAATGAATTCATAGCTCATAATTTACATTTTCTGCAAGAACCTGGTGGCTGAGCATCAAAACATATTCACTAAATCCCCCAGGCTAATTGGTAAACAGGAAAAACTAATTGTAGTTTATACGACCATAATTAGGCTAGAAACAGAACCATGATCTCTGAGTTACAGGGAAAAAAATTGCCGGTAATCATCACTGTCCTTGTACATCAGGGTGGCCTGATGTACATTGTCCAGACTCTACACCCAAATTGTCTCTGGGCTAAACAGGAATCGTGTATGTTGGAGGACCACGTGGTGTCTAAAGGAGTGGGAAACAGCAGCATCTCTTCAGGTGTCCTGCTGGCCCGATCTGCTGATGAGGCTCCATCCAAGAGTAATTCAGCAACAAGAGAGTCAGTAGCTCTACTGGGAATTTGATCCTGCAACACTTTGTTAGCCTCTCACTTTATTTTAGCCTTATCAAAGGCCAAAAACCATCCTGTTTTGCAACAGGGTCAGAGTAGAGACTTCTGCTAAAGAAGAGGGAATTGAAAACATAAGGATTCGATGATCTTTCAAAGAGAAGTAGATGTTAGCTTATGGGTGTTACTGGTGATGAAATAAAGGCTATATAGGTAGTAGGTAATATCTGAAAATAATAATGGAATAATGAAGAAATGAATACAAAGAAAAATGTAAGTGAACAAAGGAAACAATAGTATGAATTGCTTAGTGCTAAATTGGGAGATTTCTGGACTAGTAATAAGGGGTTAAATCCTAAAATGATGGTGTACTTTGTGAGATTGGGAGGGCATATGTATAAATTGTAGGAGTGGGATTTAGTATGACTTGTACTTTCAACTGAAATTGGAATATCCTAGCAAGACACCAGGGATTGAAGTTGTAAATGACAGAACAGTTCAAATATCGTGGTATTTGTGTAGATCTAATCTCAGCTAATAACTATACCCCATTTAGGGAATTGCTAAATTTAAACAAAAGTCATCCTGATTAACTGACATTCTGTTGTAGTGGAGACGAGAGAGAAAGTAGAGAAAAATGAAGAGTATATCAGCTTTAAAAAAGAAGTAGCCGACAAATACACTGAAAGATGTTTCTTTCAGGGAGAAATGCAATTCATTCTACTTCTTCCAGGGGGAATGGGAAAACAGGCAGGATGGTATACAGCAGGAGGCAAAGAAGGACTGACCGAAGGTCAGCATTAGAATCCTACAAATAAAAAGGGTAAAGAATAAAATGTCATAACTTAATCCATGTGCCAAATCAATGTTGGAGCCAGGATTAATATTCTGGATTTACAACAAAACTATGCTGCCACAGTACATGTCCAAACACCTAAGATTCACTAGCTGTTAATGAGGCAATCCTTTTCCCCATCTCATCCCACGATACGCTGCATTTGTTAACATTCTGGCAAGCATTAAGCCCATTAGTTTTCTATGAGCAGTAGGTAAAAGATAAACTGAAGGTCATATTCTTCCTTCTCCCCCGTTACATATTACAGTGGCATGGTTTTGGTTACCTGTATCATAAAGACCTGTGTGGGCCTAAATATATCTACAGAAATACACATTCATATTTTTGTGTGACTGCATTTCTTTTCCAATTACTACCTGCAGTATTATGTGACTGTATTTTACAGTGCTCTCTCTTACATTTTCTGTAATGTATGATGATAAGCGTGCGCAATAAATATTAGTAGAAGTTTAATTTAGAGTTAGGACAGATTATTATTTACAGTCTTTTGTGATGGTGTTTCCTCCTTGAAATATTTTGTGTCGTGAAGTGATTTTTGCTGGATGCAGAGTTATAGAAGAAAAGTACTTTTTGCTTCAACACATTTACTAAAGAAGCAATTTCCAATTGGGGAAGCACTATAAATGCTTTTAGAAGTCTTTTTCTTCTTTTAAACTTATGGGATAAGTTAAGTAATGCTGTCACTGGTTATCCAGAGTATTAATTGTGTATTCTTTGGGCAGGGCTTTGTATTTTTTTTTTTTTCTTTTGGTGTGAAAAAGAGCAGGCTGCTGGTATTGCAATCTAGGAAAAAGGAGAACTGTAAATAACACTTAGTAATGTGCTTTTCTATATCAAGTTCTTTTCAGGTAATAAGGCTAGAGAAGATCAAACCTGTTGTTTCTCTAAAAAATTTTAAGGCATACAAAAGCATAATTTGAATATATCTCACTGAAATGTAACTGCTTTTCAAGTGCTTGTCTTTTTAAAAATAAAGACTTTCTCTGATTTTTTTCTGTGGAAATTAAGATTTGTTTAAAGAAACGTTTAAAGTACAGGTGGCATTTAAGGCTATGTGTTAATGTAACTATTTTAAGCCATTGTTGAGTTTCCGCTAGACCTGTTGTCAGCTAGGTGAATGTTTGAGGTAAACATATAAGTCATTTTTACTCTGCAGCATTTCTTAAGTAAGAACAAATCACAAATATTAGGTACAGGGTATAATATATTACATTTCTCAATGTTTGTTTAGACCCAACCTGGGGAGCAAGGGGAAAATGGAGTTTAACGGCCTATTTTTATTAATCTGAAGTTTAACAATATATTTGTATTCATCTAAAGTCAGTGAGTGGTGTTTGAAGGCATAGCTGTAAATTCTAAACCTTCCCTGGGCAGAAACAAGTGTGGCTGTGACATAATACCATGCTCCTCACCAAAGGCCTAAAAACCAACCAACCCTGAAATAGCTGTGGCATTGCATCATCTTCTAGATTACCTTTTTTTTTTTTTTTAAGTATTGGTAAAAAGTATCTACTTCATTATGAAAGTTTGACTTGAGAAAATAGGTGGATAGTTGTTCAGCCATAAATGTGGTTTATTAGTATTTAGTTTATAGATGGATTTTACTTGATTTCATCAGTTTGTTGCTGTCCAAAAAGCTAATTAGGTGTAGTCCACTGCTGTTTCCAAGACAAAAACTACGAATAAAATGAATTAGCACCAACTGTTGACTAGTTTTGCTAAGTAAACAAGGTTAATCTCTCCATGTTTATTAGTTTAAAAAAAAAAAAAANAAGTGTGCAGCATCATTCAGCGAGTCTTCTTTAAAATTCCAGCGATAAACTGTGTGTCTGAAGGTACTATAAAGTGGATAAAGCCTATTTCCACATTATGTGATCATACAGAGATAATTTACTTTACTACTATGTTTCCCCACTGTAATTCTATTACATTTAGGGGCTCATTTAATAACACTTATCTGTCTGATGTTAAACTGGGCATGACGTAGCTACTCCTGCAAAACTGTAATGCTGGAGTGCAGTTTACCGTAAGTGCTTGGAAAACGCAAAACAGTACGAACCAGTCCTCCTTCCTTTGAATTCATCAGGTGTTAGAAATACCTTATTTAAAAATACTGAGGCAAAAAAAAACTGAAAAAAAGGACTGTCTAACATTTGTTATGTGAAGGAGCAAAATAATGGATCTGTAGAAAGAGCTTTTTTTCATTGCTTAAAGATCATGAAGCAGCTCAAAATGAATATGAGGAAAGCAAAACTGAAAAACCCGTGCAGTATCTATAAAAAGACACGAGAATCCTTACATCCTAGAAAATAGTTGTCTGTCACTTGTTTACACCTAATGGGGTGAATGCATTAATGTAGTCTTCTGTCAGTGCTGTGAATTGTGAAAAGTGCATTGTCTCCGTTTTATAGATGAAAAACTGTAAAAGAGAAAATTTGTTGTTCAATAAAAATTAAATAGTTTATCCAGCCTAGGAAAGAGCTGAGCAAGGAGCCGTTCTTGAGTTCCTAAATTCTGTGTTGAAAAGGTGCTTTTGGTGTTTGGTTTTGGCATAAGAGACACCAACACTACAAATATCTAAGGTAAATTCTGAGTACTGAGGTAACTGAATTGTATTTTGAGACGACATTAATTAATATTGCTTCACTAGTGACACTAGATATGCAGATATTGGGCAACCGCCACTTCATAAAAGCTGTAAAGTTTTGCGCTTTTTCAGTGTACTACCAGAACTTGCTGCAATATCTTAGGTCTCTAGAAACACATATGCACACTCCACTGTGCAGATTCCTTCTAAAACTAACAAGTATATTTCCAATTAAGAAATCTCATGTAAAATAAGACAGAGAAGTTGCACAGGCATGTGTTTTGAGGCTGATGTGCTCTGGACGTGTTGGACTGTAGAGCATCTCTATGCTATTCACACACTGAAACCAAATTGAATGTGCTGAAGAAAATCAGGTATGTGGTAGCAGAATTAGAGTTCCTCCAATTATAATTGCAGCTCTATTTAAAAAATGTGGGGACCAGCGTATAATTTTTATGAAACAATATTTTTACAAAGACATTTAGGCCATAATTCTGCAGTAGACTGCAAGTTGGAGAGGCTTGGGTTGGATTGGCACACAGGCTTTCTCATCTTCCACTTGCTTAATGGATTCAGAGGTTTTTTTAATAACGCAAAATAAGTATATATTTAGTGTTTTAAAACCTAGCACCTATTGGCATTTGTCTTGATAATACTTTTTTCTAAATATTTAATGTTTATTACCTTTTTGTTTCTTGCATATATTACCTTGTTAATTATGGTGGTACTAGACTGATTAAATTTAATGAATTATTGAAGAGCACCTGCAGTGTTTTACGTACTTAGCCTCAAGAGGTGAACATTTTTAGACCCGTACTAATAACTGTTGAGGCTAGGATATACGGCCACCTAAAGAGAGGTAAAGGGACTTTTTAAAAGTTCTGAGAATGTGAAGAGTTTAGTATGCCCAAGGATACACAGAATCCCTTATCCCCAGTGTGGATTCCATTACACATGGGTAAAAAGCTGGGGTATCTGTGGAAATATGAAAGTTACCCATTTTTCAGATAGTTTTGCTCATATGTTGTTTTGGAGTGTTATTAACTTGGGATCCAGTTTCTCCTCTGAGGCACCTATACCTTATGTGAAGTCCCAGTATTGTTGCAACCTAGTCGTGTGTTTGCATGTGATGCTTGGACCCCTGCCGTTCCCATGAAATTCCGAGTCTAGAGTGTTCCCTCAGTCTTCTATTCTCCCAGCATGATGTGGAGTTCCCTACCTCCCCCATTTCTTCTTTCACCAAGGCTTCCTCCTCCCTCTGCCCTCCCTCTTTAAAAAGCATCCTCACTTTAATAAGGGTTATAAGGCAGCCTGCTTTTCCTTGCCTTTTCGGAGCTGCCTTCCCTGTAGGTCTCCTTAAGCACAGTCATAGGTAGACCTTTAGAGCTAAGAGTAAAAGGAAGAGGTTATAATTGCAGAAGGTGAAAGCGTCCCTGGGGAAACTCCTTCCCTTCTCCTTTCCATCCTTTCTTTACTAGTCCTGTAGAAAAGCAGATCTGAATGCCTGGGGACAAAATGATCCCTCAGCAAATGCCCTTGGCAGCTCCTGAGAAAAGGTCTTGTCAGAGCCAGCATCACCACTTGTCCAGTGGGGAAGTGTCGAGAGAGAGGGATAGGAGTGGGCTCTGCCTGGCAAGGACCAATTTTAACCACTTAAATCACTGCATTTAATAATGTTTCTGCAACCTCATTTAAAATTAGGAGCAATGGAGGTCTTTTACAAGCTCTGTAAATAGTGTCATTTTACTGAGGAGGGCGTGACATGACATGACTGATTCTACTGTATTTTCTTATGACTGAATCTTGACTATATGGAGAAATACCCAGATAAATGAGTTAAGGTTTCTTTGTTTCCTCCTTTTCTTCTCACTAATGAGAAGAGTTGTAGAGAAGGGAAGAGTTCCCTTAGTTAATTGATAATTTTCTAGCTGACAGTCACACCAAAGTCCCTGGTGTGAAATACTAAGAGAAAAGAATCCTGAGTGAAAAGTTAAAAAAGAAAAAAAAAAAAGTAGAAACTGGCTATATTTTGCTGGATAACTTCTCACTATGATTTAGGCTCTAGAGTTTGCTTCTCAAATAAATATGAAACAAGTAATTATGTTGCATCTTGAGCAAAAACTGAAAAGAAGAAAAAGAAGTGCCACAAGACTGATTCTGCCAGAGTTTTCCTAGGCAAACAGAAAGGAAAATAAACTTGAACATTTTGGAAAAATACAGGACCAAATCTTCACACCATACTGCTTCAAGTAATCACTTTAAGCTCCGAGCAACTATAGTGGGGTGAATATTTTCCCCATTCACTCTGTGAGGTATTGAATTTTTGGATGATTCTGCTTCTTCCCTGAAACGTCACCAGTTTAGAATTCACTCAGTAAACCAGGAAGTGTCCTTCTGCGTGAGTTGGGAGGATTTCCCAATTCACACTTAATAATTAAGTCAATATGGCAAATGGTGTAAAGAAAGGATTAGACACAGCAAGTTTCGTTAACAGTGTTTCTGTGCTGTACGATTACGGAGATGTTTTTATATTCACTGATCAAAATCCCACTTCTATTCTGTGATATATTAAGTTCTCTCCCTCACTATTCACAGTTGACTTTAGCATGTTAATATGACTTGAGATGATGGAGGTTAAAGATGATGTAATGCTGCTTGTACTTGTATGACAGTAGTTTTATATTGAGGTATAACATGACCTGACTCTACAGTCTGGAAACTGGCACCTTAAACTTAATAACTGGGGGCTGAATTTTCTTCCTTTGGCTGAAATGTCACCTCCAGACCCTCACGCATAGATTTATCTCTACGCTTAAAATTCTAGAATCACGTATTACTCTTGCTTTTCCATCACCTTCCCTTTAAATTCACACATGTGCATTAAAGCGTTAGAAATTCAGTGCAAATTCCTTCTCCTGGGATTATACTGAATGGTGATATTCAGTTACTGTACCTTGATGTCAGCCTGACTTTGGGGGAATCTGCTCTCTCTGCATGCACAGAATACCCAACTCATCTATTACCATGAGGATCTGAGGAGGAAATTTTGCCTCCAATGTCTGCGTGCCACTGGGATTTCTGATGCTATGTATAATGCATGATGCAAGTTGCTGCTGGTTTTTTCCCCCCTCATTTTAGTGAATAGCTCTAATCCTTTTGGCCAGACTTCTGCAGCACAAATACCTATGAAAAGACTGTGTACTGACAGTTAGTAATTGCTAATGAGTGGTTTATTTTTAAATTTTGTGGTGGAGATGCTAGGAAGGCTTGATGAAAACACAGCTTGCGTTCATGTAAATAAAAGGCCAGTTATAATAGAATTTTGACCATTGGACAAACGTGGTCTCAGAGATTCAGCCTGCTGTGCTTGGCCGATTAGAGACCAGGAGCCATATTCTTAAGTATTTATTGAGTATTCTTTGGGCAAATTGTAGCACTTTAACAGCAGCTCACGCTTGTAAAGGACACTGAGTAATTTTATTAATTTAACAATAGATTCCTGATTCTGCCTTGGAAAAGATAGCTCAAATTTTTGAAAATAAGTATCATATTTTGTATGCTCCAAGACAGCAGAACTAAATAGCTTTCGACAAAAGATTAATCACCTTCTTTATGGAGGCACGGACCTGATGGATGTCATGCATCAGGTATATGATTTCCAGAACTGGGCGTGCTCACAGCTGGTCCTGCTCCCATCCTGCTCCCCTGACCCACGTCCGGGATGGAGCTGGTTGACCTGACCACTGATAATGGCCACTAGCTGGGGCAGAGACAAAGTTAACATCCTGGCTTCTCCTCCGCTGCATGACTGAACAGACTAAAGCCCATATGATTTTATTAGAGCAATCATTTGTGAAGTTCAGAGTAAAGGCTCCAGAAAATAATCCCTCTGTGTTTTCTATGCTGCCTCTGTAGTGTTGGAGTGCTGCTTCTGGTATTTCTGAGGAAGGCAACCTTGGAGTTCCTTGGTCCTGGGTTAGAGAGGTGACAGGATAAAAGAGGATTATTAACTTGCTCGCATCCTGACTTGGAGCAGAAAGTGGCAGTCATTTGAACAGAAACAAGTTAGCATCTCACAATGACAAAATTGAGTCAGCTTTTTGTAAAATTCAAAGTCTGAACATATTTCAGGATAAAACTCTACTGAAGGAAGAATTGCCTGGAAAATAAGATCAAGGTTTGCAGTCTACAGATGTGATGCCTGAAGAGAATAACCTTGTTCCTGTCTAGAAAGAGGAAGAAAACCCTTAAGGATATGTACATCTTACTCATTAAAGTAAATAAGACTATTTAATATCCAACTGCAACACAGCCTTACATTCTGGCCCAGTTTACAGGCTGGAATCAATCCCATTTAAGGTAATGGGACTACTCGTAATGCATATTCAAGCACATAGTGAAGCATCTGCAAAAGCAGCTCTGCATGCTTAAATGCTTGCAAGCTGGGCATCTGTCTCTCCCTAACTTGACAAAGCTTTAATTTATTAAAACAAATGATTCACTAGCAAAATTTAAGTTTTTTCTGAATTTCAGAATGGACTTCCAGTCCAAAGGTGGCAATGAGGTAAATAAAACTGTGCGAACTTTAAGTATTAGCAATTCCTGGCACAGCTTGAAAAAAGTAGGCCTGGAAATTCACCTTTAATTCTTTTGCAAATTGATGATGAAATGCATGTAATTTTAGTCTGAAAGATTTTTTCAGTTATTGATAACGGTGCCTTGGGGGGGTGGTGGTGTTTTGGTTAGGTTTTTACTGTGAACACCAATGAAACTGCAGTTTCTAGGGTTTTAGCTTAGCTAAGTGTTAGTAGTTAAAATAGGACAATGTGCCAAACCAGCTGTAAGGCATCCTAATTAATGAAAGGACATTCCCCAGCTGTTGCTTCAGCCAGGTCTGGTTGGTATCTGCAAACTGGGATTTCCCCTGGTGAGTCTGTTTTCAAAGAATTACTTAGGATAAAAGGAGGTGTAGAGGTAACAGGCAGGAGTTTGGTAAACTGAAAGATGTGGTAAGGGGATTTTTCTCTTACTACAGAAGCAAATATACTGAACAACTAGCAAGCTGTAAATCATGAGGTGGGTAGAATAGCAGTAGGCATATACCAGTGCTGTAATGATATTAATTATGACTTATAAATCCTGCTAAATTCTTATAATTAAGAAATTAAACGGGAGATGTCTAAAGTAAAAGGAAGCAAAGCGTATGCTGAACCTTTTGTGGAAAAAAAGTAGCTTGGAGAGAAGCTGAAGGAAGGGAGTGAGCTGGGAATTGGCTTGAACCTTTTTGTAGGACTCTCAGTAGATTTGAGTAAATGTTTGGCAGAATATTTATTTTTAAAGAATATTTAAATATTTGGTTTGCATGCTGAGAACTACACTTCCAATTTCACAAGAAAGATGCTCAAAATGAGGAACTGTTTTTAAAAGCACTGACCAATGTTTTTCTTACATAAAATCTCAAGAGCTAAATGTTGTCATTAAGTGTCTACAAGCTGACAACTTCAGTAGCTGGAACCAGGGGTTGTAAAATAATTGACACATTAAATACAGAGAGGGAGGAAGAAAGGCTTCTTTGGGAAATGCCAAATCATGTTGCTTCATGTTCTGGCAAAATAAATATAGTTCTTGTCAAAATTGAGTATGAGCACTCAGTAGGTGCCGCATAGAGTAGTTGCTGCTTTTCATGGAGATTTATCTGAACTGACATGGTGTTTGTTAGCTGCTCCGGCTGCGCTCTGCACTTAGGACCTGTAAATATGGTTAATAACAATATATGCTGGGTTGTTTGAAATAATTACAAATATAGTTCACCTGGAGTATTTAGATTCCCAGCTCTGGTCTGGGATGATGAATTATTATTTCATCTTGCAGAGTTCAGAAATTTACCTGGGTAGCGCATGCCTGTAAGTATTCCCATGGCCTAGTCCACAGAAAATATGAGTTCTTCAGTCTCTGGCTGCCTCCTTAGGAGCTCAAGTAGTTGAAAATTGTTTTTTAAGCTCTTCAGGTTATCTTGTTCAATCTTTAGTGCTGGTCAGCTTCACATATAGGGGGAGTTCTTGGATTTATTTTAGACTGAGATTCTGGTAGAGAAAATAGCAGGGGTTTGGACGCATATGTCTCTTCCTCATTCTTCTCATGCCCTCTTGAGAGGGAAAGGAGAGAGGCTTCTGAAATTCAAAGCAAATATGGTGTATGTCTCTGACTGAAATCTTCAAGCTTGGATATGATGCATGAGACCAGCTCATGAGCATATATTCTTGTCTGTTACTGAAGAGACAACTAAGTGTTGCTCTTGTTCTTTCACACCTACATCTTCTGCCTCTGCCAAGATATGTTTCCTTCATTTGTGCCTTTATTTAGCATGCTGTCCACCTACTATCTGCATTTTCATTATGTATTTTAAATGAGCAATAAAATAACCATTTACATAATGAATACATTTATATTGATATTATGTTATATAATTTAGAGTTGGTACTTAATTATAACTTGTTTATAATTAGGTCTCTTGCTATGCCAGCCTAGCTCTTATGCTATTTATAAAACTTCAGAAATAGTAGAAAAACATGACTATTTGAATATGAAAATCATCTTTGGTATTGCCTTTTGTAACCCTTTTGTGCCCGTTTCCGTTTGTCTTGGGGTGTTCTTCTTTACTGGGATCAATATTCATGGTACATACTTAGAGTATTTGCTGGTGAGGATATACTGCAGAGAAACTGCTGTTGTTATCAATTTGAGTTTGGATTTAATTTTCTAGTTGTTTCAGATCAGGAGGTAGAAATGTTTTGGGTTTTTTTGTTTGGTTTTGGGTTTTGAGTTGGTATGACTAAAGAAAGTAATGCAATCATTTCGGGACTTTATCTCTTTTAAAAGCTTAAGACTGAAACGTACACATGTTCCTAAGAGATTTGGGCATCCAAGTATCTTCCAAGTTTCTTTGACAATCCAGCTTTTATTTTTATGATGCCACTGATTGTTATCTTATAAAATCTTCCTTGTGATGCATTAAAATGGATAGAAACTAAACTATGATGGATGGATAGGGACAGTCTTCAAATGAAGATTTCAGCTTCTGAGATAACTGATAATTTTGAATATCTCAGTGTTTTAAGGAATCAAACTTGAGACCTTCGAAGGAATCGTGCATTGGCTCACCACCTTACAAAATAAGTCTTTTTAAAATGCCAAAAATGTGCTTCCCAAATTAGTAAAAACTGTTGGGGTGTTCAGTCTACGCTTTCTGCGTGTGTTACTTCTTAACCAGCGTTATCACTGAGGGCAAACAGCACTCTTGTTTAGAGGGGAAAATAATTTGAGGTTTCACACATTAGCTATTCCTGGTTTGTTTATCTTTTGTTGAAGCAGTGACCTACTGTCTCTCTCTCTCTGAGTGTGGTTTCCATAGAAACTAGCTGACTTGTAGCATGTTTATGTTCCGACAGCAGCCTAAAATGGTCTTTAACCACATATTGTGCTAGGAAGAGCAATAGTTCTGCTAAACATCAGGAAAGCTGTCAATGGTCCAATCTTGAGGTTCAGCATACCAGAGTCTGAGAACTGCTGCCCTCCCTTGCTCAGGCTGTGACTGATGTCTCATGTGAAGATAGTCCATATAAGATGTGTATATATACAGAAAGTTGAGGTTGGGCTAACACGGTGAAAGTTATTTTTGCAAAGATCATAGACCTAATCAACAATGAGAAATAAAGCACACCAGTAACTGCAACCTTCGGCAGTTTTTAACAATGAAAAATTGCATTATTTTAAACTGAGGGCAGCCAGTTTTCACTGAAAAAGGAAGTTCTGTTTGCTTTGTCACATGAGGTTCCCTCCCTTGGGGAAAATGTCAATTCAGAAAACATTTTGGAATGAATTGTGATCTGGCTCTGTAATTCTCCTTTTAAAATTAAATGAAGCAGGCTGGTCCCTTCAGGTTTCCCTTGGGAAAACTAAGACACTCCTACTCAGTTTGTGTACCACCTCTTCTGCTTCCAGTAGAAAAAGATACATAGTGTAATGTCTACAACTTCTCTTAGGAAACTCACTCTCTTCAAAGATAGGCTCGAGGTGTGTGGCATAGCTTGGAGAGCAACCATGCATCTGGAGAGCATGTTTCAGAAAGGAAATGGAAACATGTGGAAAGGTCTGCTCTGTGAAGTAATGTTAGGTTTAAAGATTAATGTTGGAGAATCATGGAAGAATTTCAGATAACCTCACAGGATGGTCAATGGGCCTCCATGTTTTAACAATGTAGAAAAATAGCAGATAGATATTAATAAATGAGTTCAGGACAAAACAACTGAAGCAGGTTGCTCTAATTCCTAAAGAATTTTCCTTTAATTCCAATTAATTAATTGGCTCTTGGATTATCACAGTTCGTTTTCTGCTCCAGTGCAGAGCTGTATTTCTGAAGAGGCTGCTTGTACTCTTCATATAGTACAGGCTGTCCTTACTGTTGCTCCCATTATGTAATGTTTAGCTTATTTATTATAGTATCTTAAATGCCTTTCTAGTTTTCAGCTTTTTTGTTTGGTTTTGGTTGGAACAGGTTTCACTTTTTTTTTAATTATTATTATTTATTTTCAACCTGGGTGAGTCTTCTGACTGTCCACTATTTCTCAATTGATTGTTTTCACGAATGTTCCTTCTGGAAAAAGACACACTTTTTTTCCTTCCTTTCTTATTTTTTTTTAAACATGTTGATGAAATAGGATAAGATAATAGAATAATGAAAGAAGTAAAAATATTTTTTTGTTTTGTTTTACTTTGAAACACATACAGAATCAGAGAAGTGTTGGTTGTAAGGGACCTCTGGAGGTCTCTGATCTAACCTCCTACTCAAAGAAGGACTACCAGGTCAGGCATGGTTTTGTCTACCAAAGTCTTGAAAACCTGCAAGGGTGGAAGACATTCATAGTAGACATCTTAAGGCTATGTACCTATCTTATCTGGTATATTTAGAAGTCCAGTTTAGTTCTTTTTGAAGTATATAATTCATAATTGTTGATGCTATGCTTTTTTGACATGCATCTTGTTCAGAGTCATTCACAGGAAAAAATTGAAAGACTCGTTCTATATAAGCTCTTAGAGAAGTTTAGATTTCTGAACATTGTAGCAGAAAAACACTTTTATTCTTTTCTTGAAGTGGAAAGAAAGGACTCCGGTGTTAACTGAAGATCTGTATTTTGTTTCTAAAGCTTAAATTTGAATACAAATTCAATACAAATCAATCTCTTTCTCTGCCTAAACGTGCTCTGGAGAATTATGGCCAAAATCCACAGCTACGATATGCCTAACTTGGCAGTTTATTTATTGCTTTATTGATTAACATTCAGACAACAGCAGCACTAGTGAAACACTCAGTTCAGTTTTCCATCTCTTTACTCTTATTTTTCTCTCTGTGGATTACCTTGTGTATAATCAGTAGAAAATGTCAATTGTTCTACTATCTTGTGTCTCAAAGAACAGAATCAGGATTTTAGGCTACTTAGCTGTACTTCCAACATATCATTTCTATAATAAACAAAAATTTACTGGAAAAATTATCTTTTTCTTAGTTTGGTTTATTTGAAAGATATATTTTTTTTATTCATACAAAATATCAGGTGTATGGTACTCCAAGGAATAAAAGCACAAAAACAAACTGCCAGATAAAAGTGCTGTTTTGAACAGATCGTAAAGTTTTGATTTGGTACATTACATTGGTACATGCATTACAGGTATCGGTCTGTTAGAGTCAGCACATGTAAGAGTTTGCCTAAGACATGTTGTCCATAGGAATAATTTCCAAGAACAGAAGAGGGCATTTGGTTAAAGTTAAGCGTGCTCTCTCCCTTATATCTAGCAATCTGGAATGAGTTTCATAGACAAATGAAAGTGAGAAAGACAAATGCAGCTCTTTTGAGAAGTTTATATGAAAAGTACGAACAGAACAGGTTAGATGTGAGGTGGAACTGCGTACTGCCGTGATTTTGGGTGTCAACTCCGTAACACCATGGTGGAACAAAGACAATTCTCAGGATTACATCTGAATATTGTAGATATATAATAAAATATATAAAAACTTGAAATTAAAATGTGCCACAGAATTGAGCTTCTGCCACCTTTATGGTTACATCTGCCCCGCGTGGAGAGATCGTAACCCATATGCACTATGTGCAATAAGTCAGGGGATTCTGCAGCAGCCTCTTTTTCTCTCCTTGAGAGAGCTGTAGATGCTAAGATCATCATCTTCTATTTAGTATAACTCTCAAAGGCACAAGCCCCATTTGTAGCCTTTGTATAATGTGTGCAAGATCTAACTCCAGGCAGGTTCAATGAGAAGTTGCAATGAGAAGTGCAACATCACTAAGTTGCAACTTAAAGCAGTCCCTACCAGAAGCTGTGCCAAAGGTTCAGGCTGACCCCAGGACTTAGTTTCTACTATTGATCACAATATATTGAATAATACTGGAAACACACAATCTTTTTCTCTGACTATATGCTGTGTTGCATGCCAAGTTGTACAAAGCAATTCCTGGGCTTTCAGAAGTCTGTTCTAAGATAGGTTTCTGTATAGCTGCTTCTCAGGCTCCTGAAGCAGACAGTTACTCTGTTAATTTCAGTAAGAAAGGGTCTGCAAAGCTGTTGCTTTTAGTTGCCACGCTGGCTTTTTGATCAGTGGGAGTACATCCAGGACTAAGTGTGAGCAACTAACGGTAGCACTGAAAAAAGACTGGAGCATAACAATAAATGCATGATTACATGAATAAACACTCCAAGTCCTTGTTAGCAGATATATGTCAGAGTGACGCAGGACTTAACTCATTTGAACAACGCAGGCATGTCACTTGAATAGGACTGCAATGTAGTCAGAGTAGTTGCTATTTGGAACAAATTACACACTGTACTTGAAAAGGTGAGATGCTGTGTCATGCCCCAGATAATGAGGGAAAGATATAACCAGGCTATTGTTTAACATATACGAGAAGTATTTAAAAAGGAAGACTAGAGGAAGCTTTCCCCATCAACCAAAAAGTATGGTGTAGAAGGAAAGAGATCAAAGTGTCTCACTGGCTCATTTTAAAGACTGTGAATTAGCTCTGAGCAAGGTGTTAATTAAAAAACAATCTGGAAGAAAGTTTCAGGATTTGCATTTTGCAACAACACTTGACTCAAGTCAATTGAGAAGTTTATTTCAAGTTAAGAGAATTTTCCTGTAAGCCTGGCTTGGCGTGTGTTTCAAATAAATGATGCAAAACAACTATCAGCAAGGATCAATGCGTTTGTCACATCAAAACTGCGCTATGTGATTTACATTACCTGGGATTGACAGTAGTCTGATTTATCAGAGTAGCCCAGACATAAAAGCCTCATTCTGGAGTTCCGTTTACAATTTTTCTAAACCATCTGTGGAGAATATTTTGTACCTTTTCTCCCTGTCATGCTGTCTTTTAAAAATATACAAAGCAAAAGACTAAATAGACAGTTAGAATTGCAGGGGAAGTTTTAAGATCTGGTGAGTCTTAATTTGATCACCTCTGCGCTGTCTCTGCTTTTTGTTGGTTTTGTGATTGGTCTATTGAGGAATTTACAGTTCTCAGCTATGTTGGTATGAATAGAGATGTGCTTCAAGAAAACCCGTGAACAACTTCATCTTTATTTGAAACCCAAGGCCATTTAATTTAAAAGATTTTATCTTTATCTGAGTCACTTATAAAAACTACTGGTAGTGAGCTGGGATGACAGGAGGGGCATCTGGTTTGCATTGTGTTCCTCACAAATTTCCAGTGAGGTGCTGAAGAAATTGCTTGGTTCTTCTGGGCTCTGGCTCTCTAAGGATGAGAATGCTCTTTTCTCCTCTCTCTGTATCTTACTTCTGAAGCCACTAGGAATTAGGTGAAAAGAGAAATAGGGAGGCACTGTGTGCTGGGTTTTTGAGAAATTAATAATAAAGCGCTTACAAATGTTCAGAGTGTGGTATAGTAAATATATTGGAAAAGACAAGGTGGTAACTATTGCATATAATTAATACAGTTGTGCTTTTTTACCATTGTTTCTACAGTGTATCCATGCTGAATCTCACAGGAGGCACCTCTTTTCTACTCGCTGAATTTTAACTAGCACAGCTTCCCAACACTGTGTGAGATTTATGATCTCATCTCTCTTCCAGTGTCTCTATAATTAAGCAAACCTAGGGGTAAGATTTAGTCAAATGATGCTGAAATTAAACTCATTCCACATCTTCTGAAAGACTCCAAACTTTATTGAAGCCAGGATATTGAATGTAAACGTGCTGCATTTTAGCCTGGTTTATTTTTCCTTTAAGGTGGATGGAAAGAAATACTTTTTAGCACTTCTGAAAAGTAACAGATCCACAGCAGTAGAAAACAGCTCCCCCATATATGAAGCCTCCTATGTTTCATTTAGGATCCAGAGTTGCTATTACGTCTTTCCATTTATTGCTGTGCTTATTGGATCCATGGTATTAATGCATTCTGCTATAAAAGACTATGATGTAAAGCACTAGATTAACTTCAGAGCTTGTAATCTGTTCGCATGCTGTATTGCTTCAGTTTGAAGTGGCTCTAGAGCTTTTTCTCTGCACCATGAGTCTGTTGATTTTGCAGCATCTTCAGAGTGCAAGTTGGAGTCCTTTTTCCTGCTGCTTCGACATGTAAAATGGTTGCTGTTATTGCCTGGTTTATTACCATCTTTAGTATTGTTAGGATAACAATACTACCTGATGAAAGAGAGTACATCATACCATTGAGATGGGCTAAAAATTGTTGCATTTTAGCAAATGAGTAAATGGGATTGTTCATTCTTTCTCTTTTGCGAAGCAAGTGGGGAAAATATCCTGTGCAAAGTGCTTTGAGATCTGCAAATACAATGTGAAATGTACACGCAAATTGCTATTTATAAATATAAAAAATGCGGTAACTGAGAGTTAAGTACAGAATTGATGTAGATATTAGAATAAAGAAGCCCACATTTCATTAAGTCAGTCAGACAATAAAAGTTCTGGAGGAGGCTAGTAAGTCCACCAATGCCTGCGGTGAGGTGTGAGTCACCATGCGTTGGAGAAGAATGTTTTAAAGTGCTGATAGGTGGCGTAATTTTGAGACATCAACTGGAGGGAGTTAACAGCAAAATTACGGCAGAACTTCTCAGAGTGGCCACTGTGGAGCTAACATTTCCACTGTAATTATGAGATGCAATGTAATTTCTCTAACTGGCTCTGAAAATCTTAGATGCTAAGTATATATATTCCCTTCTCAAGCATCATTTTATCTATGCTGCTTTTATTTTTCCTTTTTTCCTGTTCTTCCCTTGCAGTTATGCTGAGTGGGTATGAAATATTATTCAAGCCTAGCAATTTTAGGGAACTCCAGTTTATGCATGATGCTGAGTCCAGAACATTACCAGTAACTCACTAGCAGAAATCTAAAGTTTTTTGGCAATCTTTGCTGTGGTAGAAAATATTTAAAATAAGCACTGGAGTAAACTGCTGATTGTCACGTTATGCCAGTACTAATGTACTACCCTTCTGAGGCTGGCTTTTACTGTAACAGCAAACAGCAAGGTTTTATTCTCTTGTTATGAAAAAATTGCAATGACACTAGGTCTGAAACCAACTGGAGTTCTTAATTTGATTTTTGATTGGCTTAAGGAAGTTTCTGTCATTAAAACCTAGGAGTTTCAGGCAAAGAACGCAAAAATATCACAAACTTGGGATAAACAATGCCTGGAAATACTAGACGGACTTGTCTCAGTGTGCAGGATCTGACAGCTGTGAATAAATGCCGGATTTAGAGCTCCTTGTAGTAAGCAGGTGTCTTTCCATTTAATTCGATTGAAGTGCCAAAGGGAGAGCAGAGCAGTCTCCACCACCTGCAAAGCTCAATTGCAATGAATGAAGAATGCCCAAAGTTAACTAGTTACTTCAGCTTTAGATTTAAGTTCCATGGGGACTTCGTTCTGTGTCTTTCCACACAAAAGACAATAATTGTCTGCAATAAAAGCAGCATCTATGAGCTATTTCAGCCTATCTATTTCAAGGGAAAATAGAAAGTGTGAAAAACCATCGGCATGTTGCAGTTACTGGTGGTACTGCGTGTAATACACTGATGTTTCTACCTCATATGGGAGTTCGCTGCTAAAGTATAAAAACGGGGAGGGGAAGGAAGGGCAAATAGTAAAAGTCATGGATATAACTTAATAAAATATTATCATCTATATATCATGATACACCTGTGAAAGAGGTTTGAGACAAGACAATATGAGCCTGAAAACTTTCAACTCCATAGTTTATTGGAATATGGAGCTGGCCACTATAGGAAGCAGTGGCATTAAAGAATTCCAGTACTGAGATGTGGCTATGCCTGAAATCTATAGCATGCCCCGATTTATCCGCTAACATCAGATTGGGCTATCCATAATGGCATTACTTCCAGAACTGAGAAGACTTGCATCAAGTGGGGTTTTTTCTTATTCTCCAGGACTGCACGAATTTGCAGCACGTGGGTTAAGAGGGACACACTATTGGAACTTTAAAGTAGATTTTTATACTGAGTTAATGAGAACTAAATCTGTAGTGAGGAGTTGCAGCTTGCTCCAGTTGGGCATCCTACCTTCATATACCCACAGGATCCTGTCAGGCAAAGGGTGGTTGATTTCTGTATTATAATGATAGCCAGTAATCCTAGGGATGTTAGGTGGTGCAGCAAGTCTTTTGCACCTTCCCAATACTCCCTTGCTGTTTGTCAAGGAGCCTGGGAGCTTGCAGAGTAGAGGTGGGCTGTATGTGGAAAAAGTGGAGGGAAGTAGCAGTGTCCCGTACAGTACTGTCCTCTCCCTGCTCCCACCACAGCTTCTCATACCTCCTCAGAATAGTTTCCAAGCTCTGCTTGGAGGAAGGGGGGGATGACTGTGTTAGTTTTAAAGTGATTATTGGTATGAACACCATAATTGGAAAACCAGTTATCAGTTAACAGATGCAGACACTCGCAGTACTGAGCTGAATGGAAATTAAATGAATGTAAACATGATGTTTCCAGAATTTTATTAAAATGACTTTTTAATTTTCTGCACAAATTTTCAGTTTATTATTGCCCAAGCAACTGCATTATTCTGTAGCACTGTATCAGGAACTGTCTTTCCTGAGATGATGCTTCCTCGAAGTGATGGGCTGGAGGTAGCTGCCTCAGGATTTGGCTCAGAAGTGGGCAGTGTGGCAATTAGCAGAAGGGCAACAACTATATTTCAGGTAAAACTACTCCAACTATCTGCCCTTGTGAGGGTATGGGTAGAAAATTGCCTCTATTTTGACCTGCTGCTGTCTGAAAGGCATGACAAACTGAAATGGACACCCTGATCATATAGGTAAGGAAAGCAATTTTTCATGCAAAGGAAACACCATAAATTGATTCATAGTACCCATATTTCTTATGGTTATTTCCTGTGGGTGTAGAGAAGCAGGGATTAGAAATGAATGGCAATGCTTACTGCTCATAAGGGGTTTGCCTGGAGGTGATTTTACTTCTTTAAGATTTAAAATTAACTCTGTAGATGCTAGTCCCAAGAGCTAAAATCTGAAAACCCTCCCTGAGTTTAAGATATATAAGACAGGAAAGAAGTGCAACAGGAGGGAATTAAACATGATGTGAAAGTGTTTTGTAACGTGCAGTGTGTTTAAAAGAAGTGCAAGTGTTGTAGCACTAGTCTGTGCTGAGCTGCTGCGAGTGCTGAAGAAAGCAGCGGTTAAGATAAGGGAGAGGACTATAAAAAATGGGAGCCGTTGTTGGTATTCAGCAGAACTTTTCTAGATGACACCTGGCTTTGGAGGTGATGGAGTCCATCATGGCCCTTCAGTCTCAGGGACTGATGGTGGGTGACAGCTCGTGGTGGGGAACAGGCTGTGAGAAGTCAAGGGCTAGCAACCAGGATCCTGGTTGAGTGACCCTACGTGGAGCCTGCGGGATTTGGGGGGTTTTGTTTTGTTTTTGAAATAGATTTATCTCTCAATCCTGTTCTCCAAATGACTCAATCTCAGTAACCTGGAGACAGAAACAGCACCAGTCTGTGAAATAGCTACTCTATTTTCCCCCCTTTGTGATGGTCTCCCTGGAGTGATAGGAGCTGACCTGCTAACTTTGATGTGAATGAAATTACTTGCATACCTAACTTTCTCTTTGCTATACCTATCTGCAGGATCAGGGCCAGTAGGCAAATGGTATTTTGCTATTTACATGGGAACAGAAATATTAATTTTTTTTTTTTTCCCCCCAGTGTTATGTACAGTGTGTGACACAAACAACACTTAAGCCCAAGTCTCCTGAGACCCAGTCAAGCACTTTAGCCACAGGATGAGTCCTATTTCTCTGTAGTGCAAGTACAGTTTAAATGCAAAGCAATGCACATGGGGATGGGTGGAAACTCTGTCCTTAATTTTAATGGAGATTTATGTGGTATAATATAGTTGATATTGGACTATCTCCTGAGGGAGAGGAAATATTGCCAAGAATAAAAATGTGCAGGAAAAAGATCATAGATTCTATCAGTGAGCAATTAGGAGCTTTGCAGACTCCGTACGTCTTGCTTATATATCTGAATGAGAAGTACACGATGTATAAGTTATATCTGTCCAGACTCTATAATCTCTGGGAAGCTGGGTACTACAACCCACTGTTAGTTTAAAAATCTTTTGATTTCAAGTTTCACTGTTTAAAAAACATTACATCGGTCAAGTAATGAGAAAGTACTGGAAAGTATTGGAAAGTGGACTTGTTTTTATAATTTAATGTGTGAGTGAGTTTGATATTTGTAATCAAAACCTTTTTCAAAGCATCCTTCATCTCCCTCCTCCCTATCATTCTGTGTGTCAGCACCAGAAACCCACTAGTTTTTGCAGTATTATGTTTCAGAAGACCTCTTCTCAGAAAGGTTTCATCATTATGTGCAGGATGCATATTCAGCAATCGGTAGCTGTCATTTGCTCTTTAGAATAGCTTTGGTAATGTCTTAAATCTGTCCAACTAGCTGAAATTAAGTATTTTTTATTGTGCTAAAAAAATTTAATTGGTATAATTCTCAGTAAAACCCTAGTAGCCACAAGGGTTACGTTATGATGCATCTTGATGTGTTTGTACTCGTACACAACGAAGTCCCAATGAAGATGTCACACAAATGCTTGCTTGCTTGCTTTCAGTAAAAATTTTAGACCTAACGTCCCTCGTGTCTGCATTTTCAAAAAGGATTTTGCTGGCACTAGAGAACTCTACCATTCAGGAATAGCTCAAGTTCAAGCGGGCCTGAGATGTCCATATGTTTAAAGTTCTGTTAATCATAAAGTAGATTAGCTCGCCTTTAATGTCTAATTTAAATTTCCTATGCTGAGCAGCTGCTGAGCTGCTCCACAATGATTGCACATCACTAACTATGCAAAATGAAAGATTATATATGTTTATAAGCTGTCCTGGTTATATCTGCTGCACAGGCACTGTAGTGTTGGAAAACCCATCTCAAAGCAAAGCTTAAAGCTGAAATCCTTCTGTGTAGAAGAGGAAGTAAACAATTCCTTTTGATATCTCCTTATACTGTTATAATTCTTGATAGAATAGCCTTTTTCAGTAAATTAATTTCTAACAGGATGAACCATACTGCTTTTCATGTATTTTTAAGAAGTGCATGCTTTAAGTGTGACTTAAAAATAAAACAATTTCAGAGGACTTACCCACGTGAAATTCTAGTATATACTTTTAAAATTCTGCTATGCCATGGTACTTTCCCCTGGACAATAAGGACAAGAAATAAGACCAGTCCCAATATTTGGTTTTATTACCAAATGTTTAGTGGTTGTTGATTAAGATGTTGGTATTTAATAGTTCCAACAATATGGTGATTTCCAAGATTTTGAGAGTACTGCCTAAATAATTAGAGAAGTGCTGAAGTATCTCCTGTAAGGGTATATGATCCCCTCACTTGTCTTTTCCAGAACCTGAAGACAGCTCTGAATGACACCACTGTGTGTTGGTCCTTTAGGGAAATAGATATGAGCTTGCTCGAGACAGCTATATGTTGATAATTCATTTTTACATTTACATTTAATGAAGACTTTCTGGGTGAAATTCTTGTTCTAGCAAAATGTATCCTAGGATCTGTAATAACCACAAATAGCTGAGATATCTTTTTGGACTTTAATCCATCTCCTTTAGGAAAGATGTATTTTTTTTTTTTTTTTTAAGGTTGAGTAAATCATTGTTTTATGTCAAACTTAATATAAGCATAATACAACAGCTAATGAGCTATTTGTTGCGTTCTAAATTACGATAGCTATAAATTATTGTTTCGCATGATATTTGGACTGCTGGATTTACATAGATAGATAACAGCTTATTTGTAAGGGGCTTGCCCCCGCATAGGAGAGTCCTTGTGTAAAATAAGTCATACCATACTTTTAAACGATCTTTTACCACTGCAATACTAGAACAGAGGCTCTAGGTAAAGGATAGTAGACATAGCCAGAGAGTAAGAGACAGAAACTTAAAGTCAGTTTATCTCAACTAATACATGCTGTTATGTTTTTCCCTGTTCTCTCATTTATGCCTCTATTGTTCATGTGCCACACGTTCAATGTCCAATCTATAGAGACATCTAGAGCAAAAAATCCCACCAGAGTTGGGGGAAAACTCTTGATCACCTTCAGTAAATGATAAATGGGTTTGTTCTGTTTGCTTGGTTTGGATTTTTTTTTTTTTTTGTTTTATATGTTCTCCAGAATATCTTCATTATATTAAAAAAAATAGTGGTTACATTTTGCAAATATTTTATCTGAGTAATTTGATCCAATGCAGAAATGCTGAATGAAGCTACGTGTTCCCCTGAGTCTGTTTTCATCTTGGTAGGCCTTGATCTTAAAAAGGCTTAACTTCACATGCTGTGCTGGTACTCAAATATAAATAATCCTGTTGATTTACTGTGCTTATGTGTGCGCTTAGAGTTTGGAAAATTAGGGCATTAATGGTAACACATGCTTAGGATGGGATTTAATCAAAGAGCTGTATCTGTGCACCAGAAGATAATTTTGCCAAAATCACAACACATGCAGGCAGAGGAGAATGTGTATTTCTTTTTCTTTGTAGCTCTTGCCAAACAGCAGTATTGCTTGCAAAATTTTGCTTTGTTTAGTGCCACACTTTTGCTTCCTTTCTGATTGATTTTTTTTTTCTTTTTTTTTTTTTTTTTTTTTAAAGGCTTTGCCTTACAGTGGAGAATGAGGCTGGTTCAGGTGTATTGCACCAAGAAGTGCTGTAGTGGAGAGTCATGCACAAACACAGACAGTAAAGTCATGAAGCTCAACGTTAGTTCATGTATGCAAATATATGAAACTGCTGTGGCCTTCCTTCAATTGCTAGGTATTTCTGTTGTCTAATACAGGTTATCTGTGGTCATTCAGAAACCACATGGCACATTTTTGAATAGGTAGATTGACAATAGAAATGACTACAAAGTCCAGATGTTCACGGATTGCATCTGTGCCACCTGTAGAGCTAATAGAAATGTCAGTCATGGTAGCTGGCAGGATAGGTTTTATTTAGGGAAATCAGGATTCCTGTTGCTTTTTTCATCACTGCTATACTCAAACTTCACCAAACAAAACATGTATTAAAAAAATATTGCATAGTACGAAGTAATTGTTCTTTTAGGACAATGGGTCATGACTGCCCAGGTATAGAATTGATGTTCAAAATGATGATCCTGTTCCAAAATCTGAGTTCTCCCTTTTCTCTTTCCTGTTTCATATCTGTATGTCAGAGCACAATTTCTGTTCACAAGAGACTGGCAAATTTTTGATAGTTTATTTTCCTGGTTTGGGGGTCTGGCTCATCTTCCGACTGGAAAGAGAGCTTGCTTTGTGATTTTATTTTGTCTTTTTGATTTAGACCCAGGAGCGCAGATCTTTTCAGATTGAGATTTGCTCTTAGTTAGACTAAAATGTCACTTGCTTTAATTGTGAGATTTAAAAAGCTTATAAAATAGAAGTAATGAACGGCTTATCTGTTTCAAACCTGTCTAAACCCTTCTTGAATTACTCTTGATCTGATTCTGGATTCCAGTACTGCATTTACAGGCTTTGTCTAATTACATTTTAAGGGCACAAACAATTCAAGGGGAAATACACAGTTAAGGGAGAAGATATCTATGCAATATGCTCCTCAGTAATGAAATTCAGTGGAGTATTGCTGGCAATGAGTTTTATTTTTAAATGCATTTGCTATGTTTAACTGCATTTATTTAGCTTTTCAATATCTTATCCTAGCCAGCGTTTTACTCTTTTTTTCAGTGTTGTTGTTATTCTGTGTAAACAGAATAGGAGTCTGAAAGACTTTGGAAGTTATATCTGTGTTTACAGGAAAAATCACAAGTTGTCCATTCTTCAGTTGAATAATCCGTTGAAACTGCAAATGCTTTTCAAATGATCTAGCTGAATCTCCAGATGTTCCTCTAATTGTATCCAGAAAAGCTATATTCAGTCACATATAAATCTCAAAGCTCATTTGAGAAGCTTAGGTAATTTATTAATTCACCTGAATTGTTTCTTCCACCTCTGAATTTAATCTGATGAAAATTCAGCTCTTTTAAATGAGCCTTTATTTTTGTCCTCTAGGAAAACAAATATTTGTTTGCATAGAGAAGCTGCAGTTAGCTGTGGTAAATGGCTTCTTTGAATCATGGACAGAAGCTTTATGGGACTCCTTGTGATTCCACAGGAGTCTTATTTTCATTTACTGCCCTACTAATCATAAAAAGTTGGCAGTCACTGGAAAGCAAAGTGACTAATGTCATCTCACTGTTCTTCGCACCACGGCAAGAAGCATATTCCTTTGATCCAAATTGCCATTAGAATTGCTATTCAGATAATAACAGTGGGAGATTTAGCTTAGATAGTAGGAAAAAACCTCTATCTCTCAGGATACATGAGGACTTGCACAAATAACGCGGAGAGCTTGTTATATCTCTTGTCTAACCTCTTTTTTAAAACTCCAGTACAAATATTTGACAAAAGGGTATAGCTGGCCTTGTTTTGTGGTAGCAACGATTGCCAAGATGACTTCTGGGAGCCCTATGCTGCTCTATATTTTCATGGTCACGTGCTGGGTATGACATGGATTGGACTCCGGGAAATAATTATATGACGCTCATAGCACCATGGTATTCAAAACTGACCTTCTTTATGTCATGGACTGGTTTGGGTTGTTTCCTCTGTAGGTACCAGAGCACCTACAGGTTTCTCAAATGCTCGTACTGCAATAGGATTGCATTTATGTATGCCAGCACTGCTTTGGAGTATGTACTGCCAGTCTGTAGTCACCCCCAGACTAGAAAATGACAACTCAAAACTCAAATATCCCTTCTGCTGTGATTGTGCTGTGGTACAAGGTGTTTTTAGAGGGGTAGAGACTACACTTCTCGGTCGTGGGAACTTGGATTTAACACATCCAGAAACAACTGAAACTATTCACATGCTTGTTCCAAGGTTTTAGAACAGAATTATTTTTGCCTTGCCTGTTTTATATTGGCTACATGTATAGTACCAGCGCACCGAAGCTTCAGTTTAATTCACTTGTCTTCAAGAGAAGCGTAAAAGCTTATATACTGAGAGGCCGAATTTGAAGTGCACTCCAATCTGAAAATACTTTATCTTTTATGCATAAGTATAACACTGATATACGTTCAGCAAAAATATTGCCATTTCAGTTGCATCTAAAGAGAATAAAACAATGGAAACAGTCACAGACGTGACAATTACTTTCCCCTACTTTCTGACAACGTAAGCATTGGCTATTGAGAGTTAAAGCTGTCGGTTGTGGTACTTTCAGTGAAAATAACTTCTAGGTTAGGTAATGCATTCTCTGATGATTTATTTATCCTGAGAAAAAAATAACTTGGAGCTTTATTTTGAGAGGCAAAAAGAAAACTAAAGCTATTGGTTTCTGATCTGAAATGACCACCTCTGCATTTTGATGCAGAAGAAACTAACTATGGACCTGTGTTCAAAAAAGGAGCACTTCAACCCATGTAAACACAAAATGGTCAGAGAAGGTTTTAAAGTAGGATTCTAGGAGCTGATGAAAGCATACAGGTGTGTAATTAAGGCTAAAGAGGCTCAGAGCAGCTTTGGAAAGAGAGACTGCTGCTGAGCTCCCAATAAAAAGTGTAAATCTGTGTGTCAAAAATAACCTCTTCCGGTTATGTTAGCCCAGCAAGGTGTACAGGTTGGAGTCTGGGTATTCCTGAGATAGCTGCCTCTGTAAATAAGGGAAAGGCATAAAGTTTTCTTAGGATATTGAAAGAAATGAGGCGATACGTATTTTATCAAGCGTTTTTATGTCATTGCCATGATTATTATTTTTAAAGAGAGCTTATCTACATATTATCCTTACTTCTGAAATAGCCTTATCACAAGATACTACAGCTGAACAGGTGATAGTGTGTGTCAAATCTATTTTTGCTGCACACAGTGTATATACTTTAGTCAGTAATTTACAGCAACGGAGGTAGGATTTTAAGCTACTTTCAATAAAATATATTCTTGGGCATCTTGTTGCTGGCCCATTTGTCTCATTACAAAAGGTCTGTTTAAAAAAAAAAAAAAAAAAAAAAATGAAATACCAGCTAAAAGGACTGCATTTAAATCAGCCTATATTTAGCACTGTTAAGTTTCAGAATGGCATCAGAGAAGCAAGGGCAGGTACCTACTGACATTTTGTTTGATAGAGAAATGAAAAAATAAATAGTAGTCTGTGCTGCTAGGAGCTGATACCAGAGTCACTGGGGGCTTGTGGATATATATGAGAAGGATAAGAGAAAACAAACAGCTCAATATGATTAGGGGTCCTCAGGGCAGCCACCAGAACATGGACATGATAGGTAAGATGGTGGCTAACACAGGTGGTGTCACAAGAAGTTGCTTTTTAGTCATATGTGGTGTCACCTTTGACTGAGTTACTAGGATGAAACAAGCAACAATACTACACAATCCCACAAGAGGGGGAGATGGGGAAGGGAATCGGCTTTTTGGCATGAGTGTAGGCAGGCAACAGCAGGCAGCGCAGGCTGCGGTGGTGAAGCCACTGAACCTGAGGACTCGATGTTGCCTGGTTGTGGGGCTGCTGATGGCCCATGAGCTATACGCTGGCCATGGAGAGGCTCCGAGGTCCCTGTGAACTAAGTGAATACTGTTCGCACCTTGCTTGTATTTGAATATTCATGTTATGGTAATGCAGGTGGATTTGTATTGGTGTTATCAGCCTGGGAGAAATGATGGGGGAAACCTTGAAGAGAAATTAGCTAGAAGTAACAGAAGGTAGTGGTTGTGCTGTAAAGGGACTTAGGTTAAATGATGCTGATCAGCTGGGATTTGCGCTTTGAACTTGGGTTGCAGACAGGCTAATGCCATGTATCACAGGCTGGAATATCTGTCGGCTCTACTCATCTGGACAATAACCTGCAGTTGCTGGCAGTAATCTGCCAACCTGCAAAGTTGAGTGATGTGTTAACTGATCCCTGCATGCTGGCAGATTGGCTTTTAGAAATCATGGATAAATTACTCCTGTAGGTGCATACAGTGGTTTATATTGCATATAAGGTATTGCACAATGAGAGGATTCTCCCTACCACCTTTCCTGTGCTTGACTCATACTGAACTTCAGCGAAATAGGTGAACTAGGAACAGAACTGGGTGTAGCTATAAACGCCTGCTTTGGTGCTTCCTCTAATCCACCAGATCTGCCTCTTAAAACTGCAGTCGCACACAGTGTAGATGCGCTATTCCTGTGCAAAGCAGTTACACTGCGTGTTCCCTCCGTTTTGGCATTCTCACAAAGTAGTACCGTTGCTGCAAGACTTCTCCCATTTTTGGTTCAATTATTAGATCTTTGGCTCTTAGCCTGAAGACTTTCATCATAGTTTTAATAAGTACAAGCTTAGGAATTTAGAACATATGAACTAACATGGGAAATAAAGGGTAATTCATCTTGCAGCCAGAGATGGCTAAATGTCCCCTCGCAGCCAGTTTGATCTCTCTGGCTAACGTACAAGGTTTCATTGCTCCCCATACACAAGGCAAGACAGATGGCAGGTGGAAACAAACACCAACATGGAACACCCCAACACCGTGATCACTGCAGTGTCTTGCATAGCCACGTTCCTGGATGTTTGGATTTGAAGACAGGGGCATCTACATGCCAGTGTGCATTCTGTATTCTCGGTGTACAGGGAAGAGGACAGATCTGATATGTCTCTTCATTTTTACTGGACTAATTGGTGATTTTATTTTCCATAACAGCAACCATTTCAAAGAATTAATTTTCTCCATAGTCCCCCTGAGATTTGTTTCGTGTTCTTTCCAAGTTGTGATCATGTTATATTTCAATGAATGTAATCTACGTTATATGTTACAATAGCTATGTTTTCAGAAATACATTATTGTAGTCCATAGTACGTTATCAGTTGTGGAATAAATATATTTCAAAAGGCAATACATGTTATTGTACTGTTACCAATTTGTAATAAAAACCTTGGATGGTCTTTAAATTTCAAACCAACAACATGTTAACATATCTTCCCCATACTCATTATTACTTGGCAAGATTCAAGGTCTGGATTCTATAATGTATTTCAGTATTACGTGGCACGTGCCGTAAATTACTGAGAAATTAGAGCTTGGCTTCAACAGGGAATAGATTAATAGATTATTTATATCATAAGAGTTTACATCTACTGATGAGTGAAGTGTTTCAGAGCAAAAAAGCCTAGTGTTTAAGTAAGGTAAATAAACATGTTGTTCACAGTTTAACCAAAGAATAAAACTAGGACTAATTGTATTCTGGTGTGTTTTCTCATGAATATATGAGATGGCATATCCTTGCCTGTCTTACTGCGTTGAAAAAGGAGCTGTTCAACATCTTATGAACCAACTTTTTGTAAAAAAGCTTCATATGACAATTGTCTGTCCTGAAATGTTGTTCTCTTTTTCTCTCTCTTTCTCTTTTTGTTCTACTGTATTTTTCACTGGTAATAGAAATGTAGGGGAATAGGAAGAGTCAGGAAAGAAGGTGCTTTTCAAGAACATTTTGATTTTTCATGAAACTCAAAATTATTTGTTTCCAAACCCAATATGAAATGTTACAGTAAAAAAAAGACGATCGATGAGCCTACTTTAGAAGGATTAGCAGGGCTAGGGTATATATGCACTACTCATTTGCATCAGAGTGCATTGTATATATTTTGTATGACACATTTTTTTTGTTGGAAGCATAGGACATTTAAAACCAGTGTTATAGCCTTTCAAAGATAGAGTGAATTCACCTTACAGCTTGTGCCTGGCAGTATATACCCCATACAATGGTTGCCCTGAATTTGAGGATTTATATTTTATTTTCTTAAACAGCGTGCACAGTGCAGCCACTGCAGATGTGTACCGTGCAAAAGAAAAGTTGGACAAATTCTTTTGATGTCTCCCTACACTGTTATAATTCTGGACAGAATAACTGTTTATCAGCAAATGAATTCCTAAAGGAGAAGCAGGATATTGGATTTCTCTGCATTTTATCTTTCATGGAATATAGCAGAATCATCAGTATACACATCAGTGGAGAGCAGGGAGGGACTCAGTGAACTGAGAGCTAGCTTGCTCCAAAAGCCCATGTTCATATAATTATAAGGTTAAAAAGTTTTTAAAAGTCACAGTACTTATTTTTCCTAAAGAAGCTGATACACTGATACATTCTGCTGCATGTGGAAGATGCCTATCTAAAGGAAGAGGCTCTTCTGCAGTTGCTGGAAGTAAAGAAATGTGCCAAAATTAAGTTCGCACAGTTGTTCCATGTGTGTTAATATTGAGGCTTTAAGGACACCAGTTATTGAAAAAAATCTTCCTATTACATGTGAAGGAAATTGTTCAGGAGTAAAGTACTCCCCTAACTTATTACAGGCTTTCCATATGGACATAGGCTTATTCACAATGTGTTTCTCTTATTTCTTTCACGGGCAGAACAATTCAGTTGCACGCATGCTGGAGCCATGTCTCTCAGTGTGTCTGGGAGTGTCCAGACGTATGACTTGAATCCACAGCTGCCTTTAGCTACCAAAATTTAACAAAAGGTCTGAAATCTGCCAGAACAGGTTGCTTTGCTAGTTGATCCTGTCTAGGATAGGAGGGATGGATTAGATAACCCTTAGAGGCACTTCCAGCTCTATTTTTCTCACCTGTTCCAAGATAAAAGCTATCACTTACCATTGATGCTCATTGTTTCAGGTCTTTTGAATCTGCTTGGCCTTAGGCCCAGAAATAGTTCTCAGTGGCCATTTCAGTACACAGAAAATTATTTAAATGTGGAGAATTCTACATCATGTTACTTAAGCTGAGAATTTTAGACATTAATTTTTTGCTGCAGGATATGAGAGATTGCATTGTAGTCCCCTTTAGAGGCTTCTTTTTTCTTTCTGTCTTGATTTTTTTTTTTTCTCTCGTAAAAGATAGTTATGATGAAGCAGAGGAAGAGAGGTGGGAGAAAAATATATTGTAAACTCTTAATAGTATTTTTATCTGAACTCAACAAGTATCTTGCCAACCTCAGTAAAAGCTGAACTATGTTTTCTTGTTTTGAACTTGTGATCTTTTGATGCAAATTCATCACAAATTTCTTCAGAAAACCTCCTTGTGGCTTGTTTCTGTAGTATTAAGTAAAGGAAAAAAACCCCACCCTATCACGTTTACATGAGGTGACCTACCAAAAAAAAAAAAAAAACCCCCACAACAAAAAAACCCAAAAACAAAAAACCTCACCTAACTTTTTAAAGTACCAAAATGTCATGGCATCACAATGCCAGTAAAAGCTCATCATATGTTGCAGCTGTTAAAGACAGGTATTTTAATTTGACTTTGTTAATTTTGCTTATTTGCTTCCTCAGTCTAGCTATTGTTTTATAAATTGCTAACCTATGGCCTTCTTTAGTGCTTTTACTGGATATCCTTACAGAATCATGGTGCTACCAGCAACATGTCTGCATGCCAGAAAGAGAGAAGCCCTGGTACTCCAAGCAATTGTTGACAAATTATTTCATAGAATCATAGAATGGTTTGGGTTGGAAGGGACCTTAAAGCTCATATAGTTCCAACCCCACTGCCATGGGCAGGGACACCTTCCATTAGACCAAGTTGCTCAAAGCACCATCCAGCTTGGCCTTGAACACTTCTAGGGACGGGGCATCCACAGCTTCTCTGAGCAACCTGTTCCAGTGCCTCACCATCCTCCTAGTGAAGAATTTCTTCCTTACCTCTAATCTAAATCTACCCTCTTTCAGTTTAAAGCCATTACCCCTTGTCCTATCACTACATACTCTTGTAAAAAGTCCTTCTCCATTTTTCTGGTAGGCCCTCTTCAGGAAGGCTGCTATAAGGTCTCCCCAGAGCCTTCTCTTCTCCAGGCTGAACAACCCCAACTCTCTCTGTCCTCACAGGAGAGGCGCTCCAGCCCTCTGATGATCTTTGTGGCCCTCCTCTGGACTCGCTCCAACAGGTCCATGTCCTTCTTATGTTGGGGGCCCCAGAGCTGAACGCAGTACTCCAGGTGGGGTCTCACCAGAGCAGAGTAGAGGGGGAGAATCACCTCCCTTGACCTGCTGGTCACGCTTCTTTTGATGCAGCCCACGATACGGTTGGCTTCCTGGGCTGCAAGCGCACATTGCCAAGTCATGTTGAGCTTCTCATCAGCCAACATTCTCAAGTCTTTCTCAGGACTGCTCTCAATCTGTTCTCTGCCCAGCCTGTATTTGTGCTTGGGATTGCCCTGACCCATGTGCAGGACTTTGCACTTGGCCTTGTTGAACTTCATGAGGTTCGCACGGGCCCCTACCTTTCAAGCCTGTCGAGGTCCCTCTGGATGGCATCCTGCCCCTCAGGCGTGTCAGCCGCACCACACAACTTGGTGTTGTCGGCAAACTTGCTGAGGGTGCACTCCATTTGCTGCTGAAGGTCCTATGTTGTTTGGTGCAAGCAGAGGAGTACTCTTTGCATGCTGCCTTTTCTGTAATTGTTGTTTTTAGTGTTCTGTGCGTGTGGCCAAATTGCTGCCTGAGGTGTCAGAAAATCAAATGTCTCTGTACTGTTTATCTGCAGTGCACAGCTAGAAGGCCCTAACTGATGTGTTTTCAGCCTCTGTGCTGTTGATTCCAAAGATGATAGCATCCTTAAAAAGCAAAATAAAGTAAAATGAGAGTCCAATGTTTGCATATGTCATCATTGCTCTCAGTCAGTAAATGACTCGGTTCAAGTACATTCAGAGGCCTGAAAGTAGTGTTTCCAGATATTTGCCTAAGAAAACATTGCATAGGAAATAGAGGTGAGCATGCTAAAAGCTTTGCAATCCTGTGCCAATTTGATTTGTCCTTTGGAGAACTAACCCTTTTGTCTTGTGCGGTGGACTTTTGCAATGACTGCTGACAAGAAACTGTCACATACGGCTGTGGTGAGATTGAATGAGATGCTGGATGTCATCAGCTGAAATACGACTAAGGCAAAAAACATTTTCAAAACACTTGAAAATTATGACAGTTCACACATTTTTCTGGGAAGGCAGGCTAGGAGGAATTTAGGATAAAGAAGGTTTGGAGTTTGAAAATTCATTTGCACATCTTTTACTGTCAAGCCTTAGAAAAAAGAAAAATCATAGTATGCCTGCGTTTGGCTAGCTGTGATACCGTGCATATTTATGAGGTGAAAAGATAGCAATCAAGGTTCAAATGTTGCACAGAAATACCATTTCAAAACACTGTCAAGGAAAACTGAAGGACAAGGGAAAATTGTGACATTTTATGATACTGGCAAATTTAAAGTAGTTGGAAGGTTTAGAACTAGATTCTCATGTAGTATAAATCATTACTTTCAGTGGTGCTCAGACTCTTTATATCAGCAGAAATCTGACCATTAGGCTGCAAGTTATTTTGCTTTCTTAACTTTTGATTATAACCAACAACAATATTATTGAGAGCTCACATTTAAAAACAAACACCTCACCCCTCAAAACCTAAAGAAACCCAGCATCTGTAGGAGGCAAAGGTAGGCTAAATGGAACCAAGAAGAGAAAAACCAATCAGAAGAATGGAGTTAGTGCTGAGTCAGAACAAGGCAGTGAAGGCGGCGGCTGCTGGGGAGAAAAATCCATTACTTTTTTTTGCTATCTGTCAGGAAGATAAATCTTTCTCTTTGGGGGTAGCATCTCAGCCCTGTGCACCCCTCTCTGTTCTCATTAGAGGCACAAAGCCTCCACTCAGCACCAGAAGTTCAGTACATCTCTCCTCCCCATCCCATCCTCACAGGCAGTTGGCTCCAGGTTAGGGCCAGAACAGCACTTGGATATAAACAGCCAAGTCTGAAAATATCTGCATGGATTCAAGTTCAGGTGTCGTCCTAAGCCTCAGTCCCATCCGGGGGATGCTCTGAAACGCAGGCTGCCTGCAGGGTTTGCATTATGTGTCTGCATACAGAGCTCACATTCCCTGCCTGTGGTTCCTTCCCGTGTTCTTCACTGATTTATATCAGCCTGCCATTTGCATGTATTTAATTCATTTTCTATTTTTCACATGTATCTTATAAGAGAAAATACTTCCAGTTTTCTAGAATAGAAACAGTTGCTCTGGCAATAAGAGTAGGGAACCAGCATCAAAGCTCCTTTCACTAAGGCTGATTTTTATTCTCTGCAAAACTGCAAATGTGGATTTCAGGCATATTTGTGGGATAGCTTTTCTAATGTTCACTGCAGCTGCACAATATATTTGTAGTACCACTTGCACATAGCGATACATACCTACATCTATGATGTAAATGGATAAATGTATCTGCGGTCCATGCAATTAAAAATGAATGCCCATGTAAAAAAGATGCCGGAGTTGTTTCCATATGATGGTGATATCCATAAAAATAGATCATTGCACAGTAAATGGGCTGTTTATAGATGTAGTTTTCTTTTTACTTTAAAATGCCAGTTGGCTGAATCGCGTTCCCACCTCAACCACCTGCTTAAGTTATTATTATGGGATTTTTTCCTAATACTGAACTAACATTGAAATATAAATATATTCTTCATTCTTTGAAGTTCTGGCGCTTACAGGCAGTGGTTATGTGTCTGTGGGGGTGTCTGGAGGTGGACAGTGCTGTGCAGCTGCTGAATTGACTCATTAAAATAGTAAGAGGGAAGTCCTGGCTTCACAAAGCAAAGGCAAAATTTCCATTACCTCAGAATTCATCCCATTGTCAGTGGGATGAACAGTTGAGGCAGCTTTGACTCATCACGCTATTTTTTTTTTTTTTTAATTAATCTCAGTTGTCTGCCATAATAATGCATTGGTAATGCTTTGATAGGGAGTTAATATTACTTTTTTCCAAGGAGCGAGATCTAACTGCAGCTGGCTGTGGCTAGTTAGGCAAGCCGAGAAGCTTGTGCTAGTATGCTAAGATTTTTGTCCAAGGGCTGAATCAACTGTGAAAGCTGGCTGAAATCTGGAAAGGAATTATTTCTTCAGAAATATATTCATGAAGTATTGGGCATACTGGGAGTGTCTTAAGTTTTTTAGGAACTTTTTAGGATGCCAGGAGGATCCAGTTATTAATTTAACAAGAATTTTTATAAAATGCCGAAACAAATTGGTGTTTAAATTCAGTATAATTTATTCTCTGCTCACAAGGAGTTTTTAGTTGAGTAAGCACTCCCAGGAGGTTTCAGAAGAAAGGAACAATCAGTGGAGAATATATGCTCCCAGAATTGGTCTCATTCAGTGATGCTCATTTAGTATTTTGTAACAAACTCAACAGCAGCATTCATTAGGGAAAAACATCTGTCTTGGAAAAATACATATACATCACTGTTTAGCTGGTTGGCAGTATAACCGTTAACAGTTTTTGTACTGCGGAATGTTTGTGGTTCTTGGGAATATTTTTGTACAAGAGGCTAGACTTCTCGAGCTGCTCCTCTGCATGTGTGAACAGCGGGAATTCTGCACCCCCAGTATGCAGCGGGTGCATGAGGTAAGCAGCATTTTAAGCCTCGGTTACGTGAGCCAGTTCAGTTTCTCTCACAATATGTGCTGGTTTTGATGTGTATATGCTCATGTATACAAATAGTCAGTGAATATCTTAAGAAAAAAAGGTGGGGTTTATATTCGTGCTCTGATGCTCTCTCTCTTACTTTTCCATGGTTTCCCAATGCTACTGTTTGTTTTGTCAAATTTAATGGCTCAAAGGACAGAACCGCTAATGGAAGACAACACAATAGGTTTCAGTTTTATTGTTCTATACTCCTCAATTGCCAATATCATTTCCAGCAGAAAAATCTTTTGAGCTATGTGAAATAGCAAATCATTTAATTGTATCAGTGTTTATAAGCAGCTTCACCTGTTAGAAAATGTCACGCACATTTGATAGAGATAGCTCTTTAAGAATGTCAGTATTTTTTTAAGCAAAATATAAGCAGACAAGCTGCTAGGTTTTGTCTCATTCATTCATACAGAATTTTATAATAGTAAATCTACTCTTTAAAAGTGAAATGGAAGTTTCAAGAGTTGAAAACTTTTCAATTTATTTATTTTTATTTTTGTACGCTGGTTATCATATATGTCTATGTGGATTCTTCAGAGGCTTCCTTGTTTGCATGAGTGTGTAAAACATCACAGACTTGGTATGCTAGCCCTGGCAGGCTGCCTGCGTTGCTGCCAAAGGTTTCTGGGACTGGAGCTTTCTTGCTACCACTGTTTTGTAGGTATGTGGACATTTGCAAGCTGTGTTCAGTGGACCCAAGCTAGCAAATACCGACATGGTTACACTAAGTACTGCCTTTCGTTTATTTTTTCTTTTTGCTTCTCTTCTAGCTCTGCACTTGGATGGCTGTCTCCACATCAGTGTCATACACAGAGATAGGGTAACTCGATTAGCATCGTTGCAAGCATCAAAGTCATGACGTCTATGCACAAAGGTGTCTGGGCACAGTGTCAGGTTTTGAGTGGTTTGTTTGGAACTGGAACCCCCATATTGCTGGAGCAACGCATCGATGTTCGTGCCTCTAAAATGTTGCATTAGTGAGATGCTGTGGCATAGTTATATATGTTACAGAATAGAAAGTTCAGCATTGCAAGAGACTAAACTGCCAGAGTAACACGCTTATCACTGGGAAGATGAATCATGTCAGAAATTCCAACAAGTCTGTTTCCTCCCTGTGAACAGAGTCTATCCAGTGGTCAGCATAGATTTCCAATAACATAAAATGAGAATATTTTATAATTCAATAAATAATAATATCAGTAAAATATATTATGCTATGATCATAGAATCATAGAATCATAGAATCATTGGGTTGGAAAAGACCTCTAAGATCATCAAGTCCAACCATCAACTAACACCACCATGACTCCTAAAATGATAAATATGAAATATGAAAAATGATAAAATATTCAATAAAAATAATAACATAAAATGTAATATTTTATATTCTTTTTGTCCACGTATTGACTTTTTATTTTCACTCAACTCTCATGCAGGAGTTGTCAGTGAATAGAAGATTCTCTATTACTTAAGTGTGTGAGTGTGTACTCATATGTTTACTTAATTATTCCCAATTTTTACTACACCTCATCAGTAGGTGTTGAATTCGCTGTAGGCGTAATTCCAGTAACGTTAGTGAATTCCTGTTAGAAGATGGAGTGTATGTTTGGAGGGTGGGTGGATGATGTCCAGATCTATTTGTGCTTTTTTACAGCTTGTGTGCAAATAAGGCTATTCTTTCTGCCATTGTGTATAGTCTCTGTGATTTCCTCCTCTATATAGTGACAGGCACAGACTTCAGAACTGTAGCTTTCTTTTTAGATTCCATAGCAGTATAAATTTGCCAACACCCCCCTCACTGTGCATTGGATCAGAGTTGGAAAGGATGCTAAATCCCTTTACTGAGGGCAAAGAATGATGATTTGAGTAAGAGTCCTTTGGATTTCTTCCTGCAAAGATCTGAAAATTAGCTCTTAATTAATCTGATTAGAATATTCTCATTAGAAACAATCATATTATCACAAGGTTCTGCTTAAGACAAAAATGTTTCATTTTTGGAGATGTGTTAACTTTTCCTCCTGCTGTCATTTTCACAGTACTTTGATCCTTATCTGCTCTAGCAAATCAAATTTCTGACAATAAGTTCATATTTTCTTTCTTTTTTTTTTTTTCTTTCCTGAAGCCTCTAGCAAGCCACATTAGAAGTAATCTTCTCTTATTGTTTACATCAATGATATTTTTCTTTTCTATAGCCAGGAAGCCAAACGTTGCAGAGTGCTTCCTGGTGTGTGAGTACATGCGATACTTCAGGTTGCCTGGTGTTTAGGTTGTTTCAGTTACAAGACAGAAGTCCCTATAAATATATTGAAGGTCTGTGAATGCTTGGATTTATACGCTGTATTTGTGACTTCTTTTAGTCCATTTTAATGTACAGTAGGCTCTGACTTGCCAGCTTTTCAAAGAGGTTATTGGTGTCAGAAATGGAAACAACTCTAATTCTACATCTTTTTGGGACGTTATCGTGAGGTTTGCAAATAATGATGTATTCATTGAAAACAGTTGGGGAACAGCAGAGAAAAAACATGGCCCTCTGTTAGCTTCATTAGCTCCTCTGATAACAAAGCATCTTTTAATCATAGAAATGTTGATTGGAAGGTACTTCTGGAGGGCTGTAGTCCAGTCTCCTGCTTGAAGTGGGGTTATTGCCCACATGGCATCAGGTCAGTCTTGCCATTTCTTAGTCTTCAATACCTCTGAAGATGTAGTTTCTGCAGCCTCTCCTCTTGACCTTTTCAAAGGCTATGCTACCCTCATGGTAAAAATCCTCTGCAGCTCATTTCCTCTGGAAAAGGATGAGAGTGCCATAGAAAGCCCTAAAAGCTGAGCTTTGACTGTGGAAGATCTCTTTCAATTCATGCAAAAGTCTCTCCTCTCACAGCCCTTTCCTACAGCCACCTCCTGAAGAAAGGGCTTTCCAAATTGTCTGTGGTTTTTGATAGTTGTTTAACGAGGTACATCTGGCAGGTGAGCTTAACGTGAGCATGGATGGCTAATACAGGGGGCCTCTGCTGAAAATGCAGCTTACAGTCATTGCTTCTCAACAGCTGATAAATTTTGTAGTGCTCCTTATGAAAGCTCACTGCAGAAAATCATAAGATTTTCGTAGACCATTACAGCAATGCTATAGCAATGTATTATTTAGTAAACAGGCTTTCATGCACAGTTTGTTTCATATTATCATCACACACTTTAGTTCAGCTTTGAAGGGTCCTTTTTTCTTTTTTTTTTTTTTTTTTTTTTTTTTTTTGTTTCTTATTTGAGCCTGGATATCTAATAGTGATGTCTTCAGCTATTTGTGAACAGATTTGCAACCACAGTTAAAGGGTGAATTTTTTATATAGACGCACAGGACGCGTTTTTGCTAGAAGTTTCAATCTCCAACAGGTAGCATTGACTTCCTACTGTGACAGGTACAGATATGCAGAAGATAACCCCCTCCTGGCTCAGGAATTCAAAAGCTCTCTGATACAGATGAGACTAGCTTGACCTTTCCAGTTTTCAAACGCTGTGTTTGAAACGTCTGCAGCAAATACAGTAAGACATGACTTTGGTATTGCAGGAACTGTTTATTCACTGTGGTTAGGAACACTAGAGGGGTCAAAATAGGAATGTATGTGGGCTGGTTGATGTTTGCTACGTAATGTACAGAGACTGAATTGCTGCAGTAAGACATAGAGATGGGCAAAGTGTGACGGCTGTTTATCGCTGAAAGTCCTGCTGTGCCAGTTGTTCTAACAGAAGTTGTTCCTCTGGATGCAGCAGTTCTAGGTTGCACTTATGACAATATATCCTGAATAAACGTATTATTTATTATTGAAAGAGCTTAGCAGAAACAGTGAGGACCTGAGTTTTAGGTGCAGATACATTTTTTAAAAATGTGTCTAGAAGAGGCCCTTAGGCTTACTTGCAACGTATTTTCAAAGGAGGCAGTGATTAAACCATATGCAGCTTTTTGTATGGTGCATTAATCTCCTTGAGCCAGCTAAATTAAGGAAAAACATTTCAGCATAGAGATATCGTGCG
>WAAD01019640.1:6482-30218 GCA_013389945.1 Fregata magnificens
GCAAAATTATTGGTATCCTCAAAGAGCATTGCAGATATTAACATGTTAAGAAAACCAAGGAGTTCTGAAGCTGTAACAGGTAAATGCTGGTGCTGCTTACAGCTACCCAGCTTACAGAAGGAATTAGGAGAAGAATTTTGTTCATTGCTCCAGACGAATGTGGCCTAGAGCAGATTGAATAAATCCCAACTTTTCAGTTTTTGGGGCCTCTATTTGAAATCTGGAAGGAAACTCATAATATTGGTATGCTCCTTGTATGTGCATTAGAACCTTTTTCTGCAATAAGTATTTTTCTTGATGGTTGTTATGATACACAACATATATTTGTTCTGTGTATTTGCTTAGAGGCTAATTATGGAGTAATTTCAGTAACTTTTTTCATAGCTTTTGAGACCAGCAGAAAGGAGGCCAGAACATGCAAGCAAGAATTTGAACAGGTGAAAAAAAGGAGATACGAGCTTTTTAGCCGGTGCTTTGAGCATGCCTCCATAGCTATTGATCAGATCTACAAGAAACTTTGCAGAAACAGTAGTGCTCAGGTGTGTCATGTTCTTAGGTGCTTGGCTTAAAAGGCCAACTTGATGCTTTCTTATCTAAAGTAAGAGAACTTAGTAACACTTTTAGATTCCAAAGACAGTTTCAGTCCTGGAGAAGAAAATTACACAAATAATAAAGACTTCAGAATTCTAGGGTCAGAGGAGGAATAGGTAATATGCCAAAGCATGCTTGACATTAGACAGAGAAATGTGATCTAAAGTGTTAACAAAATTGGGAACTACTCAGTCCGGGTTATTTTTATTCTCTGTGTTTAGCAGACTTGCAAATTATCATGACACAAATGTGAAATATATTTGAGTACTTCATTTAAAAATAACATTGGTTTACAGATCCCGTGATATCAATAATAAGTGATTAAAAACACTTAATCATCAGTATAGATAAAACTAAAAATCATAAATCCCTATTTCAGTGCTAGTGTTTTGTATGAGGTTTTGAAGCTCCTTATACCTCACTTAAATATTTTAAAAAGATAGACATAATATGGTTGCAACTTTAAGAAACCTGTAGAAAAATTGTGTCACAATTTTATTAATTTTTGCTAGTGTTCCAGTATTAATGCCAAAAGTAAAGAAACTCCCAGATGCTTTGGTTACATCAAATTCTGTAGATAGTTCAATGTTTAAAGGGCTCAGGCTTCAACTCTTGTGTGTCTTAAACTTGAGGTTTTGTGTTTTCCCTCAGAGTCAGATATTCAGTGAACACCTTAAATATCTTTAAATATATCCTTTCTGCTTCTAGGTTGGACAGGATAATAAAGCATTTTTTTCTTCATGATTACTGGGCATATACCTTCTCCCCTAGACTAAACATCAGGTGGATCTTGACTTTGCATCACTCTGAAACAACCAATATTTTCCAGATGCATTGCCAAAAATAATTAGTTGGGTGCTTTCTTTCTGAGGTCTGTGATGCTGTGCCTTGATTTGAGCCATAGCAGTAACCTGGTCAAGAGATTATGCTGTGATTAGCTGGGAAGCTAAAACTGCCTACTAGGTACTAACATAGCAGCTGAAGGAAGCTGGTCTAATTGCATTGGAAGAAAAATGATTGCTCTGTGTGTGGTNTAACACTTACTAATAATGCTTTACTATCCAGTCCAAAAAAGAGAAGCTTTGATAGATTTAGTTTAACTTCCAGAGATTCTGGACTCGGAACATTCATGCACTGAATATATTGCTCAGTAAAATTTATTTCATCAGCACATTGTGTGTTAGAAGCACTTTAAAAGAAACTACTGCTTAAGAAATTGTACATACACAGATTCACTGCTGGGTTTGCCACCAGTTCTCTTCCGTTTTTCTTCTGTGGAGAGAGAAATTTAGTTCCTTTCATATCTTGATGAGCAAGGAATATATGTACCCTAGTAAGCTACAAGATGATTTTTGCTAACAGTGTCCATATATCTGAAAACTTCCTCTTGCATAGATATATACAATGGCATAGAAGTGGGAGTTGCATTGCAAGATATTTGACATGTTTACAGCCTGAAGAACATTGTAATAACAATGACAGGCATTCTCCCCACAGAGAAAAAGAGGAAAATATGCATACCTCCAACAAAACAAAGATACTGCAAGCACTATATCTTACTTCCAGGACTACTTACCACAGAAATTATTTTAAATTAAAGTATGTGTAGTGTTTTGTTTTGTTTTTCTTCCACCATATCTATGATCCAAGAGGAACCATTTGAAACGAGTGTCAACTATGGAAGTTTTTCTTTTTTCTGTATCCACTTGTGCAGAGGGGAAGAGACGGTATTATTTTATTGTCTCTTCTATTTAATGGGAAAAATAAACCATGTAGCAATTAGCTTATCCATTATACTTTTTAATGGTTTGGTAAAATGGCCATTCCTTTAAAATAATACTTTTAATTTTTGGACCTGGGAACCAGGATACAAAGTACAGAGAAAGCCTACCTATATTAAAATCTTTCTCCAGCTCAAAGCTAGATTTTGTAAAACTACCCTTCCACAAAAAGGTGTAATTTTGGAAGTATATTTACTTCCAAACAAAAAAGAAAACTGCTTTTGAAGTCTAAAATTTTAATAATTTAAAAAAATTAAAGCAATTACATAAAAGGTGATAAAATCAAGTTTATTTAGTAGTTGAAAGTTTGTAAATAACAAATATGTGGAGCCATTTCCAAAATGGTTTAGTTGATTAGCCTCCTAGCTCATGGTTTGTTAATGAAGGCATATTCACTGGGAAATTTTATAGTGCTGCTCTTCAGTATAGATGAACAGGTGTTTCCTACAAATGAAGCTAACTTACTAGTTTCAACACTAGCTCAGTCAGTATTTAAACCTAAAAAATACGCATCTTAATAATTTTATAAATGTCACTATTAATAATGAAATGTATGCGTTTCCAGGCATTCCTTAGTCCTGAAAATCCTGAGGAGCCTTATCTGGAAGGCATTGGCTTTAACTGTGTGGCTCCAGGAAAACGCTTTATGCCAATGGACAGTTTGTCAGGAGGTGAAAAATCTGTGGCAGCTCTGGCGCTTGTGTTTGCTATACACAGGTAAAAGAAATATTCTATTATCCAAGTATGTGGCTTAGTAAGTGGCAGGAAGATAGACAGTGTTACACTTACAAGCATGTTAAAAAGATCTGCTAATAGAGTACTCAAACATTACTAAAGTCCTTATTCTTTATCTGTCATTACTTTTTATCAAAATTTTATGATAGAGTAAGTGAATCTCTAAAGTAATTAGAATGTTTATTAACATTTTTGCATCTAAATACAAAATACTGTCTTGTCTTCTACAGTTTTCGGCCAGCACCTTTTTTTATTTTAGATGAGATAGATGCTGCCCTGGATAACACAAACATTGATAAAGTAAGTTGTTCCCTTTTATCTTATTTTTTTATGGACAATATAATGATAAATAGATAGAAGGATGGCTACTTTTCATTACAGGTTGTTGGGATAAAGAGATTACATTGGCTTAACCTGTTTTAAAATATATTGGGTTTAGGATAGAAATAATAGTTGTATGAGATGTTAGACTAGGGCTAGGTTTAAATTCATAAATCTAAGTGTCTCTTAATCAGTCCCCAGACTGTGAAGTTGAGAAAAATAGGTAAGGAGTGTGAAACTATGCCGCATGACCACGTGTGGTACAATCTGACATGAAGATCACTTGTGAATTGCTGGTTGGGTTTGTTTGGTTGGAATTTTTAAGGCCTTTGAGTTCCCTTACCTCTAAGAAGCAGAAAGGAGTGTATCTGCACGTTGAAAATCAAGTCATTCTATCACTGGAGTATTTATTTTTATATAATTGGCCTACTAAATATTTTTACATTAACACCAATTAAGGCCTATCACTCCCATCATTTTAGTCACCTGAATTCTTGCTTGAGTAAACTTATGACAGAATAAAAACAGTAAAGATTGTAGATGTCAGCCTCTGGGAGGAAGAGTCTCAATACAAGGAGATTGTAGGAGAAGAATGAAAAAAAAAGATCTCCACGTTGTGAGAAGCGTTTTCCTGAACCTGAATTCCTTAAACATTCCTTAGGATGCAAGTCCATGCAGGATACCCATCATCCAATACTTCTGAGCAGATGATATGCACTGAGTTTGTTTTAACTTGGTCCAGTGTGTTTCAGCAACACCAGATTAGATGTAACGGGGACTGTAACAAAAATAACTAAGCAAGCATTAGGGTTTGGCTCTCAATGACATGATTAGAAACAAGATTACACATCAAGTGATCACAAAACACTTCTGTGATCTAAGCTTTCTAACAGGATACTTTTCTAGTTATTAGTCTTTCACTTAGGACCACTATGAGTTGACGTAACAGTTGAAGGTCACCTATTCTGATTAAATACCAGTATTGTGTTTGGTGGACGTTATCGTAATTCTGGAGTCAAACGTATTATGGCTGATGACTTAGAGTTACGCAGGCTGCCTCCAAGTTTTCCTTTGCTGTCTTTATTGTCTGCTAATGCTAAATTTCACATTTTTGCCTTTCATCAAAGCTGCAGTGTATTAGGTGATAGTACTTCCTATCTCTGCAGACTTCTGAGGTGGCCTTTTGGATACGAATGTAAAATTCTCCATGGTTCTGTCTGGAGCTGGGAGTCCCAGATCATGCCTAACAAAATTGCAGGTCATTACCTGGATGACTTCAGTTTATCCACATAAGTTCCTGTTGCAGTTACAGATGGACCAGTCATCGATTACATAGACATTCCATGAAGTTCATGATTTCTAGTATGTTATCAACTTCCCATAGAGACTACAAATGATGCATAACACAGCTGATGAGAAACACAGTAATGAGGCACTTTTTGTCTGCAGTTTGTCTTTCTGAGTAGGCTCATTCTGACACATCTGGCAGAAGAGATGTCCACTTTATACCTAAGAATATGCTAAGCACCGTTCTTCAGAACACCATAAACAAAGAATAGCTGATTTTTCTTTTACGAAACTGGGTTTCTCGGTTCAAACATATTTCAAATCTGGTTTACTTTTCTTCAGATAAAAATCACATTCGCAGCCCACAAAAGACAGTCATACTAACCAGTTGTTACCCAAATGGTTCCTAGGCTTATAACCTTCAATTGGTAGTATCTTCACAGTTTGAAAGTATCATATTTCATTTGACACATCAGCAACAATAATGTATGTTTTTAAGTTCTTTATTCAAGAAAATAACATTAATGCAGAAAGTTTAAGTACTGCAAGTTCTGGTCTAATGTATATTTATAAAAATAACATCCATAAATACCACTTTATGGCTGAAGAGCTATTCAACTTGGATTATATTACACTTTCAGGGTTAACCCTGAAATTGCCTTAGTAGTCTACGTTAAGCCTTTAGTTGGGTCCTTGGGGCCCATCTAATCTGACTGGGAAGTTACGCTGAGCTTCCTGCTTTGAAGTTGAATTTAGCTTCCACCTGTTTTGTAACCTCCATGGCTAGAGACGCCCATCTCCTGTAAGGCTGGGGCATACTGGCTGCACAGCCCCTGTCCAGAACATCCTGTTTGGCTTACTGCCCTTCTGCAGTCCTTTTCCTACCTGCTGCTCCCGTAATGAGATGCAGCGTGGAGGCGTTGGGGCAGGGTTACTAAAAGGGCTGCTCTTTTCACATAAGCAACATGAAGCAGGCAACCTGTGATACAGGCTGTGAGGTATAATATGCTTGGAGGGCAGCTGCCCATGTAATGCAGGAAGAGGGTGACAAACTAGTGGTTTCCTAGAAAATTCCTTTAATGGGCTTCAACATCTATCTAGGTATTGTTATAAGGAGAGTTAGATTATTCTTTAAGCACGTGTGAAAAGTGTCTGAAATTGCAGAATGAGCAAAAGCAAAATTGCAGCAATCTGCAAGTATAATTCACTTAATGTTTCCCTGTTCCCAGGATCTTTCATATCTCTTTCCTTATCTGTAAGATGCAGTTGTTATTGGAAAGCACCAAGACCTTCAGACAGAGGAATTAAATACTGCAGTGAGCAAAAATGATACATGGAAAATTATATGTTGCTAGTACTCACTAGTATACAGGTTTTATGCTGAGAACGAAGTCTTTTTCTTTCCATTCTTTCAGTTTAAGGACTTACTAAAGCAGATCTCCAATAATTTACTTGTAATTATACTGTAAAACGAATGTGAATTATGTAACTCACTAAAGGCAGTTCTTCCATTAAAAAAATGACTTCCATATCACATAGATATAACTGTGCAGACAAAAGTCTAATTAAAAATGACCTGGTTTTCCTTTATTCAGCATTTCATTTATATTGTGGGATACTGCCTTATTCAGTCACCAATTTATAACTTAATATTTGTACCTTTATTTTGCAGATCACTGAAAAAAAACATTGCTGTCTGCAGCAAACTAATGCATATTTAAGATCTTAGTCTACAGCCAGTAGCAGCCTTTTCACACTTTTTTGCCTTATTCAGGAACTTCCACCTTCCTTTGTAGTTATATTAAGTAAAATATTTTTCATTGGCACTGGCCTTTTTCTGTAACTTTATTCGTTGGAGTAAATGATTATTTTCTTATGCGTTTTCAAAAAGCAGCAAATATCTGAGGGGTTGTCTTAAGAACATGCAAAGTATCTGTCTTAAGACCATTTTATTTCTCATTTTTATCCTGCTTATTTCATAACCGAATTACTGAATTCTGCAGCTAACGTGGTTCAGTTCTTTCCTCATCATTCCCTAATTATAGTGTGGTTTAACTCTACCAGAAGTAACTAACTTACTGAAATATTTGGCTTCTTTCCAAAGGTATCGAGTTTCATTAGAGAACAGGCACATGAACAGTTTCAAATGATAGTTATTTCTCTAAAGGAAGAGTTTTATTCCAAAGCAGACGCATTGATTGGAGTGTGTCCAGAGGTAACAATTAATTATTACCAAACTTTGCTAAATAATACATGCTGTCTTTTGCTGAAGTACTGATTTACACCTTAAGTGTTACTACAGTGAACCATGTATGTAATTGTGTTGCTGGATTTGAACTACTTTGTGTTCAGAAATAAGGGCAGGTACCGGCTTGGTGAAAAGTTCATTTTGGTACCTCAAGCTTATTATTGTATCTCTTAGTCATTTATGAAATCTTTATTTCAAATAACAGAAGTGTTTTAAATTGTGTGATCCTTCTTCTTCTCAGCATGATGACTTTATGTTCAGTCGAGTACTGACTTTGGATCTTACCGAGTATCCAGACATGGGTGACCAGGAAAGAATGGAGAAGCACAACCGCAGTTCTGCTGCAGAATAAAGCATGGATTATTTCAGGGCCAGGTGACTACAGCAAGAACTGTGTTTACAGCTGACTGTTAGAAATCTGAGTTTGAACGTGGCTATTAGAGGTTGATAGAGAAATGTTTACTTTTTCAAAGGAAGCAGTTTTCTAAAATATTGAAGGAAGTAACTGTTATTCATTGATACAGTTTTGTTAACAAGTAAGAGATAGCCAGAGGTTGTTACTGAAGTGTGTACGTTCTGGTATGCAAAGACAAGCAAGAGATAGCCAGACGTGGTTATTGAAGTGTGTAAAGCTTTCCCTTCAAATGTTTTGGGGGTTTTTTGCTTTAAGATGAAGGATTACAGGTTCACATAAGCACACTATTCCAAAGAATAAGCTTCCTGCTTTTCTTATGAAAAGTAATGTGTTTAGCTGTATCTCCAGTGCACTGTTTAGATGCGTGCTACCATTGGTCAAGACCTTTAGAATCTCTCTGTGTTGCAGCTGCATCTATTTGCCTTCAGATAGGATTATTTCCTGTTTTTAAAAAAAGAGAGATTGGAATCTGCCCATTGTCTTATGTGACTTTTGTGACTCCCAGTAATACTTCAGTCTTCACTGCAACCTCATGAAAATACTAGTTAACTTTAGAAAAGCTCATGATACATCTCTACAGCTGTGATGTAACCTGGAAAAATTTCACCTTTGAGATACTCTACCCCACACAAAAGTGGAAAGAATAAAGCAGGTGTGAGTCAGATTCCATACAGGTAGCAGCCTTAGAAAAAAAAGTATATTGGTTTGCAATTGAGATTGTTATTACGTAGCTGTCCCAGTAAAGTTTATTTTGACGGTCGTGCTTCATCCAAGAAGCAAAGTTAATGAAGTTGGTTACTGAACACTGAGAGAGCTTGAATCACTTCATCTGGCTTATGTTTCACCTCAGTGTATGCTGAAGAAGAGCTTTATTTGGTTTGTGGTTGTTCAAAATAATTATATCTTATGTTCATACACTAGCTTCCTTTTGTCCACCATGCTGCTTATACACATCTGCCTTGTAATGTGTTGCCAATACTGTGCTTGTTGCACACAACTGATGATGTCTGGACACGTGGGGTTACTGCCTAAGGAAGGAATGACATATAAGCAGTAGATAATGTGTTCCTGTGGGAACATTTCAACAACATGAATGTGTCCACTTACACTGTAGACAGATGTTTATCAAATACTTATGTTGCTGCCACATTTATTAAATAAAATTATTTACTCTGAGTGTAAGTCATGAGTTAGCATCAGTCCCTTAATTCAGAATCCATTGACAGATGTGGAAATACTTAATAGTAGTGTGTAGGATGAATAGAAGAGCAGCCTCTAGTGATTTTCAAAGATCTTTGACTTACATCAGTCTGTGTATTGCAAATACAGAAGTTTTGGGTTGGTTTGTGGGGTTTTTTTAACCATTTGCTAGGAACAGCTGGTTGAAATAGAAAAATACAGTAAAGAATTAAACAGTCTGAAGAATGGTGAAAGCTACATGCTTTAGCTACTATAAGAGAATAGTCTGTTTGGCTTTAAATATTTTATTAAAAGAGTGTATGCCATCATCAGAGATGTCTTATCACCTTCATTACACAGCTTGAGCAAAACAGGATAATAAATGGTCAACAAGTTTGTTTTCAGTAAGTATCTTACTCCCATTTGAAAAAAAAAAAAGAATTAAGTACAAAGAGCCATCTCTGGTAGAATTGGCAAGCATCACTTAACATGCCAGTTTGTATGGTTAGTTCTTTCACGATACTCAGGTAATAATTTGAACAGGGCCTTAAACAAGTTACTCTTTCACTTAACAGATAAATGGAACAGCTAAGCTTCAGGTTCTGTCCCTTTTGACTGTATTTTAAACCCTGAGGTATCTGCAAGGCAATCCCATCCCTAAGATGACTAAAATACATTCTTTGATGGGGTGGGGGGGAACCAAAACTAGGCATTTCTACCTTCTTATTGTGTATGTTAGGAGTTAAAATAACCCCTTACTTACTTATTTGCTTTTCAGGATACAAGTAAATGGGACTTAAGTCAGGGGAGGCTGTTGTACAAGTTGCGGTTCAGCAGTGTCTACAAAACAGAAGAATCACAAATGCTAGGTGTAAGCTGATCCTTACCAAAGGGAGTGGATGTGATTTCCTAATGTGGATCTGACTTCAGGCACAAGATAAGGAGTTACATGACTTCAGGGTTTGGCTTAAATAATTGCAGTAATCAGGGTCATAAATAGCTCAGCTCAGCTGAGTAATTTTGCTGCAGCTTGAAGCAACAATTTAAGTGTTCTAAGCTGATGCATCAGCATCCAAAATAGCGGGACTGATTGCTTTTCAAAACAGCCAATTCACACTGACTAGGGAAGCAAATTTTAGAGATCAGAGTCTTACAGATAATGCTATATGTGATGCTAAAAGACTTAATTTTCAAGAGTAATGTATGCATAAATACAGCCTCTCAAAGGGAGAGGATGAGTAGAGTCTATATTCAGGCTGGTTTTGCTTTTGATTTTTACCTTTTAAAAAACACAGCTGAAACCTTGAGAACTGATACTTGAAGTCCTTAGCAATTATATCACGTACTAAAACCCAAGTATGGTTTCCAGACTGTCAATCATGAAAGACGACTGGGTGTTTTCTTCTGGTGTAGAAGAGACAAGAGTCAGTATAGATGCATTGTTTCAGATTGCTTTTCTAGGCAAAATGTCTTCAGATCTTTATCTACTTCAGAAAAGGGACAAAGACTTCCACACCACAAAAAACTCTACCCATTGCAGTAGTTATTAGTTTAGAAAGAAGCATGCATCTCACTTAAGCTTTTCATTTTGCACACATACATACTAGAGAACAAGCAGAAATTGTTTTTGTGACATGGAAGTAAAGAGGTGACATACCACAATTCAGACAGAAAGGTCATCTGACAGGTCCATCACTTCCACTCCCTGTAAAACCTCTTTATAGTATGATGTGATCTCAGAAGGCATAACAGATCAAATCCACAGGGAACATAAGCAGAGAAACCTGACTAAAGCAACCCTCCAGGACTGCCAGATACGAATGTGCCGGTATCAGAACAAAGATAGGTCCTGAACGTGCTCTCCTGCAGACACTGAGGTGAGAGGCAGCTGACTAGAACATTGCAGAAGATTACCAGTGTTAGCAACTGGACTAGTAATTATATCAGTTTACTGCTGAGAATTCAATAGTAGGTGAAGTAACAGCACCTCAGAAAAAAAACCAGTTAATGCAGTGCATAACCTTAATCATTTGAGTAGTTCAACTGAAAGTCAAACTTATACACTAGAAATTGTCTACAAATACATTATTAGATACTAACTGGTTTTAATTCTGCTGCATTAAGACTATCCATTATCTGCTTTCTGAGATAACTGGCAGCGTACTCTGTGATTTTAAACAACAATATTTAAAATATTTCCATAGAAATACACTGCAAATAGGTCAGTAAGCACCCATGTACGTATGGTATGTCTTTGCTGATACATTACTCTTCCATCCTTTTCTGCCCATGTGATCTCATGCCTTAACAGACTGACAAATGAAAACAAATACTCATGCTAAAATAGGCAGGTTATCATGGTGCAGGCTCTATAAACATGAAACAACACTTCCTAACAGTGCTGCTTGCAAGCAGCCTTGTGCTGACAGACCCCTGAAGAGTTCAACCTCCAGCAGCCTAACTGCAGTTTGGCTGATGAGAAAAGAATAGAAACCCCTTCATTTTAAAGGCAACTAACAGAGTTGCAGGTATGCCAAAAGTAATTTTTGACATATTCAAATATTACCTCTGTTGTGGCTTCATCTTGGTAAGAGCTTGGTACAACTGGCTTGAAGCACAGGCAGAGAAAAGTTGCACCTGCTTCTAAATGACCCTGCAAATACAGGGTCACTGGAAAGTGCCTAGGTATGATTCTCAAGTTTACATACATTACACATTTACAGCTCTAGAAAAGAAAAGGCTAAGATGCACAATTTTTATTCCACTTAAAACCATGGAAATACTCAGCTCAAAACTTTCCATGCAGCAGATGTAACACCTACTGTTAAAAAGCTTCTTTTGGTTCGTTGGGTTTGGTTCCCACCCCCCCCAACCCCCCTCCATTAAATAGTGGGTATACCATTATCTGACTGCTTGATTCTCTTAGGGGAGTCAGTGCCATTTTCTCCTAACTTCCTTTTAGCACAGTCCACACATGAAGTTCCTGTGGAGGAAGGGGGGGGGGAAAGAAATATTTTAATGTTGCTACGTATGTGTGCTTTGTATACTTTTTATTACGAGCACCATATATTAAACACAATACTGGTCCACTGGGGTTCTTGTATTTGGATTCTGAATTATAACACTAACCCTACTGAAAGTCTGCAGCAGTTCAGTGACTTTGAGCTCTTCCCCAACACTGAGCTCTTGTACTAGCATATAAAACACGAAGTAGCTAATTATACAGCTGCCTTTTGAAGAAAGTAATTCTTGATTTTGTGTGATAATGCCTGTGGACTTCACAGGTGAGAAGCTGCTTTAAAAAGTTTGGATCCCTTATTCAGAGGAAAAAAAATTCTTGGTGTGAGCTACTGTTGAAAGTATAAACAGCATAGCTAGACAGTAAAAATGAATGGAAGGGAAATTCCTTCAAAATCAGGACATCCATCACTTAAAACTCTAGATATACTTTTTGCAGGGTATTATACAAGTCTGTGTTAAGGAATAATTTTTTTTTTTTTTTACTTGCTATGTATTGCAAAATACAAGTAAATCTGTGCTAAAATTACTTCTAAGGAGGGTGCTAAGTTAGTAAAGGAGCTTTATGTTAAGTGGAACTTGAATAAATTGTGCTCAAGTTTTTGATTTCTTCTCCACTGATGCCTAGTGGTACTTTACTAAAAAAGGGATTTATGAACTCATCTGAAAGACACGTAAGCTTAAAATCTAGTTCGAATTACAAAAGTAATCTCTGACTTTACACCTGCCCGCAATTATCTTCGACCTTGTGTACTTGTTGATTGTGAAAAAGTGGGGGATTTTAATCTCCTGCAATGCCAAAGACCCTTAGATGCAATAATGAAATTATACTCTTATACAATTTTATTTGCAGCAGCAGCACAAATATCTTAGAAGTGTAATCTTTTTAAGTTGAAGTGTTGTTTCAACAGGAAGTTTTGCTATTTTATACCATAATTTTCAATGTATTATTGCTTTGCTTATTCACAGGAGTATTACAAAGATACCCGAACAACGCTTAGCCAAAAATTCACCTTCAGTATTACACACTTAAACTTGAGATTCACTCTTCTATACCTTCTTAAGGAAGGCATTCAGAATAGCCAAACGTATGTTTGGAAATTTAAGCCAAAATCTCATGGATGTTAATATTATCTTAGAATACTCTGATCAGCATTAATTTTTTTTTAATATACATTTTCTGGAGTTTTTCCATTCTATCATTTGTCATTTTATTGACAGCTGAAAGCCAGCAGTTATCTGCTAATATGTAGAAAGAAAATAAGAGGGTAAAAAGAGAATCCGTTAAGCAGACTTTCAGAGCTAAATCAGAGCGCTGCACAATAATAATTTAATTACTTTGTAAATAAGAGATTTTTATATCTCTGATAGATGATGGAACTTTCTGTGAAAATAAGAACATTACTTACCCACCGGTGTTGTGCTGTCCACTCGATCAGCATCTAGAGAAATGTAAGAGACAGCAACAGCACAAGTCAGCATCCAAAAAGTTTTTGTATTTTATGCATCATCCCAAAACAGCAAGGTTGTATTTAGAATCATAGAATGTTTTGGGTTGGAAGGGACCTTAAAGATCATCCAGTTCCAACCCCCTTGCCATGGGCAGGGACACCTTCTGCTAGACCAGGTTGCTCAAAGCCCCATCCAACCCAGCCTTGAACACTTCCAGGGAGGGGGTATCCACAACTTCTCTGGGCAACCAGTACCAGTGCCTCACCACCCTCATAGTGAAGAATTTCTTCCTTATATCTAAACTGAAAGAGGGTAGATTTAGATTAAAACCATTACCCCTCCTCCCGTCACTACATTCCCCAATCGAGTCCCTCCCCATCTTTCCTGTAGGCCCCCTTCAGGTACTGGAAGGCTGCTATAAGGTCACCCTGGAGCCTTCTCTTCTCCAGGCTAAACCACCCCAACTCTCTCAGCCTGTCTTCATAAGAGAGGTGCTCCAGCCCTCTGATCATCTTTGTGGCCCTCCTCTGGACTTGCTGAAACAGGTCCATGTCCTTCTTCTGTTGGGGTCACCAGAGCTGAATGCAGTACTCCAGGTGGGGTCTCACGAGAGCGGAGTAGAGGGGGAGAATCACTTCCCTTGACCTGCTGGCCACACTTCTTTTGATGCAGCCCATGATACGGTTGGCTTTCTGGGCTGCAAGCGCACATTGCCAGGTCATGTTGAGCTTCTCATCAACCAACACCCCCAAGTCCTTCTCCTCAGGGCTGCTGCTCTCAATCCACTCATAGCCCAGCCTGTATCTGTGTTTGGGACTGCCCCGACCCAGGTGCAGGACCTTGCACTTGGCCTTGTTGAACTTCATAAGGTTCGCACGGGCCCACCTGTCAAGGTCCCTCTGGATGGCATTCCTTCCCTCCAGTGTGTCGACCGCACCACATCTGCAAACTTGCTGAGGGTGCACGCAAGGCCACTGTCCGTGTCCCTGTCAAAGACATTAAATAATACTGGTCCCAGTACAGACCCCTGAGGGACACCACTTGTCACTGGTCTCCACTTGAGCATCAAGCTGTTGACCATAACTCTTTAAGTGCGACCATCCAACCAATTCCTTATCCACGGAGTGGTCCATCCATCAAATCCGTGTCTCTCCAATTTAGAGATAAGGATGTTGTGCAGGAGAGTATCAAATGCTCTGCACAAGTCCAGGTAGATGATGCAGTCACTCTTCCTTTATCTACCAACGCTGTAACCCTGTCGTAGAAGGCCACCAAATTTGTCAGGCATGATTTGCCCTTCATGAAGCCATGCTGGCTGTGACCAATCACCTCTCTGTTTTCCATGTGCCTCAGCAGTTTCCAGGAGGATCTGCTCCATGATCTTGCTGGGCACAGAGGTGAGACTGACTGGCCTGTAGTTCCTCAGGTCTTCCTTTTTTCCCTTTTTAAAAATGGGGGTTATGTTTCCCCTTTTCCAGTCACTGGGACCTTCCCCAGTTTGCCACAACTTTTCAAATGTGATGGATAGTGGCTTAGCAACTTCATCTGTAGATTGAGAATTCTACCAGGGCACGCTTGCTGCAGCCCAGGCCACCTCTCTGATAGTGAGGAACAAGTCCAGCTGTGCCTCTCCTCTGGTCGGGCTCTCCATCACCTGTACTAGGAAGTTGTCCTCAACATACTCCAGTAGTTTCCTGGACTGCTTGCAGTTTGCTGTGCTGCTTTTCCAGCAGATGACCGCGTGGCTGAAGTCCCCTATCAGGATCAGGGCCTGCATTTCTCATTTCTTTCATGTAACCCTTTTAACAAACTCCTTCTGCTATTTTTTAAAAGAAAGTTTGTAAATAAGCATGAAAAAATTGAAACCTGACAGTTTGGTAATGTAAAGAGCAGTTACACACATTTGAAAACAGTTTTGTTTGGGATCTTGACTTGTAAATGAGATCAACAAGATTTTGAAGTCAGAGTAAGGTCCCTCTTCTTGCAAGTAGTATGCCAATCACTAATTTCACTGAATGAAAAGGGGAGCATTATAGTCTAATTTTGCAGTCATTTCCATTTAGATCTTATGTATCTCCCACCCTGTTTTGATATAAATGGCTGCTTTGCAATAAATTTGATACTCCAAACTCAACAGGCTCTACATACTGCTCAGACTATGAAAAGTATGTCCATCACATCCACCAACAGCAGTATGTCAAAGAATAAACTAGCAGGCTGAGGCTAGTTCAGTGTCTGAAATTGCACCCCAACTTACTTTTAGGTGTCTACACTGCAGACAAACTTCCTGAAACCTAGATGCGGTGCTAAATATTTTTTCCATCCTTCATGGAAAGAAAAATCTAATCCAGTCTAAATGTAATATTCATCCAGTTACAAAAACCGTTACATAATTTGGGCATGCACCTGCAGTTTTCTTTTAGGGAGGGCAAGGGGAAAGTTCCTGCTGTGCACCAGTTGGGAATAATTTTAGACAAAACAGTTTCGCTGACATGACAAATAAAAGAGCTGTGAAACGGTATTCTTCCCAAGGTCATTTACCCTAGTTATTTTCCTCAGTTCTCTGGATAAGCCATAGTAGAAATGTCCTTGTTTGGAAAACATTAAAGAAATCTCTTTCCTTCAACATACAGTTGTTGTTTCCCACTGGTTTTGTGTTAAATGCTCTTCATTGTTACAACTAAACATTTATGAGTTGAGAGACAACAGGATGGAAGAGAACAGGGGGGAAAAGTAGGTGAATGGACCTAGTTAGTAAAATTTAGCTCCCTGTTGATGCAGGACTGCTACCTTCAGCAAAGGTATTGAGTTACTTCCCATTTTAGCATTAAACACCCTCTACAGAATGCCATTCACTGTCACAAATAGAGTATTATCAGGGGAGGTTTAGATTGGATATCAGGAAAAATTTCTTTACCGAAAGAGTGGTTAAGCATTGGAACAGGCTGCCCAGGGAGGTGGTGGAGTCGTCATCCCTGGAGGCATTCAAAAAAGGTGTAGACGTGGCACTCCAGGGCCTGGTTTAGGAGGCATGGTGGTGTTGGTTGACAGTTGGACTTGATGATCTTAGAGGTCTTTTCCAACCTTAATGATTCTATGATTCCATGATTATTCCACAGCCTCTTCTATTTTATTGTCACAAAACATTATCCCCACACTCAGGTTTTCTGTCCATTAGCCCTAACTCTGTTAAGCCAAACACTATTGGGTGTACTGATTTAATTTCCCATTCTATGCTTAATCAGATATTGTGGCTCAACCAGCTTATCCCACCAGTTAATTCCTTCAGTTCTCTTAGTCTCTTTTGCTGACGTGTCATATTTCATATAATGTAATACTCAATATACTGGAGTAGTTCACACCAAAAAAAAATACACAAAGTAAACAACCAAATGCTAACAAGAAGACAAATTCAGAATTAAAGATTAAATTTGCAAGAACCTACTGACCTTACAGAAAGAAATTTGGTTACAATTTTGTCACGTGTTCAAACTCTGCATGCCATTCATAAGCAAAGATGCTGCACAGGCCTAACACTAGCTACGCATGAGGTCAACACCTCAGACCAGCTGCTGATTGTTCAGACACGGCATCCTGCTATATACCTACTCAAAATTTCCTTATTAAAGAGGATACATTACCTGGACTTCTCTGCTTGCAGATTTGAGCAGTCAGATCTTGTACGTATTCTGGGAATTGTTTAAAGCAGTCCCCGTAGGATACTACTTTTATTCCGTGCAGCAGCATATCTGCTTGGAGCTTAAAAAAGTGGTCTTCATTTTCTTTAAGCACCAACATATAATGTTCTAAATCCACTTTATTCTTTACAGTATAAAGAAAAAGAGCTTGGAATATCTGATCACGCAGAGTCTCTCCGCAGCCCAAGAACAAAAAAGACTTGGTTCGATACAAATTTTGAAGAACTTCCTGTTAAGAAATATAAACACACAAGAGCTACATTTACTTCAGTAGTCAAAAGGCCAAGGTAAGAACTTTTAAAATATGTCAGACTTAAAAGGAGAAGCAGAGCAGACATCACTATTGAACTGACTTAAGCATCTGTTTTAGGATCAGGGCAAACTGACATTTCATAAGCACTGTTTCTACAAAAAAAATTTATACTCAAAATCAAAGGTACCATACAAAATTAAGTACATGTGTAAATATTCCCAGTAAGGGAATTTTAAATTGAAAGAATTATGATGACACAATATTAGGCTCCCATTAGGTCAATCTGTAAATAAAGAAAATTAATATTCTTGACCAAATGTCTGACTTCTTAAAATACCTAAAATATGACATTAAGTCTAGGATCCAGAGCTGGTAACAGCTTAAGCCCCTAAAAAAATTAATCCAGGCAATCAGATGGTGATGAATCCTTGCTCTGGTGTCTGGTATTTTGGGGCTAATATTCTTTCATGAGATAAATACAGAGAACTCTAAAACTATGACATGCAGCTGAGGGTTTTGATTGTGATTTACAAAGAAGCAGTATACAAAAGCATACATTGCCCTAGCAACATAGCTGGCTTTCTGAATAATACTGCCATTTTTCTGGGCCCCAATTATTTAATCTATGAGATCTGACAAAACCCTAACCTTAGGTAATGTGTATGCAGTGATTACAATAAAATAGTTTGGCAAAACATAGTAAAAATTTTAAAGATCACACAAACCATGACTTCAGGATCTTGAGTAACATCTTTATATCCCGAGGGATCTAGCACCATTCCACAGGGATCTGTATATAAGCCGTGAATATGAAGAACTCCGTATTTTATATGACCTCTCGCCCACTGAAGAACCTAAAGCAAATCATGCAAGTTACCTTCTTTTGTTATACTTTAATATACAATAACCAAGATTCTGCAAAAATATACAGCTGTCCTAACTTATAAAACCACTTAAAGCAGAAATAACTTATTTTGCACTTTTCTACAGCAAGAGATAATTTTAATTACTAATTACACAGCTGACTATTATAAAGAGGTGATTGCTGATACTGAAGACATCTCTGGCTTTTTGGTCTAAACAAGCATTCAACCAAGAAGCAAGTTGCAGCAACACTGACAGAAAAGATATGAACAGCAAATTAACTACCAGCTAGGTGAAATCATATTTGCAATTGTAACAATTACTTCATGTAAGTTAAGTACGTTTGTGGGGTTTTTTCCAGTGAGTGAGGGGGGAATTGGTTAATAAGTGTGTCACTGAAATTCTCTTTGGTAACTGTTACCAGATTATTCAGAATAAAAAGACATGTAAAATAAATGTCTGTGCATCTGCTGTTAGCTTATAAACATGCTTTACCAATTAAGAAGTTTTAGCCTTGACACTCTTTAAACAGGAAAACATCTTTCAGTGAAGCTTACGAGCTGCCTTCTCTTACAGTAAGTCTAAAAATTTTACTGCTCTCATCGTACCTTATCCTTATCTTTTAAGTCTAAAGATTCCATAGGTTTACCCTGTTGTTGACCAAATATTTCAAGTAAATTATCATAGTTTGTAGTCAGAACCATTGTGCCTCTCTCCATGAGTCTCAGGATTGATTGCAGAACAACAGGATTCTGAATGTGTTGTTCTAAATTATCAAACACCTCCATTAAGCAATCCTGGAAGAAGTTGGGCTTTGTATCCCCAGTACGCTGAAGAAAGAAAAAGATGAACACTTCATAAGGACCACATGCACCATTATAATTGCCTCCAACAGAAAACCCACATCATTTGTCTACTTAATGCCAAAGCATTTCCTTAAAAGAGGGGTTACAGAGTATACAAAGCATAAAGGTCTGAATGTACAAAACTATCAAAAACAATCTCAAATTATGCAGGTGCTCTTGCCTCCACTTAATGTAGCTCAAAATAGTAGTCAGGTTTTCTCAAGGAAGCTTGTAATACATGTACAATAAAACAAAACTATTTCGCTACAGTTAAATCCTCACTAGTCACTTCTAAACAAACATGAAGGTACGCTTTTCTAAAAGCGTAGGCTGCATTTGTCCAGAGTATCTGCTGAGTCTGACAGGAACATGTAACAATTCTATAAAATATGCAGGCTTCCCATTCAATAAATCGTATTACACACAGAACAAACCTCTGTTTATAAGCCCAATCTAGTTACTGGCCTAACTACATGGAAATCTCACCTTTCTCAGTATGCTTTTACTGCTTCGAAAATCAGTTAGTGTACTAAAATTATCATTCCCTGGATTCAGAGTCTATTAAAGGGTTTTTGGTTGTTGGGGTTTTTTTGCTTCCTGGTTGAGAAAAATGTATTAATCATTAAATCTGCTACAAAGCCTAACCATACGTGCAGGCTCCTCCCAAAAGAGAGAGGCTATTATTACACTTTGCCTGTAGAGAAGGTCACCACGTGCTGCAAAACACTCAACACGTCCTACAACTTAACAGTATGTATGTCACCCTAATTACTTCAACTAGAAGCCTTGGCAAACCTATTAACACAATCTGAAAATCTCTGGAACCTAAGACAAATGGCTGAGAAACTGGGCATGTATGGACTGTCTTCAGTGAAGTGTGAGCTGCAGCAGTGATTAAGTCTGTGTGATCTAAGGCTATCAGTAGGGTCAAGGTCTACCTGTATTTTGAGGGTATCTCTAGTTTTAGCCAGCAGAGCTATAAATTCCTCTTTCAATTCCAAGAAGCATTATGGTGAATATTTAATAGTCAGGACTCTTGCCTGCCTTGATTATGCTTGCTTACTTGTAAGCTTACTTACACTAAAAACCAAGGATTTTTTAGCCTCTCCAAAACATACAGTGTGCTATATGATTATCATCAAAATTTCAATTTTTACCAGGAGAATTTCAAGTTTTAGAAAGCTGAAAAGAATTTTCGTTGATAACAAAATAAAAGTATATAATAATTTTAGAAATCAATATAAGTTATAACATACTCACTGGTGACATCTTCCTGATGAGATCATGTGCAACCACAAGCAGGTCTCTATCTTTGATTACTTTTTTACGAAATTCAGCAACATCTCCCGGATGAAGCACCTCCAGCTGTTCAGCTGCTTCAATTACAGCCTCAATGCAGCTTCTCCAGGAGCACAGTGCTGGGATTCCTGGTGCTACTGCAGCACTTACTCCAGTTCCAATTACAAGAAGAAGGTCCCGAGGCTGCTTTCTTATTAGACTTTTTAAGAATTTTCTTTAAAACAGAAAACAAAAATCTTCATTTTTTACAGTGCATTTTCTAACTTGTCTGAAGATCTCATGACTGGCTCAAGAAGTCCATATGAACTATTAACGCTTGTGCAAAACACTAACCAACCAAAAGGAACCGAGTTCTCCATTTCTACACAGAAGAATGGTACTGGCAGCAGTTCACAGCCTTCCCCAAACCAACAACATACTTTAAGTCTTTTTGTCATTTTAGACAACTAAGTGTGCATAATTAAAGCCAAAAAATGGCAACAACTTCAAATCACTAATGTCTTTGAGATCCAAATTGACAATTACCAATTTTCAGTCAACTGGGCTAGCCAAACACCATTTCAAATGAAATTTTGAAAAAAGTAGTCAAAGGACCGTCCAATGATTTACTTAATACACGTGTGATAGAAAGTAAGTAGAACTATTTCAAAGGCACAAGTCAAAATATTTCAAAGAAACAAATTTTTGTTTTTTCTGGGAAAAAGCAGTATCTTTTATTCTCACTTTAGGATACACGAACATAAGAACAGTCGTGCTTGTTCAGATCAAGGGTTCATCTAGCCCGCTATTCAGATGTTACTAACCACAGATTACTCTCAAAGGCCTATTTGGTTCTACATCAGTATTCACTGCACAAGCCAGCACAAGAAACTGTCGAGCAAGTCTGGCTTTCATGATTACTTTGCAAAGAAGTGAAAACGCATGTAAACCATACAGTGAAATCACTGTATATGAACAAGGATTTCAGTAACACAGAACCTTAGAATTCCCTTGACTTTCAAAACTACCTCTACAGATTTGTAATTCCTGCTAATCTGGTAATATGGATGTTTAACACCTCTTATTTCACAATCATCTGAAACTATCTAGCTAAAACTATAATGTTTAACTTGAAATGGCCTCAGGCAAAGCAATTAATAAACATGTAGATAAGGTTGCTAGCCAATGCCTACAAAGAATATCTTGCTGATAATCCCCATGCCTTCCTGCTACATTCAGCACAAATTGTTTCCTCTCAGCAAGTACATTATCTATTCCTCACAAACAGCTTAACTGAGTATGAAGCACTCGGTGAGTGGAGAAACTAGTTTCTGGGATCATTTCAAGTTTTCAAGCATGCTGTTGTTCTCGTATCCAATTTTCAGTAATTTATTTCCCCTGTGTTTTCAGATTTTCATTAAGAGACAGTTTTGTATAACCTCTGCAACACAAGTTACCTGGATTTCTGCTCACTTCTAATTGTTGACCGTTCTGATGAATCCATCTCTGAGTCCTAAGTAAAAGAAAAGTAAAATAATTCTTACTGCTTCTACCTTAAAAAAGGCCAAAATTAAAACCAGACCTATTACTGTTAGCATTTCTATTTATTAAGTATTTTAAAATCAAGACTCTGTATGTCACAGCCCACTTAAGCAATGCACTGGTAGAAACAGAGCTGACAAAGTCTGAATGTGTAAACCCACCACAGCTCCATTTAAGCTCAGTCAATTGACATTTTGAAGCTAACGGAGATATGGCTATTCATGCAGCTGAAAAATACTTGTGTCTAAATTCAAGATAAAATTTATCATACCCACTAAAATGTTAATTCATTTCAAGTAAATGAATGCATTTCTTGAATTTATTTTTTTCATAGTAATCATTTGATTCAACCAAGTTTGTGGAAACTGCACTTCTGCAACACAAAATGATCATGAGAGGCCCTCTGCTAGCCACCTGGCTACTCTACCAGACTATATAACATGAAAGATTTGTTTCTCAGCAAGTATTTTAAATAAAAACTTATTTCTGTATCATCTATATTGTCTTGTGTCTAAAGCATAAGAAAGACTGCATCTTGGCAAGAGAATTTGGCTACAATATCATCACTCAGAAATCCCCAAGTTTCATTGCATTAATTCTTGGTTTTGTTTTTATAAGGATGTATTTTTTGTTTGGCTTTGAAACACATCTTAGTTTATGGTTGTGGAGATTGCAGACTGCAGACCCTAATCCCTCAAATAAGCATTCTGCCAGACCCTATGGCTCATAAGGCTACTTGCCAGCTCTCAGGTTCACATGCTGGAAGCTAATTTGCAAGCAAGAGGCCTAAGTTTGGAGATCATTTGACTAGGAAAAAAAAAAAAACAAAAAGCCAAAGAGAAGAACAAAACCAAAAAAACCCCACCCTGTGACAGAGGGACATCAGCATTTCTGAGGAAAACACACAGATCTCTTCTGCAAATGCAGAACATGCAGACACCCAAGATGTCTTTTCAAGTGGAAGAATGTTTTCTTGTTGTAATATTTATTTTCTCCATGCTCCCTTCCTTCAACAACAGTATCCTACAAAGATGCTACACTATCATCTGAAGAACGTTAGCACATTCAAAATTCAGAACAATAACCCATCTAGAGCAAAACACTTCAAAATCTAGAGAACAAGATTCCTTTATATATGGAAAAGTTATGAGTTCACAATGCAAAAACAACACATGAAGAAAGTGCAACTTATTTATTCTGAAAAATACTGTATTATTTTATAACCCTATCCAGTGAAGGATTTGGGAAATAATCCCCAAGAAAGCTTTAATAATTACATTACTAACTTAGCAAAATTAATAAAATAAGCATCTCACCGCAGGATGCCGTCAGTACCAACATTTTATACCTCATTGTTTCCTTTTACCCCTTTTAGTTGCTTCCTGGAAGCAGAAGCTGTGCAAATAAGTGGCAGCAATTATCACCAACCCATAACAGCTAAATGGCTGCAAATAATAAAGTTCAAATTTCTCCATGCCTTTGAGTACTGAGTAATTGTGACTAGTCTTGAATATTCTCTTAATAGATGAAATACACACTTCTTCAATGAGCATACCTAGAAAAAACAGAGGACCTGGGCACCAGCATTCAACACTGGTTTACTTTTAGAAAGACCCACTGGACTAACCAAAGGCGTGTGCAGTTGCTTTTCAACAACCTTTCCTCATGGCAGCCCGCAAGTCGGACCCTCTATAATGCAGATATGCCTGAAAGCGCTGAAGGTGAGCTGGGTCTTCACTCCAAACACACGGAAGGTTCATCAGCACAAATTCTAATTTCATATTTTCTTTCCTGTTCAAGAAAGCAAGTTCTCTTTGAGGATCTATCCATGAAATAAGAGCTCTGTTTACTGACTGACACCTCAAGGCAACGGTTTGATTGAACCAAACGATTTTTCCAGGCAGTTTAATATATGAAAACAGCCTAAAACGTTCAACACAAAGGAAGCATCGGGCAAAGAAAAGCCTCTTTCCCCCACCCACCCCACCTGCCCGCTGATTCTCTCTGGACAAAAACCAGGAGCATCAGGCTGGGCAGGACAGAGGTTTCTGCGGAGTTAAATTCCCCGTCTCCCTCGGTAACTGAAGCGGCCATACTCGGCGCAGCGAGCGGGCATGCCGAGAGCCTGCCGGCGCACACCGGCCTCCGGGCCGGCGGCGCTCCTCCTCCTTCACCTGCGAGTGAAGAGGACCCGCTCCCCGGCGACGCTGCCGGCGCCGGAGGCCCTAC